>CM028352.1:23687873-24186044 GCA_016618105.1 Dendrobium huoshanense | reverse complement strand
TTAATCACGTTACCTATTATTTATTTTAAGAAGTAATAAAAAAGTCATCCCAAATAAAATCTAAATTTATTTAAAAGCAATGTATATAAAATAGAGTTTCAAAAAATACTAATTGAATATTGGAGTTTAATCTCCTATGCGGATGACTTGTTTGCCATAGTGAAACACAGATTTAGTTGCTCGATCTGACATAGATATGAGAGTAGAGAGTAGAGAGTAGATAATATTTCTCACATTTCAAGTTAAGTATACCATTGGATTTCAAATATGTTAGTAATATTAATATTTACTATTTATTTAAAAAATTGAGCAAAAATTTCCCACATATTAGTCTATTAACTTAATTAGGACCAAAGCTATAGTCATATATTATTTAAGATGTCTTGGGGTTACCTTTAGAGATAGGATACCAATTGAGCATATATGTTAAAATATATGTTAAAAGGTTGGAGTAACTCCAATGGAAGATAAAATTAGAGAGAGTCATCTTAGATGGTTTGGCCACATAAAATGACAGCCTTCCGATCAGGGGCGGAACCAGCTTTAATTTTGAGGAGGGGCAAGTACAATACATAAGTTATTTAAAAAAATTAAACAAGAAAAATAAAGAAAAAAAAGTATAATTAAATTGTCATGAAAAACACAAAATAAAATATTAGTACTAAATTTGAAGAAATATATAGGCATTTTGGGACAAATTAGGACAAAAGAGTTTTCTAGGGGGGGGTGGGGGGGGCAAAAGTCATTTTTTAGGAGGGGCAAAAAAATTTTTTCTTTATAATTTTTTTTCTTTTCTATAAAAAAAATTTTTTTTTGAGGGGGGGCAACTAAACCTAAAGTGGTTCCGCCACTACTTCCGATGACTCAGTAAGAAAGTAGAGATAGACATAAAAATACTTAGTTAGAAAATATTAGAAATGATCTTTCTTTATTAGATTTAAACAAGAATTTAACTTTTAACAATACGCAATGAAGAAAAAGGATTCATGTAGCCAACCCCATATAGTGGGACAAAGTCTTGATGTTATTGTTGTTGTCCCAGTGTTAAAAAAATTTTGAATTTTAATAAGCATAAATTCTAATGAAAAATATGAGACTATAATTTAAAATTAGCGGGCTAAAAATTTCAGGACATGAAATCATCGATAGGAGAGTTTAAAACTAGTGAGGAATCTCCTCAAAAAAGATTCCGAGCTAACGAAAATTTTGCAACTCTAGTACATAAATTTCTCTCACTAGAATGACCCTTATTTCTTGCAGTATTATTTTTATTTGATTGATTTTGTGCTAACGCAAATATGCTTATATAAAGGTAAGGGAATAAAATAATAATGGAAATATAATAAAATATAATATTCATAATAATGAGAATATATTACATGAATAAATATGATGAATTTTTTACTAAATAACTAAATATTATATGACAATAAATAATTTTAATTACTCTTTATTTTGTCAAGTATTAAAAACTAAAAATTATTGTCAATGCTAATGCTTATGATAGATATAGTGTCCTTCTCCTAATGGATAGAATAAGCCTATAAGTAGCAGAACAGTAGTCTCTACCTACCTAGCTAGTAGGTTTCTCTAAAAGACTAAAATAGATCAATATGATCAATAATTTCAGAATAGATCACCAATAATTTTGGTTAGATATCAACAAGATTAAAAAGAAAGGAAATTCATGACCAATGATAGAATTTAGTTAAATAAAAAAAATGATATTTTAAGTAAATTTTAGCAAATATAAACATGAAATATTACATCATGAATATGATGGACAATCACAAATATTTTTACCAATAAAATTTATTTATTTAGCAATATTAGTTGAAGTTTAAATCAATATTCTCAAATCTCAACAAATGAAAGAGATAAGTCATCTTTCTAATTAAAAACTGTAAAATATGTAATTCATGTCTTTAAGAAACTCAATTTATGACAAAATTAGTATCATATATTTGGCTAAAATTTAATCAAGATATTTTTATAATTATAAGAATTATTTTGAATGAGTGTAATATAGGATTAATCAATTAAATATTGGGATTTTTACATGCATAACACTGAAACTATTGAAAATATATATTCAACACCTAAATTATTATATTTACCAATATACCACCTAAAACATGCCTTTCGCTCAATTCTACCACCACGTTTAAGCCCGTTAGAAATCCCGTGTGGCGTATTAGAAATCGAAATGATAATCCCTGACGTAGTAGAAATCGAACACAATCAATTGATGCAGTCAACATAATTCTATAATCTTTTTTGTTCTTGTCATCTTTGCTTAACCATAAAGCTGGTAAACTGTGTTCTTGGATTTTCATTAAATCTTCACAATTTTGTCTAGCCTTATTATGTATGCTATTATGATCACCAATATGACTTAATAATTTTTCTTTCTTCTTCCAGTTTTTGAACCCTTCTCCAGCAAATGAGTCCCCACCACCTTGACCTTTAACAATCTGCTCTTGGGGTAAAGACAAAAAACATCTTTCTACACACTACACTCTAACCAATCAGCGTACTCATCAAACCATTTTGGATTAAACCTGCTTGCAATATTTCCAAATAAAGTTTGGAGGAATTGATGACTTCTCATTTGATGAGGTCCCATCAATTAATATGCTCTCTGAATCTTACCTCTATCATTTACATCATAACTCTAAATTGGAAGTCGGAGTGCAGGATCAGTTTGGAGATTATTAATATCAATTTTTATACGCTCTTTCCTCTTTAAATAACGCTCCATTTATTTAACCAAGAAAGGGCACCCATCTATAAAAAAAAATAACATCAAAATGATTGTTACACACTAATTGATAGAAAAGATTCAAAACTAACTGATACAAAATAAATATTTAAATGATATGGGAACCCGTTTATAAAAGAAAAATAACATCAACATGATTGTTATACACTAATTGATAGAAAAGATTCAAAACTAATTGATACAAAATAAATACTTTAATGAACATATCAGTCCCATCAAGCAAATAAGTTCACTTAATGTAAGACCAAAAGCATATAATTTCATAACACTAGAAACCTCAACTTTGAAGTTCTATGATTAAAAAAATTTCATTCAGGTTGAATAACTGAACACAAAGTGAACAATTAAGTGAACTTATTGAAGTCGTTTACTAGGAAAGAATTAGGTGGATTAAGTGAAATTTGAATAAGTGAACTTATTGAAGTTGAACGATTAAGTGAACTGCAGATCCCATCAAGCAAAGAATTTCAAACCGTTCACTGGGAAGCAATTAGGTCTTCATAGCCGTGAATACATAAAAAAATGAATTTTATATAAAAAAAATTATTGAAAGAGTTGGAAATTCATATCCAAGCATAAAAATGCTATGAAGTTTTAAATAGATGACACACCAATCCAAATAAAACAACGAAGACCCTCAAGAAAAAATGAAAAAAAAAATGAAATTGAAGTACTCATACACAATTAAAACATTAATTAAGAAAGCACTTAACCATTCTCCAAATCATCAAATCTAGGGAAAAAATTAGTGCTTCATAGAAATATTAGAATTATGGTGAAATTCATATATAAGCATAAAAAAGGAAATTGGCAAAACCAAACAAAGGAGAAATGTACCACGGTACCAAAGTGAACAATTTGAAGCATCATGCGGCAATTGTATGTAACAACAGAGATTAAAATGCTAGGGTTTGAAAAGATTACGACTTTTTCCCCTTTCGAAGTCGAAGACAACGGAGTCGAGCCGAGTGATCAACTGGAGCTTCGAGACAAACGAGCGACGATTCGATGGAGAGGGAGAGCAGCGGGCACGGGCGGAAATTTTCCGAAGAAAAGGGGCGAAACAACACGAAATACGTTTCTAAGACCATCTCTAACCGAACGCCAAACGAGTGTTTGGCGTCGTTCGGTCACTCCAGCCGAACGCCAAAACGTTCGCCATTTGCTTGCGGGGTGAACAGTGCACTCACGCTATTTTCCTCTCTCAATCGGAAAAACGCGCCAAAGGAGAAGGATCATTATCTTCGCGCATAAGCAAAAAAAATGGTGTTCGATTGGAGCAGCACCACGCTATTTTTGCGTTTTGCGGTATTTTGGCGTGAAAAATGGAGTTCTCCGTTGGAGATGCCCTAAAGAGGGGCTATGGGCAAGTTTTAACACATTAAAAGGCAATTTACTAAATACCCCTCAGTATAATAGGACACACAGTGATTCCGCTACAAACATTATGAGCTATTTCTGTAGTTAAGATAATAAAGATTTAAATCAATTGAGTTCTTGCATGGCAAAGCAAGAGTTGATCACTTCTATGTTGCCCCTGCTGCTCACAATGTTGTTAGCTAGTTTGCTCTACCTCAGTCTCTTGAGCACCTATATTATAAAAACTTCCCTTCCAATAAAGGAGAGATCCTATCGTGACTCTTACGATTTGTTTGAGACATTTTTTGTGTGCATCCAATTAGTAAAAAAATTGAATCATCTTTTCTGAATGTGTTTGTTGCAGTTTGGGGATTTTATTTTCTTCAGATTATATTGTCTTTATGGTTATGTTAATACTTTCTATTTCCTCTGATACTTAAAAGAATCATTACATAGTTTTTTAAAGTAATATAGAAGCTTTCAACCAACTGAATTTTGAAGTTTGCTATAATTATTTTATTACCTCAGGATGGTTTTTTATCTTTAAATTTTTTGCATTTTCTACTAAGTTCATTGTAAAGGTTATATTGAAAAAATATTGAGATTTGCATTTAAATTTTTTTGTTGTTTTTTCCCTTTATATATTGATTATGATTATAATATTATATTTGCAAGACACTAAAAACCTTATTGCTTTGCAATGATCTGTTCTACTTTAAAGACCATAAAATATGTTTATAGAAAAAAAAGCTATTAATACTTATAGATACATATATGCAGGAATGAAATTTAATGGCAATACAAGTGAATCAGCCAATATCGCAAATACAAAAAAAAAAAATTATACTTGCGGCAATATGTCTTATATTATGAAACATATATTTGCAAGACACCATGCATGACATCTTTGTATAGAGGAGACAAATGGATTGGAGAGCTACTACATGGCCATCCAACAAGGTTTCATAATATGTTTCGTATGTCTTAAGCAACTTTTGTAAATCTATTGAATGAATTGGAATGTGTTTATGGTCTACATGGATCATCAAGGACAACAAGTAGAGAAGTATTTGCGATTACTTTGTACATTTTATCACATAATGAATCAATAAAGTCAACATATGAGCGGTTTCAATACTCAACTGAGACAATCAGTATGTATTTCTCTATTGGATTGAAGGCTTTGGTGAAATTATCATGTTCTGTGATCAAGTCTATTGATATTAATTTTGATGATATCCCAAGAAACATTTTATATGATAATCGATATATATCGTATTTCAAGGTGATTATTCTTATTATGATATGATTTGTGAAAATGAATATAATATCTAATTGTACCTTCTTAAATAGGACTGTATTGGAGCTATCGATGGAACACATGTGGATGCTCGTGTTTCGAGTTCTGAGAAGGCGACTTGTATAGGAAGATGTGGGTCAACGACGCAAAATGTTATGTCTGTATGTGACTTCAACATGTGCTTTACTTTTATCATGGCAGGATGAGAAGGAAGTGTACATGACAGTCGTATTTTTAAATTTGCAACTCTTAATAGACGCAATAACTTTCCAATGCTACCTCCTAGTACGTTCTATATAGTTGTTACATTAGTAGTAGTAAAACTTATACTAAACTACATGTACTTTATAATAGAAAAATATTATGTTGTCTATGCTGGTTATTCAAAGCAACCGGGATTTTTGAAGCTATTTCCATATACCAAATATCATATACCTGATTTTGAAAGATGAAGTCAATTAGTACGTGGGAGGCAAGAAACTTTTAACAAGCGAAACTCTTCCTTAAGAGGCGTAATTGAGAGATCATTTGGTGTTTGGACGAAGACGTGGGTCATACTACTAGACATGCCTACATATTCATTAAAAACAAATTAAATAGTGATAGCAACAATGACATTGCATAATTACATACGTCAGTATCTCACTCGGGAAGACCCAGAATTCAATATATGTGATGCGGACATAACATATATACCATAAGAGGCATATGAGTATAGAATTGGGCAATTATTATTAGAGACTGAAGAAAATGATTTTAATCAGGAGGCACGAGATGGTGAAGGTGCGGAGGAGATGATCCATTTACGAGAGAAAATCACAGATGCATTGATGGAGGAGATGAATTAGGAAATTTCATATGTTTGAAAGCATGTTCAGTTTTATTTGATTAAGTTTGTGAATCTTTTGCGGATATTTTTTTTTTACTTTAGGTGTATTTCCTTAAATTAAGTAGAGACAGAATTCCAATTCTATTATTTGTTTAATGAGATAGTTAATAGTTAACCTTAAGAATACTTTATATGTTCTTGATGGGGACATCAGATCTTCTTGGAGAGTTTACCAGAGACGTGGTCGTCGATCTACGGCCACGATCGAGTCTTTATATTTTTGAGTCGATGTATTTTATTTTCATGCATTTTATTATTTGCTTATGTGTATGTTAGTATTTCCCGTCGTACCCTTTTTAGGGGAGTTGTCATGTGTAAGCCTAAGGGCAATGGTGTCATTTTATTTTGGAGTCTTTTTGTATGAGGCTATTTAAAGCCCTTTGTTTTATTTTCAAGGTTAATGAATGAATGAATGATTATTAAGAATTTTTCCTACACTTGTGCTTGAGAGCGCTTGAGAGTTCTTGGAGAGAACCCTTGGAGAGGGAGATTGGCGCATCACCCACCAACCTTGGAGACGGCCGGGTTCGTGGTTTTCTTTATTTTTGTATTCTCACCTTCCCCTCGTCGAGCCTCTTCATCCTACACCTTGCCGCCGGTTTCTCCACCCCACCCGACCACCACTCCTCCCAAAACCCACGGTTTCCCCTTACCCGAAAACCCGCCACCCTCATCCCCACAAACCGCCGGCCACCTTGCCCGGAATCCTCTCTAGCCGCCGGCCACACCCACTTCCCTTCCTCTTTGAGTTTCCTAATTGGGTTGAAAACTACTTGGGAAAATTCTGAAATTCAAAATCAATCAAGTTTGAATTTCAAAATCTTTCCTAATTAAGTTGCCTATTTTAGGAAAGTTTTAATTCATATCTATTTTCAAATTCTAATTCAAATTGGATTTGACTAAATACTTTCCTAAAGCCTAAAGCCAAATTAGGAGATCATAACTCCTCTCATTAATTGCCCCTATCACCATCTTTGCCACCGGCTCCCATAGGGATAATTAGGATTTATTTCTTATTCACCCAACTCCCACTATTGGAAATAAATTCAATTTCCCTCTCAGAGTTTGAACGTCAATTTCCTACAGCCCATGTATTAAACTATTTCCTAAATCAGGACTTGGCATTAGGAAATAAAATTCTTCCCAATCCCTCAATCCCGTCAGTTTCACGCCCAACTTGCCGCCTCTCTCTTCCCCTCTCTCCAACCCCACTTCCTCACCTTAGGCCCAAGCATTGAATGAATTGAGTTCCCTTCTTCCAAACACCTTCTCCTACATAAAAAAAATCTGAGATTTTTCTCAGAATTTTGGAGCCAAACCTGAACACAATTTCAGGTTTTGAGATCAACATTTGAAAGAAGCCATGGACGAAGACGTTGAAGGCATCAAATGACGGATCTCCACGTCCCCTTGAGCAAAGGTCTTTTCTTTTCCATTTGTATTCAATTTCTTCTAACTCTAAATTCTCAATTGGATGGTTGTAATCACGAAAACTCCTTCAAATTGCTCTTGCCAAGCTTAGTCATTTGTAGGGATTGAGTGTAATCTTCTATGCATCCTACGTTTCATTGTTAGATTAGGGATTATTTTGAACGCTACTATTCTGTGTTGTTTTCTTAGTCTTAATTATCTTGAATGTTCAAAATTTAGCGCATGTGATTTATCCTATGCAAGATTGACTCCTTTATTGTTTTACTCACCGTGGATAATTGCTAGTAATTTTAATCCGAATTTATTCTAATCAACGAGTTGTGCAAGGCCTAAGTGAAACTCATAACATTGCATCTAAGTAGTCCTGCATCATCTGGTATCAGAGCATGGTATGCTCATACATGTTTTAGGATTCCTGGTAGTTTTCCCTTTTGTGCTTTCATTTTACATTTAGAAAGTTTTCATATCATCCCTAGAGTGCTTCTATAGCATTGTATGTCATTTTGTGAGCATAAAACATCTTAAAATCATCATACACCCTTGTTTAGTGTGCTGTCCAGAAAATTCCAGCAACTTTTTGCAAGCTTTAGGACCTCCATTTAAGTGTTTATTTGTTGTCCTTAGTTTTGCCATCTTTACTACTTGTTAGGGTGACTTTTACTTGAGTGTAGTTTGCTGTCCCTGAAATTCCTGCACCATATAGAGTCATTTTTTTGTGTCTTTTCACTCCATAACTTGCTGTCCACTTTCTAGAAAACCCTCTAAGTACCCCTTGGTGTTTAGGAATGGACCCGGAGCAACTAGGAAGGACTTTAGACCTCTTGGTAGGCCAAATGAACACAATTAGCCAGCAACTCAAGGAGAACCAATCAGACCTAGCAGAACTTCGGCGACAAACAACTGATAGATTCGATAACCTAGAACGAGGTAGGAACCAAGCACCCCTTTACACACCTTCTAGGCCACCTTCCATGTATGGGGATGATACTTTTCAAGATGATGGGCCCCCACGTGCCCCTTATCGAAATCCTCATTACATACACGACACCAACCATGACCCCGACATACACTTGATGAAGAATATCAAGGTAGAAGCACCCACTTTCGATGGCACCTTAGATCCACAACTCTTCCTTGATTGGATCAAAGGTATGGATAGCTTCTTCAAGTGGTATAACATTTCTGAAGCTAGAAAGGTTAGGTTCGCGGAGATGAAGCTTATTGGAAGGGCTAGCCAATTCTGGTCGAACTTAGAAAGTCTTAGGGAGTCCCGCAACGAGTACCCCATTACTGATTGGGCGTCCATGAAACGTGAACTTAAACAGAAGTACCTACCTCCGTCATACTTCCCTAGACTCCTTGACAGGTGGAACCGACTTACCCAAGGAAGCAAACCCGTTAAGGATTACATAACATCCTTCGATGATTACCTGATTCGTTGCAAAGGGGAGACCTCAACCACCCCCGCGCAAATTTTGTCGATGTTTCGTACCGGACTGCGAGAAGACTTGCGCAATGAACTGTTTGCCCGGAACGTCACTACACTGGAAAATGCCTACAGCTTAGTGCTTGATCTAGAGGAGTCCCGTTCTCAGCACCCGAGTCGTTCCCATGATTCTAGACCCTCGTATAGATCAACCGGTAGTTCCACCCCACACCCTCCTGCTTCACGACCCACTCCGGGGAGCACGACCCGACCACCCACGGGTCCACCTGCACCTAGATCTGATTTTAGAAGTAAACCTCCCACCCCGGATGCCCCTCGGTCCAGTCCCGGGACCAAGTGCTTTCGATGCCAGGGGTATGGGCATATCGCTTCTCAGTGCTCCAGTCCTTATAAGGTTTCGATCGTTGAGGAAATGACTGAGGACGATCTCGAGCCCGAGGTTGATCAGATCCATCAAGTCGAGGAAGAAGGTGAATACTTCGAGGAGGAGGACGACACTACGGTCCTCAATTGCCTTCAAAAGCCGGATACCTCTCCCATCTGCGTGGTGAGATGTGCACTATCACACCCGACACCCACTGATGACTGGCGTAGGACCACGATTTTCCATACCTACACCAAAATCAAAGACAAGAACTGTAAAGTCATAGTGGATAATGGTAGTTGCATTAATGCTGTTTCCTCCAGCATGGTATCCCAGTTAGGTCTGTCTGCCGTTCCTCACCCCAACCCGTATAAGGTATCGTGGGTCAACTCCAATGCCTTGGAAGTGAAGGAACGAAGCCACGTACCCATCTCCTTTGCCACCTATAAGGAGAATGTCTGGTGAGATGTGTTGGCTATGAATGTTGGGCAAATTTTGCTAGGTCGCCCCTGGATCTACGATAACGATGTCCACATTTATGGGCGTTCAAACACCTGCGTGTTTGAACATGCTGGCAAAAAGATTAAGCTTTTGCCATCACAACCCCGGGTTACGGATGCCACGAAATCCAACCCAGCCAAATCTAAAAAGGGCGTGAACCTTGTCACCGCCAAGGTTCTGATTACTGAGTTTGCCCAAGGCGCCCCTCTGTTTGCCTTAGTTGGCCGTGAGATTTCCACTGAATCTGACGAGCCCATTCCTGAAGAGGTACAGCCTATTTTAGGACAGTATGCTGATGTCTTTCCCGATGATCTCCCCGATCAGTTACCACCACTTAGAGACATCCAGCATGCTATAGACTTCGTCCCTGGAGCCTCCCTTCCAAACCTGCCACACTATCGCATGAACCCCACGGAACATGCTGAGCTTAAAAAGCAGGTTGACGAATTACTGCAGCGAGGTTTCATTAAGGAGAGTCTTAGTCCCTGCGCGGTGCCGGCCCTTCTTACACCGAAGAAGGACGGAACTTGGAGAATGTGTGTTGATAGCCGTGCTATCAACAAGATCACCGTCAAATATCGATTCCCCATTCCGAGGCTTGATGACATGCTCGATATGATGACGGGTGCAACTTTGTTCTCCAAAATTGATCTTAAAAGTGGGTACCACCAGATCCGGATCCGACCCGGTGATGAGTGGAAAACTGCCTTCAAGACTAAGGATGGTCTTTATGAGTGGTTAGTCATGCCCTTTGGGCTCAGTAATGCCCCTAGCACCTTTATGAGAATCATGACTCAAGTGCTGCGTCCGTTTATGGGAAAGTTTGTCGTCGTCTACTTTGACGACATTCTTATTTACAGTCATTCCATTAGTCAGCACTTGGACCACTTAAGGCAAGTTTGTGAGGTCTTAAGGAAGGAACAATTATATGCCAATCCAAAAAAATGCACCTTCTTAGTAGATCGCGTCATCTTCCTGGGCTTCATCGTATCAGCCCAAGGGGTTTCCGCAGACCCCGAGAAGGTGAGGGCCATTGTAGAGTGGCCTATCCCTCAGACTATCCGGGAAGTCCGCAGCTTCCACGGATTAGCCACCATCTATAGGAGATTCATACGGAACTTCAGCACAATTGTTTCTCCTATCACTGATTACCTGAAGAAGGGTGATTTCCACTGGACCCCGGCCGCCACTAGAGCTTTTGATGAGATTAAGCAGAAAATGGTGGAGGCCCCAGTGATGCGACTTCCTGATTTCTCCAAAGTCTTCGAAGTAACTTGCGATGCTTCGGGTGTCGGAATTGGAGGAGTCCTCTCCCAGGAAGGTCACCCAGTAGCTTACTTCAGTGAGAAATTGAACGATATCCGGCAGCGTTATTCCACTTATGACAAAGAGTTCTACGCTGTGATCCAATCACTTCGTTATTGGCGACATTACTTGCTCCCGCAAGAATTCGTCATTTTCTCGGATCACGAAGCTCTGCGTTATATCAACTCCCAAAAGAAATTGAATGCACGCCACGGTCGATGGGTTGAGTTCCTTCAGGAGTACACGTACACCCTTAGACATAAGGCGGGGGTTGAAAATATAGCTGCCGATGCTCTCAGTCGTCGTATGATGACCACCACTGAGATGAGAGCAGAAGTTGTGGGTTTTGACCAAATAAAGAGGGATTATTTGGAATGCCCCGACTTCAAGGAGATCTACACTCTCTTGTCCACTGGCAGCACGGGCTTAGTGGACGATTTCCTACTGGAGGATGGTTATCTTTTCAAAGCCCAGAGGCTTTGCATCCCGAGCACCTCCCTTAGGGAATTTTTGGTCTGGGAACTCCACGCTGGAGGCCTCGCTGGGCACTTCGGACGGGACAAGACTATTGAAGCCGTGGAGTACCGTTTCTTTTGGCCCAGCCTTAAGAGAGATGTTGGTCGGCTGGTCAGTCGGTGTCACACCTGCCAACTGGCCAAGCAGCGTAAGCAGAACACTGGTCTTTACACGCCCCTACCTGTTCCCAGTTGTCCTTGGCAGGACGTTAGTATGGACTTTATTTTAGGCCTGCCCAAGACACTTTGTAGGCACGATGCTATTTGTGTGGTAGTTGACCGGTTTTCCAAAATGGCACATTTCATTCCATGTTCTAAAACATCTGATGCCTCTCACATTGCGAAGCTATACTTCAATGAGGTTGTCCGTTTACATGGTTTACCCAAAACCATTGTGTCGGATAGAGATGTGAAGTTCACTAGCTATTTTTGGAAAACCCTGTGGATGAAAATGGGCACCAAACTTCACTTTTCCACTGCCTTTCACCCACAGACTGATGGTCAGACCGAGGTAGTCAATAGGAGTTTGGGTAATTTATTGCGGTCCTTGGTTGGTGAACATATTAGAGACTGGGATTCCATCCTTCCTACTGCTGAGTTTGCGTATAATAATTCAATTAACCGAACCACGGGTCGAAGTCCTTCTGAAATTGTATACGGGTTCAAACCTAGACAGCCGTTAGACCTGATTCCCATGAGTTCTAGGTATAGGATTTCTGAGTCTGCATCAGCATTTGCATCTCATTTGCATGAACTTCATAAAGACATTGCACAACAAATTGAAAAGAATAATCAAGAATATAAATTACATGCAGATTTAAAACGGCGATTTAAAACTTTTGAGGTTGGTGATTTTGTTATGGTGCGGATTCGTCCGGAACGGTTCCCTCCAGGAACAGTTAAGAAATTACATGCAAAGAGTGCTGGACCTTTCAAGATCCTTAAGAAAATTAATGACAATGCTTATATAGTAGATCTGCCTGCAGATTTCAATATAAATCCCTCTTTTAACATAGAAGATTTAGTGGCATACGAAGGTCCTGATTTTAACCCCCAAAATCCACTTTCAAAACAGCCTTGTGTGAACCCACCCTGTGAGATCCCAAACCTACCTCCACTACCAAATATTCCCAAATCTCCTATGGCAGAGCAAGTGGAGGCAGTCTTAAGTGATGAGATCATATCCACAAGGGAAGGAGGACGAAGAAGATATTTGATCAGGTGGAAAGGAAAGCCCGAGTCAGAGGATACGTGGCTAGATCGTGAGGAGTTGCAGCAGATTGACCCAGATGCACTAGAGATCTACGAGAGCGCCAGAGATTCTTACTCGACGGAGTCGAGTTTTCTTCCACCCCGGGAGAATGATGGGGACATCAGATCTTCTTGGAGAGTTTACCAGAGACGTGGTCGTCGATCTACGGCCACGATCGAGTCTTTATATTTTTGAGTCGATGAATTTTATTTTCATGCATTTTATTATTTGCTTATGTGTATGTTAGTATTTCCCGTCGTACCCTTTTTAGGGGAGTTGTCATGTGTAAGCCTAAGGGCAATGGTGTCATTTTATTTTGGAGTCTTTTTGTATGAGGCTATTTAAAGCCCTTTGTTTTATTTTCAAGGTTAATGAATGAATGAATGATTATTAAGAATTTTTCCTACACTTGTGCTTGAGAGCGCTTGAGAGTTCTTGGAGAGAACCCTTGGAGAGGGAGATTGGCGCATCACCCACCAACCTTGGAGACGGCCGGGTTCGTGGGTTTCTTTATTTTTGTATTCTCACCTTCCCCTCGTCGAGCCTCTTCATCCTACACCTTGCCGCCGGTTTCTCCACCCCACCCGACCACCACTCCTCCCAAAACCCACGGTTTCCCCTTACCCGGAAACCCGCCACCCTCATCCCCACAAACCGCCGGCCACCTTGCCCGGAATCCTCTCTAGCCGCCGGCCACACCCACTTCCCTTCCTCTTTGAGTTTCCTAATTGGGTTGAAGACTACTTGGGAAAATTCTGAAATTCAAAATCAATCAAGTTTGAATTTCAAAATCTTTCCTAATTAAGTTGCCTATTTTAGGAAAGTTTTAATTCATATCTATTTTCAAATTCTAATTCAAATTGGATTTGACTAAATACTTTCCTAAAGCCTAAAGCCAAATTAGGAGATCATAACTCCTCTCATTAATTGCCCCTATCACCATCTTTGCCACCGGCTCCCATAGGGATAATTAGGATTTATTTCTTATTCACCCAACTCCCACTATTGGAAATAAATTCAATTTCCCTCTCAGAGTTTGAACGTCAATTTCCTACAGCCCATGTATTAAACTATTTCCTAAATCAGGACTTGGCATTAGGAAATAAAATTCTTCCCAATCCCTCAATCCCGTCAGTTTCACGCCCAACTTGCCGCCTCTCTCTTCCCCTCTCTCCAACCCCACTTCCTCACCTTAGGCCCAAGCATTGAATGAATTGAGTTCCCTTCTTCCAAACACCTTCTCCTACATAAAAAAAATCTGAGATTTTTCTCAGAATTTTGGAGCCAAACCTGAACACAATTTCAGGTTTTGAGATCAACATTTGAAAGAAGCCATGGACGAAGACGTTGAAGGCATCAAATGACGGATCTCCACGTCCCCTTGAGCAAAGGTCTTTTCTTTTCCATTTGTATTCAATTTCTTCTAACTCTAAATTCTCAATTGGATGGTTGTAATCACGAAAACTCCTTCAAATTGCTCTTGCCAAGCTTAGTCATTTGTAGGGATTGAGTGTAATCTTCTATGCATCCTACGTTTCATTGTTAGATTAGGGATTATTTTGAACGCTACTATTCTGTGTTGTTTTCTTAGTCTTAATTATCTTGAATGTTCAAAATTTGGCGCATGTGATTTATCCTATGCTAGATTGACTCCTTTATTGTTTTACTCACCGTGGATAATTGCTAGTAATTTTAATCCGAATTTATTCTAATCAACGAGTTGTGCAAGGCCTAAGTGAAACTCATAACATTGCATCTAAGTAGTCCTGCATCAGTTCTGTTCTTTAGTAAACGTTAACAATACTTGCTCAAAAGAATTTTTTATTTATTTTGGATATGACTTCAATGAGAAATTTCAAGTCATAGAATTTCCCAGCCAACCATTTTAAAGACAAGATTCCTGATTAATTGGGGCGGATTATTAATCTTCATACATTGTAAGTAATTTAATTGTTGAATGATTCTCAACATTAGTAGTATCTAAATGTCTTAAATAGTTTACTTTTATTCATATATTTACAAGGATCTTTTTGACAACAAATTTATTCGGCCATATTCCTGATTCCATTGGTGATCTTGAGCACCTCCTTGTACTGTATGTGAATAGTTGCATTATTATTATTATTATTTTTATGTGAATATGGAGTATTTTAAGGATCATGAATGAAAAATAGATTCATGGAGGGATACCATCTCAACTTACCCAATTGCTTCAGCTTTAACTACATTGTATGTTAATATTATTTTTTTTTCATTCCAGTATTGTTATAAATCAGCAGTGTGTTTTCATGATCTCGTACCCACGTTATCTTCATGCATCTTTGATTCAACAACTGCAACAAAGAAGTTTTCTAGGTTCCCTTGTGAGAGGTATTAAAAAAATTTATTTTTAGATGATCCTCATATCTACTAATGATATAATATGTTTTTTTTATTTATTATTCAGTTTGTCGGGAATTACTTTGATATGTAGAAAGTGGCCTGGATCTTCTTGTTCTATAGATGGTCATGCATCAAGAAGTAAGCAAAAGTCAAGAAATTATCTTGCGCACCGTTTTGCCTAGTGAACTTATACTTATCTTCTCCATTGGAACTCTATATGCAGTCAGCAGCTCTCTTTCAGCAGTCGTTTGCAGAACCTTAGGCTTCATCACATTGATATTGATAGTCTTGGTAGCAATCTACATACATGTTTTGTTGCATCTGGAAGTGTATATTAGTTAATTTCAATAAGTGTGTAAGATTACTTTGAAACAAATATGTATATTTGAAGTGTCATTTGCCATTATACGCTACGCTTTATGAACTATTTTGATCGATGGTGCTCACATCAGTACTGCTACTGCAACTAATAATATGCTCTTTTGCTTGTTAAATTATCTAGAAAAGTATGTGATGGGGACATCGACAAGAGGTTTCGACACGTTTATCAGAGGCGACCATCGATTAAAAAGGCGTTTGAGGCGGACGCCTCGAGGCGGAGGTCGGGCGAACTGAGGCTTAAGCCTCGAACGCTCGGGCGAGGCTTACGCCTTTTTCCACGGAGGCGTACGCCTCACCGCATGAGGCGTCGAGGCGCATCGAGGCAGCGCTTCGAAAGTGAGAAAGTTACCTTCACAGTCAGCGAGCTCCCGTTGTTTCTTCCGATCAAAATGTTGTAGCTTACGATCCGACAGGAAAAGGAAAGTCGTCGAAGGAGCAAAGTCGAATAGCCACGAAGGAGCTAAAGAAGCGATGCGTGCAATCTCTACACCTCCTGTGAAGCAACGAAGCCGAACAACAAGGACGAAAAGAGAAGATGAAAGGCAAACCGTAGACGCAACTAAGTTATTATTGATTAACTTAGTTAATATAATTTAAAATATTAATAATCAAACAAATTAATTAAATAATTAATAATATAATTAGTGCATGAATTAATTATCTATTTTAACTTAACTGAATAATTAGTATTATAATTATTAATTAAATTTTAATATAATTAGCCTAATTAATATAAATTACATTTAAATTACGCGGTATGCTCGGTACTGAGTTGTACATGCTCGATACTGAGCGGTACATGCTCGGTACTGAGCGGTACATGCTCGGTACTGAGCGGTACATGCTCGATACTGAGTTGTACATGCTCGGTACTGAGCGGTACATGCTCGGTACTGAGCGTTACTGGCTCGATACTGAGTGGTACATGCTCGGTACGCTCGGTCTTGAGCATATACAACAAGCAGAATTTCAAAATTACTCTTATAATATAATTTTGTTCCTGACCGGGCAGGTCGAACCCCGCGACCTGACCGGGCAGGTCGAACCCCGCGACCTGACCGGGCAGGTCGAACCCCGCTAGGGGGCAGCGCCCCCTTGGACCCCCGGCAGACTGGTATATTTTTGTATTCATGTTATTTTATTATTGGTAGTACAAATAATTGTTATTTTTGTTATTTTTTGTCATTATTTAAAATTTTAAATTAATTTATTTTAATCGTTTTGAGGCTTACGCCTCGATCCGCCTCGAGGCTTATGCCTCGCCTCACTTAGAAAAAATGCCTCGATTCCCGATTTCGCCTTTTAAAACCTTGGAGGCGACACGAGAGATTGATGGCCATGATGGATAGTCTTTACTTTTGATGCTTATATGTTTTTGCCCTTATGGTTAGTTGATCGCTATTGTAGCCCAAGGGACATTCTAGTCTTTTGTGTTAGTTGTCATTTGGAAGCCTATATATATGGCTCTCATATAATGTATGAGGATTATTGATTATTGATGAATGAAAAGTTTTCTTGGTGATCTCTTTGTGAGTTCCAAAACTCCTCTAGATCTCTTTGTGAGTTCAAGGGGAAAGGGTAAGGTTTGTGATTCTTGATTTGCTTATCTTCTTCACCCAATCACTTCCTCTTCTACCTTAAGAGAAGACAACATAACCCTTGGCTTGAAGAACATGACCCCTACCTCTTGCCGCCGTCCCTTGAAGCTCAAGCCGCCGCCGGCCATCCTACCACCGGTCCGCCACCTTTCCACCGACCCCCCTCCATCCGTCCACCACACATCTTTTCTTCCCGCCATCCTTTTGAAATTCGAATTTCAAATTTCAAATTCTTTCCAAATTGGGAAATCCAAATTAAGAAAGTTCTTTATGTTAAATCCAATTTAAAATTAAATCAAATTGGATTTAATAATTATCTTTCCTAGTCATCATTACACATTTGGAAACCTCCTCCCTTCCTCCTCCAATCTCCTCCTCCTCCTCCTTGAAGCCGCCAGCCCCCTTATTGGGGATTTCCATTGAATGCAATCAATGCCCCTCTTCCTTATTTGAAATTTGAAATTGATTTTAAGAAAACTTCCCTCCAATTTCACTTAAAACTGAAATTGATTTCAATTTTCTCCACAAACCCTTCTCCCCTCTTCTCTCTATGCCGCCGGCCTCATGCATGGGCAAAATCCATCTCTTGCCAAATTAACCCTCACCCTCATTCAAGTTTGAAATTGAAATTCAAACTTCTCCTTCCAAAACTACTTAAATCTGAAATTAAATTCATATTTATTGAGAAGCCCTAAGTTTTTTCTAACCGTAGCCGCCCCCTCTCACTCCAAGCCTCCAAGCCGGCCAACACCTCTCCTCTATTGGGTTTCTAATCGTGATCTCTCATCTACATGCAAATCATGTATGGCGGATCCCGAAGTTGACCACGGACTCGTGTTCGACGTCTACGGAGACATTCACATCATTCGTTCACCATTCTTCGACGTCGGATTTGGTTTTGACGACACAATTGAAGAGTATTTGAACCGAATCCTTTCCACCCTAGTGGACGTCATCGACGATCAATTCTCGGACTACGAGTGGATCATCAACGGTCATCCACCCGTACCACCTCCACCTCCGGCTACCTTCCAAACAACGACGTTCCTCGGCTCGTCCGTCCTAGTCGCTACCTCATTTCTAGTGTGGACGATCTTCCTCCGCTCAACCTAGATTCGTAGGGAAGAGAGTAGATCCTCAAGGTGAACAACTCCTTATTAACTTTTGGATTTGTGTGTTAAGCTCTTACATTACTTCGCCTTTGTATTTGATTAAATTGTCTTGGTTAATTTTCATACAACTCTTTACCTAAGCAAGTGGAATACTGAGAATTCTTGTAACTAACTTGGAATTGACGCATAATTTTATAACGGTTAAACTTTTAGTAAATTCTCTTTATAATCTTGTGTAACTCCAAGCTTGTATCACATCAGTATGGTTAGAAATCAAAATTATTATAATAAATAAATATTTTGCAGGTGGCACTAATATATTTAATTATTAGTAAGATGAGTGGTGTAATTGATTAGTATTTGTTTTTATACATAGTTTAGTATAGGTTGAATTTGATCATTTAATGAAACTTGCTATCAGCTACTTTAATTTTGTTAGAGTTCGTTATAATTGAAGTTTTATTAAGATATCTGAAGAAAAAATCGGAATGATCAAAGAAGTTTGTTCTATCAAAATAATCTAATGTCTCAAAGTAAAGTATATTTTAGAAAATTTAAAGCTACTGTAGAGATTTAAGAAAAAAAAATTTAATGTGCCAATATTGGCGCTTCAAGCATTTTGTTGATATAGTTTTTCAAAAAAAATGAACCAAATATATTTGTATTATTACGAGAAAATATTTTATTATAAAGTAATATTACATAATCTAAAATTTTAACAAATTATTCTGAAAGAGGATAGTACAATGTCAAAAAAAAATTTAGAGTATTTATATGTATAAATTAATAAAATAATTAGATTTTAAGTCAAAATTGTTAACATAAAGAGTTAAAAAAAATAAATTTGAACAAATTTTATTCATCTTCATATATGTAAGGGTAACAAGGTAATTTATTTTCAAACAGCAACAGTTCAGCAGTAATACTACCCAAACAAAATTGACTGATTTCTATACAACAACTTTATAAAGCTGTTTTCTGTACAATAATTTCACAACCTACTTTACCGACAACAGTAGCCGTCCCAAATGCATCCTAAGTCACTATCTTCATACATAATGAATATCGAATCAAGACAATAATATTTATCATTAAGAAAAAAAAAGCCATGCCCAGGAGCTTTTCAAGAAAAGACTTCTACAAACAGCCTAAAGCGGCTATAGCTCAAAGTCCAACGAAAAAAAAAAGGAAGAAATAGTATGCATATCGCCTCAATTTAATGATGAGGAGAACACTAAAATTAAAAAAGGAGTAGGCGGATGCGGACGACGTACCAAAGCGTGGGAGCGGAGAAGCATAATAAAAATGTAGTCCTCGCATCCTCCAAGTGCGCAAGCAGAGATTCGAGACAAACGACGAGCACCGAGTGACGAGCGCACAAGGGAATTTGAGCATCATGACGGCAGATTCGAGTGGAGAGTGGGCCGCAGATGTCATGAGTAGAGTCTTCAATGGAAGCGGGCGGAAATACGTGAGAGAAGATCGGTTATGACAAATTACTAAATAGCCCCTGCTCTAATAAGGATTTTACATTTTTGTAGGGGGAAAAATTGCCCCCCACCACCACCCCAGGCTGATCGTGATTTCGTCCCTGGGTTTGACATCTCAAAATAAATGAATAAATAGATACAAATTGAAGGAAGAGGAAGAAGGGAGATGATTTGCCATTCAAGAAAGAAGTAGAGTTTTTAGATGCTTGAAACTTATTTAGCTTCTTCAAGAAAAAAATAGATATGGATATTTTTTATTCTGGCAAAATGAGAAGCTCCCAATCATGCCAGAGAGAAGCTCATGTTTGAGCCCCTATAATAATGATGTGAAAAGAGTTGCTACAATAATACTTTTTCTTCATATCCAGCAATCATTTCTATACCAGGAGATTATATTTGCACTTAATCATTAATATGAATAATGTTTAGGGTTTTTCCTTATTTTCAACATTTTTTATATAATCTCTCTATGCATCTCATTTGAAGTTTAATGGATAATTCAAATTTTATATGATAATAAATATAGGTGCCAGCTTTTGTGTTATGTTTATAATTTTTATTGAATGCATTCTCTTTCCTTTTGATATTTTTATTTTTCATCTCTTTATTTACTTATATTTTTTGCATTTCTATAAATCATATCCCTCGAGATTGATCCAATAACTTAAAGATTTTCCAAATCATGTTAATTGCATCCGAACTGTTTTTAAGGATTTAATTCTAATTGACAACCAAATAGTTTTAAGTATTTAGCACTCCTAAATCGTATTTTACATAAATCCTACATAGTACCAAGCAGCCACTTAGCTTTGAGATCACTCTGGAATCTCACAAAAATATATAACAAAAAGGTTTGCCAGATTATTAGAAGATTTGAAAGAGTACTATATAATTCTCCAATCAATCGAACCAGTAAAACTTTACAATTACAGTAAAAGTGTGTTTAATTACCACTGTAATTAACCTATATCCTCTAAAATGGCAAAAGGATTTAAGGCAAGCTCCCAAGGACGAGACAAGTACGCCAGTGCTATTCTCAGTAAACACACACACACACACAAAATCAAAAATAAAAAAAATACAAACAGATTTTTGAAAGAAATACAACTCACCGGAGATTGGAGAAGCTAGCTAAAGAACAGACGTCGACTATGGGCTACCGGCTACGGACACTGCGTCGTTGATGCCCTTCTATTCAAGGAAGGCTGACGTCGAGCACCGGGAGAAGAGCAAGGCCGCTGTGTCGCACGAAGAAGAGCGAAGGAATCCTGGAGGCGATTTTTTTTTCGGCGTGCAAGGGATTACGGATTGGGCGGATTTATAAAAAGGAGCAGCTTTACAGTCAAAATAAGCAGGAGGAGCATCGGTAAAATTTAGGGGTTTTCACTAAAAATTATGTTATTTACGTATCTAATATCAAAACTTACTTATTTACACACATACCACTAAATGACTAAAATTCTATTTATCTTTCTAAAATACCATTCCGTTTCCTCTCCCATGAAAACCCGCCCGATACCCTTATTTGTACGTGAAACTCATCTTCGTCAGAGTTTGCTCATCTTCTCCATTTCGGCGAAGAACAAAACGCCCATCAAAATGCGGCCCACCGTTCCCATCGGAGCTTCCCATCTAGCCTTCCGTCCGTTCTACCTCTGAAACAGAACAACATCGATTAGGTAAACAACCTCTCGTCCCATCCAAACTCCTATTTCAACATAATCTTGTTATACCTTTTTCTACAACATATCAATGCCTCATCTTTGTAATAGAAATTAAAAGAAAAAGCTAAATATCATGAAGATCGAATTATACAGATGCTCAAAAAAAATGTAAATGCTCATAGTCTAACTCTTGAAACCTAATTTTAAGGATTCGAAACTTTTATGATGAATTTCATGTGTTTCAGACCACTGCGGGGTTAGTAAGAGAAATGTTAGTTGATCATACAATAGTCTAGAACAAATGTCTTATAAATAACATTTAGTCATGCATTCAATGGTCCAATATCATGGGCTATGTTCTTCTGAGATGAAGTGTTTCTTTGAAGACTATTAAACTTGCTTTTGACAACTCTAAAACGGGCGAGATTATTACCTACGGAGTCTGGACATAATTTGTTATTCGGACTCCAATCAAGTGCGACCACTAGGCGTTCCTTTCTCTTGTACACACTGTGTACAAAAGAGAGAGTTAAAATCATATGGCTCCAACTGACTGGAGTCCGACCAAATCCGGACTCCACACGTAATAATTTTTCCTAGAACAGACAATCTACAATGTTTGTATGGCTTAAGTCAATTCATATTCACTAGTTCTGTAGATTCATTTAGTATCATCATTTTCATTTGATTAACCTAATCTAGCCATCTAAGAGAATATGGATGTGAAGTTTGAATTCATATTTCTTTAATAATACACAAAAAAAAAAAAATCTCTTCTTTTGAACACCTTGAATAGTTGAAAATAATGATTGCCTGCTTTATTTTTATTTTTATTTAAAAAAAAAAATCTCATCTCACAAGTCACAACCACGCACCCATGTATGTAAATTTCTCCTGTACTACCTCAGCTCTTTATTCCAAGCAAAGATTATCTTTAGGGATCATTTAGTTTCCTTTAAATAGAAAATATGTTAAAAAATAATTATTTTATATTCATTCATTTTAAATATAAAATTAATTAATCATTTTTTCACAAAGTTTTAACAAATTTTATATATTTTTAAAACTATTATTGATATTTGATTATATCCAATTAAATTATAATTTAAAATAAATATATTAAATAAAATTCAAAGTTTAATATCTTAAACTTTATCATGAACTTCATAATCAACTCTTGCTTCTTCTACAAGCTTTCTCTTAGTAGTAAAAACATTCATTTAGAGGCATTAAATTATTATTTACAATGTTATTCATTTGGGATATAGATTTCATTCATTAACATTTTTATGAAAATTTCTTATTAAATGTAATATATTCCTTGTATTATGATTTATAAGATAATATAAAATATATACAAGATAATTCTTTTTTATAATGATGATTGTTTCTTTTCAAAATTTATTAAAAATTTCAAAATTATATTGTTAAGTACTATACATTGAGAGCATTTTCTTGTAGAGAAAACAGAAAACTATAGAGAAGTTATAGTAATGCTGCACCCTGGAGTATTCGTGGCGGTAGATAAATATAAAGTTAACGTCTTAGCATTACACAAAGATCCAAAACGCAATCAGATAGGAGAGAGGGTGTAGCGTTCATAATAGACACTAGAGTTTTTTACGTGAAAACACCTGAAAAGGGGAAAAAACCATTAGGTCTGGCCCAGCTTGAATGAATCCACTAGTATTTTGCAGTCGATTACAAATAAGGCCCTTCCTTAGGAGAAGGCATTGGCTTGATGTCACAAATGTACATCAAATAGAGCGCATTACATGGTGGGAGTTACAATAATCAACATAGATATGTTTGTTTGGTTTGAAGGGTCATAGTTGGCATGAGCCAGGGGTTCAAAAGACAGTAGTTGACAGAAGACCGGGATCAGAAAGATCGTTGTTTGGCGATGTAGGTCGAAAGGACCGTAGTATGCAGGAGATCGAGATCAGAATGACTGTTGTCTAACGATGTAGGTCGGAAGGACTGTAGTAGGTGACGGTGGTCTGAAGAACAAATGAACAATAGTCGGCAGGAGACAGAGGTCAGAAAGACCATTGTTGTGAAACCCCGATTTCCTTCCAGGATCATCCGGGATGAAGTGGGATCGTCCGGGACGATCAGTACATAAGAGGTTCGTCCCAGGATGAAATTTGGTTCGTCGGGATCAAATTTGTCTATAGAGCAAGTTGTCCCAGAACGAATACACTTCGTCTAAACGAAATTCATCAAGAGGGCAAATCGTCCCAGAATGAATAGGAATCATCCAGGACGATCCTGCTTGATAAATATCCGATTTGGGATATTTTGAATCATTTGGAAGAGAGAAAAAAAATAGGAGAGAGAAAGAGAAGGAAAAAAAGAGGAAAAGGCTTGATTTTGGAGCTCACGGTGCACTTTTCGTCCGACACCACTGTTGAAAGATTTGTTCGCCTCGTAGTAAGAACTCTGAATCCTATTTCTGATTTCAAAGATTTCGAGTTTTAATATTTCTCTGCTCAATTTTGTGTTTCCGTTACCGAAAAACGTGCATATCTTTGTATGGACGAAACTTTTACTATGTAACTTTTGGTATGTTATAGAAATGATGTTTTTGCACAATTTAAGTATTTTCTAGAAAGTTTTTATTGGGTATTTTGAATTCTGTTCAATTTTTACCGAATAGAAAATAATCTGGATGTTGGAAAATATTGATTCAGTACAAGTAAAGCTTTGAAACGTTGTTTTATTCAATTTCTGGTAATTTGGTAATTTTCTGGAACTGTGTATTTTGACTCTTTTTGGGATTTCTATCGACTGTACGATGTTTTAAGGGTTCTCTTTACTTGAGCTATTGTATTTGTTATTCTATATGAATGTGCATATGATGGAATTTATTACTGTTATATTACTAAAAGACAATTAAAGACTGGTTGAACCGTTGGTTGGAGATTGATTTGACCTTTACAGGACGGTGGGTCGACGGGCTTACTTTTAAAAAGGGTTCGGTGTTATCCTCTATTGATCATTGATATAATAATTGGGAGTCATAAGGAGATTATGCCGACGGGCGACCGACGGGCAAAGAGTGATGACTCTATCATTGAGCCAACGGATATACAACGATACATCGATACTAACCTTGAAAAACGCCTTCATAGCCATTGATTATACTTGTTAAGTTAGACTATTGTATTGTATGTATACTGTATTGTCCTTATGATCTCATTATGGATTAACAAATTTATTGATATCGACGGATTTATTGATATTGAATGGATTTGCTGTCGGATTTACGGGTTTACTATTACTGCACGATTTCATTGATATTGCATATTGTACATGTCACTGAATACATATACTAATATGGATATTGATATTGTATTGATTTATTGATACTACGGACACTCATATTATTGATTCATCGATACTATAGATTTATTGATATCATTTATTCATTGATACACTGAATATTGATCTGCTACATGTGATGCATTGACCATGTGATATAGAGTATGTTTTTACTGTATTGATTTGATTTCAACTGTTCTTCCGATGTAATGATTTGATTATTTTATATGATTTCATACCGATTGATATTATTGACCAGTATTGACTAGAGATGATTTTTTTATTCAATGATTTGATTGATTCTATTGATATGTTATTGATTTGATTGATATCACTGATACGATGCTTTTCTCTATGGATTTGATCGATGTTTTCAGATCTGATGGAATTGACTTATGTACTGATTTATTGAGCATTATGAATTTTTCTACTATTTATCGATTATTGCATTGATTACTGATTTTCGTATTTGCATAGATTCAATGATCATGTGTAAGTGACTGTTATGGATTTGACTGATTGACATGCATATTATTTCAGTACAGTGCTTTGATTTCAGTTGTAGGTTTTTTGGTGACCTGCTGGGCTTTTGAAGCTCATTATATGTTGTTAATATTTTCAGGTCAAGGCAAGGGAGGAGGAGTGTGAAGTTGATTTGAGTTCTTCAGGTTTTTATTTCTTTTTTGTTATAGCTATTTTTTTGTACTCATGACTGGATGGAATCGTGATTATTGTATAGATCCTGAATATTGTAAATGAACTTTTGAGAATGAATAGAAATGTTTACTTGATGATTTAAATTATAGATTTTGTTAGACTGTTTAGTACTGATTGATGACTATAGATAGCTCGGGTAGAAGATTGACTTAAAGGATTGACTCAATAATTCTTTCCAAGTTAGATCTTGGGGCGTCATAATTGTATTGTCGTGGATTGAGGTCAGAAAGACTGTTGTAGTAGGTCGGTACTCTGGTAGAACTCTAGGCATTAAGTGGTGGCCCGACAGAAGTCCATGCCTCAGGTGATGGTTCGACAGAAGTTCGAGCCTCAGATGGTGGTCCGGTAGAAGTCCGAGTGTCAAGTGATGGTCCGACAGAAGTTCGGGCCTCAGGTGATGGTCTGGCAAAAATCGTGGCCTTAGATGGTGGTTCGGCAGAAGTCCAGGCCTCAAGTGATGGCCCAGCAGAAGTTCGGGTCTCAGGTTGTGGTCCGATAGAAGTCTGAGCCTCAGGTGATGGTCCAGCAGAAGTATGTGTCTCAGGTGGTGGTCTGGCGGAGCAACGACATCAAGTGGTGGTCCGACGGAGCTCATGCCTTCAAGTGGTGGTCCAGCGGAACTCCGGTGCCAGACGGTGGTTCGGCGGAGCTCAAGCCCTCAAGTGGTGATCTGATAGAGGTAAGGGTCTCAAGTGGTGGTTCGGTAGAGCTCATGCTCTCAAGTGGTGGTCCAGCAGAACTCCGGCGTCAAGCGGTGGTTCAGTCGAGCTCAGGCCCCCAAGTGGTGGTCTGGAGGAGGTGAGGGCCTCAAGTGGTGGTCCGACAGAGCAATGATGTCATGCGGTGGTCCGGTAGAGCTCATTCCCTCAAGTAGTGGTCCGACGAATCTTCGACATTGAGCTGTGGTTTGGCGGAACTCAGGGCCTCAAAGTGGTGGTCTGACGAAACTCAGGCACCAGGTGATGGTTCGGCGGAACTCAGGCCCTTAAGTGGTGGTCCGACAAAGGTGAGGGCCTCAAGTGGTGGTCCGAAGTAGCAACGACGTCAGGCGATGGTCTAGCGGAGCAACGACGTCAGGCGGTGGTCCGGCGGAGCTCATTCCCTCAAGTGGTGGTCCGGCGGAACTCCGGCATCAGGCGGTAGTTCGGCGGAGCTTAGGGCCTCAAGTGGAGGTCCAGTGGAACTCCGACATCAGGCGGTGGTTCGACTGAGCTCAGACCCTCAAGTGGTGGTCCGACGGAGGTGAGGGTTTCAAGTAGTGGTCCGGCGGAGCAACGACGTCAAGCGGTGGTCTGACGGAACTTAGGCGGTGGTCGAGGAGGAGTGAGGAGGCCCTAAGTCCTCGAAATATATTTTAAGTAATTATTAAATATTTAACTTTTTAACTATTTTTTAAATATTTAATTATTTTTTACATAATAATAAAAATGATAGTTAAAATAATTATTATTTAAACTATCATTTTAACATTTAATATTTAATTTTAATATTTCCTCTTCCTCGTCACATCTATCTCTTTTTTTTTAGAAAGTCGTCACATTCATTTGTCTGCTCTATACGACGATGTCATATATGGTGTCTTGCAAATATATGTTCGCAAGTATAAATTTTTTTTTTTGTATTTGCGATATCGGCTGATTCACTTGTATTGCCATTGAATTTCATTCATGTATATAAGTATCTATAAGTATTAATAGCTTTTTTCTATAAACACGTTTTATGGTCTTTAAAGTAGATCAGAGCATTGCAAAGCAACAAGATTTTTAGTGCCTTGCAAATATAATATTATAATCATAATCAATATATAAAGGGAAAAAACCAACAAAAATTTTTAAATGCAAATCTCATTATTTTTGCAATATAACCTTTACAACAAACTTAGTAAAAATTTAAAGATAAAAAACCATAGGTAATAAAATAATTGTAGCAAACTTCAAAATTCAATTGGTCGAAAGCTTCTATATTACGTAAACAAATATGTAATGATTCTTTTAAATATAAGAAGTAGTAGAAAGTATTAACATAACCATAAAACAATATAATATGAAGAAAATAAAATCCCAAACTACAACAAACACATTCCAAAAAGATGATTCAAATTTTTTACTAATTCGATGCACAAAAAAAAATGTCTCAAACAAATCGTAAGAGTCACGATAGGATCTCTCCTTTATTGGAAGGGAAGTTTTTATAATACAGGTGCTAAAGAGACTGTGAGGTAGAGCAAACTAGCTAACAAAATTGTGAGCAGCAGGGCAACAGAGAGGTGATCAACTCTTGCTTTAACATGCAAGAACTCAATTGATTTAAATCTTTATTATCTTAACTACAAAAATAGCTTATAATTAAATTCTCATGAATGTTTGTAGCGGAATCACAGTGCCTAGGGTAGGGGTGTCAATTTCGGGTAATGGGTCGGGTTCGAGTCGGACCCGGAACTGACCCGGGTTCAAATGGGTCGACACTAACCCGACCCGGTTAGGTAAACGGGTCGGAAATGCGAAACCAGACCCGACCCGACCGACAGGTTGTCGGGTTGACCCAACCCAACCCGGGAAAGCTGGTCGCGCGGGGGCGGGTCGCGGTTGGGTCGTGCGGGGTCGCGTCGCGGGTAGCAGCGGGGTCGCGTGGGGCGTGGGGCGGGCGGGTGTGGTCGCACGGCGGCCGGGTCGCGGACAATAGCGGGGTCGCACGGAGCATGGTCGTGCGGCAGCGGGGCAGTGTTGAGCGGCAGTAGGGCGGGGTCGCGCGGCAGCAGGGCGTGGTCGAGCGACAGCGGGGCGGGCAGGTCCGTCGGTTAAGTTAAAACGGGTTTCCGGGTTGACCCGTCAACCTGAACCCGACCCGTTTTTCAAACGTGTCGAATCCGGGAACTCAAACCCGACCCGTTTTGGAAACGGGTTGGGTCTAACCCGAAAATTCCGGGTCGGGTTCTGATCGGATTTTGTGTCGTGTCAAATATTGACACCCCTAGACGTGGGGACCCCTAAAATTTGTTAAAAACCTATTATACTGAGGGGTATTTAGCAAATTGACTTTTAATAGGTTACAACTTGCCCTAAGAAACGTATTTCGTGCTGTTCCGGCCCTTTTCTTCGGAATTTCCGTCCGTGCCCGCTGCTCTCCCTCTCCATCGAATCGTCGCTCGTTTGTCTCGAAGCTCCGGTTGATCACTCGGTTCGACTCCGTTGTCTTCGACTTCAAAGGGGACAAAGTCGTAAGCTTTTTCAAACCCTAGCTTTTAATCTCTGTTATTACATAGAATTGCCGCATAATACTTCAAATCGTTCACTTTGGTACCGTGGTACGTTTCTCCTTTGTTTGGTCTTGCAAACTTCCTTTTTTATGCTTATATCTGAATTTCCCCATAATTCTAATATGCTTGGATATGAATTTCGAGCTCTTTCAGTAATTTTTTTTTCTATAAAATTCATTTTTTATGTATTCACGGCTATGAAGACCTAATTGCTTCATAGTGAACGATTTGAAATTCTTTGCTTGATGGGATCTGCAGTTCACTAAATCGTTCACTTTGAACGACTTCAATAAGTTCACTTATTCAAATTTCACTTAATTGACCTAATTCTTTCCTAGTGAACAACTTCAATAAGTTAACTTAATTGTTCACTTTGTGTTCAGTTATTTAATCTGAAATCCTTTTTTCCTTTTGAGATTTAAAAAAAATTAACAAAATTGAAAATTTTTTAATCATAGAACTTCAAAGTTGAGGTTCCTGGTGTTATGAAATTATATGCTTTTGGTCTTACATTAAGTGAACTTATTTGCTTGATGGGATTGATATGTTCATTTAAATGTTTATTTTGTATCCGTTAGTTTTGAATATTTTCTATCAATTAGTGTGTAACGATCATTTTGATGTTAATTTTTTTTATAGACGGGTGCCCTTCCTTGGTTAAATAAATGGAGCGTTATTTAAAGAGGAAAAAGCATATAAAAATTGATATTAATAATCTCCCAACTGATCCTGCACTCCGATTTCCAATTTGGAGTATTATGTAAATGATAGATATAAGATTCGGAGAGCATATTTATTGATGGGACTTTCAATTCGGAGTTATGATGTAAATGATAGAGATAAAGCTGAGCATTACGAACGAGTTATCACAATCTTTGCAAAGAAAATGTAAAATTCTTATTAGAGCTAGGGCAATTTAGGAATTTGTCATGATCGATCATTTCTCACGTATTTTCGCCCGCTTTAGTTGAAGACTCTGTCTATGATGTATTCGTCCCACTCTCCGTTCGAATATGTCGTCTTGGCGCTTGATTTCCCTCGTGCACTCGTCAATCGGTGCTCGTTGTTTGTCTCGAATCTCTGCTTGCGCACGCGGAGGATGAGAGGACTACATTCTTATTTTGCTTCTCCGCTCTCACGCTTTGGTACGTCGTCCTCATCCGCCTTCTCCTTTTTTTAATTTTAGTGTTCTTTTCATGATGATAGAAAGAATCATTAAATTGAGGTGATATGCATACTATTTCTTCCTTTTCTTCCATTGGATTTTGAGCTATAGCTGCTTTAGGGTGTTTGTAGAAGTCTTTTCTTGTAAAGCTCCCTGGGCATGACTTTTTTTTTTCTTAATGATAAATATTATTGTCTTGATTCGATATTTGTTATGTATGAAGATAGTGACTTAGTGTAAGAATAGACAAAGATCCGCCCGTGGGAGGGGCTGCCACTTATCTCTGGGTCTAGTATTTATTAATATTATAAAAAATCAAAAAATCAATGTAAATAAAAAAGTCAAGAAATAAACCCTATGTTTAATGCAGTAAAATATTCATTAAATGTGAAAAATCAAGAGCTGCTTTCTATAGTAGAAGAGTTCTTCCCAGAATTAGAATTGAAAGCTGATGATTGCAGTGAAATGAGTTGGATTGAATCAATATTACATTTTGCAGACTTATCCACTGAAGTAGATTCAACTATTTTGTTTGAGAGAAGGTCATGATCAGTCATTGGTATTTCATTCAAAGCCAAGTCTGATTTCTTGACTGAGCCTATCAAAGAAAAAGGTTGGGAGAATATATTTAGCTGGCTGCTTGAGGAAGAAGAGAGACCAATGCTAAAAATTAGTCCATTTGGATGAAGAATTGATGAGATTTTTGAAACAGATACTCCATTTCCTCATGGAAAAGGAACTTTGTAAGATTTGTTGTGTTTACTGACATGGAAGGAGGAAGGGAAGGAAGAAGAAACAAAGAGATGCATGAAATGGATGAAGAGATATTATGAGTTCATGAGTCCTTATGTTTCAGGAGAACCTAGAGGTGCTTATCTCAATGGTGGGGATCTTCAACTTGGAATTAACGGTGAAGGAAACACAAGTTATATGAAGGCTAGTGAGTGGGATTTGAGATATTTTAAGGGTAACTTTATGAGATTAGCACAAGTAAAGACTAAGGTTGATCCAGTTAATTTATTCAGAGATGAGCAAAGCATCCCTCTCCTTTTTTAAATACAAGTTGTTATATCTGAAATTAATCAAAAACATGTGAACCAGGTCATGCAAAGTTGATAAAAAAAATGTTTTTTATGTTATGTGTCAAGCAATTTTGTTGAATGAAATATCACTTATGCTTGTTGGTTACTACATAACCTTTTGACAAAGTATTTAAGACTTCGTTTTAGACAACTTTCATATTACTTTTTAAAGCAGCAAAAAAAAAAAAAAAAAAAAAAACCGTGCTAAAAATTTGCTTTAGAAAACAGTAAGAAAGCTGCTCAAATAAAATCTAAAATCAAAACAGTTTTAGGGTTTGAATTTTGAATTTGGATTTTGAAGTTTGGAATTTAGAGTTTATCACCATAAACTTAAAACTGGTCGTGGGGGGAATAAATACAAGCCCGATCACGATCCCATGATTCCGTCATCCCGGGCTGTCATGATCCATGGTCTACTTAGTCAGAGGAGGTAGTCGACGCAACCTGATAGAAGGTACCTTATCGGCAGCCATGGGTTACTTCGTCCAAGAATACCTTGTAGACCTGGGTTAGTGTTTGTCTAAGTGGATAAATTTGAACCCACCTTAGCTAACAAAGGGCTTTATGCCGTTCAGATATACCCTATGATTCATTGCTCAAGGATTTGATGCCGTTGGGGAATATACGGGCTTTGCACGTGATCGTAATATAATGATACCATTTCGCGACAAAGCCATTCTCGCCGGCCATCAAACCCTTCGCCGCCAGCCAACACACCATAGTCCGACTTGCCTTCGGCCGACCAAATCCCAACCCGACGCTTCGGCCTCCTCCGACTTCGGTCTCTGCCCTAGCGCGATTATTTTATATATATATATATATATATATATATATATATATATATATATATATATATATATATATATATATATATATATATATATATATATATATATATATCATAATATAATTTATGTTATATAATATAGAGAGAGAGGGAGGGAACCCATTATCGTGCTAGGGCAGAGACTGAAGTCGGAGAAGGAGGCCGAGGTGTCGGGTCGGGATTTGGTTGGCCGGAGGCAAGTCGGGCTCAGGTGTGTTGGCCGGCGGCGAAGGGTTTGATGGCCGGCGAGATTAGAAGGTTTGGAGGCGCGTGAGGCTCGGCGTCGGGATCGGTGGGCTCAGCGAGGTCGGAAAAGGGGCTTCAAGGAAGGAGGCTGGTTGGCGACTGGAGGTCGGGCTTGGCGTCGTGCGAAGGGGGAGAGCAGGCGATTCGTCCAAGGTGAGTCTTCCGAAACTCCTTGCTTGCGATTTCTTGTTCTGAGAGCGTGTATGCCTTTCTCTTGATTCTGTCGTGTGTCGTCTGAATGAGAGGGGATGTCGTTTTTGTGTTGTGAGAGGCGGTTGCATGAGATCGTGGGAGAAGTGGGGTAGTGGGTCGGTGGTTTGGTCCAAACGGAGGTTTTAGGTCAACATTATATTGCCCCTTGTTGATTAATAAGCATATTCTGTGAATGCATCAAATTTGGTGGTGTTGCCAAACCATACAAAGCGATCATCTATGTCTGGCAATTTTTATTCCAAGCATGAATTGGAACTGTACAATACCTATTGTTATCATATTGAGAACTTGATTAAGAATATTGATCTTGTCAAATATCTTAGTTTTAAGAAAAAGCTAAGAGTTTGCTAGATTATCTTTGCTTCATCGTTGCAATTTTGTTCTACAAAAATATTATTCGTGCTTGGTTCTAGAATTGAGAAGCTAGAGGAGATCCCATACCTTTTTGGATTCCTTGATCTCTTGAATTTGCATATGGTACTATTGCTGACTTTGAAAATAAACATAGCTTTGGTTTGCCACATCCTCTTTGCTTCTCCATTGTTGGGACCATACCAGCCTGGTAGGCTCCATGTTATCAACCAATTCCAATATATCTTGGCTGATCAAGCATGACTCCATGTAAGCCTACCATGTAGTTTGACTATTGTTATTTAATCTGGAATACCCACGTGCAATGTAATAGAAGTATCCAATGCTAGGATTGCAATTCATAGTTACAAATAAAATTTACAAGCTAAAAACAAGTAAATTACTAGATCGAACTATGTCGAAGACAAAGTTAGATCACAGCAATCACTTATCAAGTTTTGATACCATTTTGAAAACTTGACCAAAAAATGTTCACCAAAAAAAAAAAAATCTTCTAAGAGTTTAAACAATCTACATAAAAATCTAGCCATGGTATTAAAAAAAAGCATAGCAAAGATTTTCAACTTCTGGCAAAACATTGAACAATGTGTAGGCATAAAACTTCCACCACGTAAAGCATATTAGAAAAAATAAATCATAGAATTCAAGGTGAATAAAAAAAAAACTTCAATGTTTTGTGAGTAAATTTGTGAGGGAGGAAAAGCTTTGGAGCATAACACAAGAAATTCTAATCAATTTTTTCATCAAAATATATAATTCTTTTACAACCTCTTTTATAATGGAGATCTAGCTTGTCATAAGAAAGTCATAATTAAAATAAATTTACTTAAAACAAAATAAACTTAACTAAAGTAAGATACATTCAAATCATATCAAAGAAAGGAAGATATTTAGAATATTTATTTTTTTTTGTAGATTTAAAAAATAATATTTTGGAAGATATGGAGGCTTTAATCTCAATATTGGGATTTATGGTTTAATCAAATTAACTGAACCTTGAGCTTTGGCATTATTTTTTATTATTTCTAGAATCCATCAACCCTGTTGCTTTGACTTATATCTTTTTTTTTAGCATTTTGATGACCAGCCATATGAAGATGTGAATCTTTCTCTTAATTTCATTGCCACTTTCATTTATGTTCAATGATCTCCTTTTATTTTTCACTGGTATCATTCCAATATTTAAGTCTTTAAATTCTGTGTTAATTTCTAGTTATGCAAAATATCAGCCATTCTATGTGATTCAAGTTGTCTTTAGATGGTTGCTTCTAATGCAAAGCTCCAAACCCCTTATTGTTTGAGCACCTAAAGGTTCTATTCTAATCTCTTTTGTTTCTAGAACTCCCAGATAAATTATTTCTCACAATTGAGATAATTTTCTATTAAAGAGTAGGTCTTTGGCGGCACTGCATGACATTTAGGTTTTGTGTTAGAGAATGATGAATCAAACACAAAATTAGGGCACCGAAAAAAAAAGGAATTCTAAAATGTCCTATTAAAATTTGTTCCGGGGGCGCTTGCCCCTTGGACCCCCGACATATCTGTGAAGCATGCTACCTTCATATTGTATTACATTAATTTTTTGTTCTGTGTTAATGTGTTACTAGTTTTTGACAATATTTTCTAAGCTATAGGTCATAATAATAAAATTATAAAACTCAACTAAAAAACTTAACTTAATTTTTTTGTTCTGTGTTAGTTTGAGTTAAATTGGATGAAAGGATTTAGATTTTGGAGTGTGGATGAATATCTTTCTTGATCAACACATGCAAATATTTTAAAAGTAGCAGATGTGAATGAAAAGAAGTTTACTTGGGGAGAGTTTATGTTGTTTGTGTGCATGCGTACAAACTAGAATGAATTGCATGCACTTTGTATGATGCGAGATGGTGGAGTTGATTATGCGGTTGAAAAATAGTTTGTTGTGTACGTAGTTGACCTTATTTTTTTTATTTTTTTGTTTGTGTTGAGGTATGAATCTTCTGCTTTTGTTTGTTTGAAGTAATTATTCATCTGCATGGATGGCATCTTTTTTCCTCTTGTGTGGCAAGCACCAAGCAAGAATGGGAATGATTAAAATTGCACGTATGTGAGCTTGTTTTTTAAATGGTTTTAAAAAACATTAGGTTGTTATTCTTGATTGGGGATAATGTGCAAGAAAAAAGTGTGTTGGAGTTTAATTGAGTTTGCATGGTCAAATCTGTTTTTCATTGTCGAAAATTATGGGAGTTTGTAGAATGTTATGCATGTGGTTAAGTGCCATGACTGCATGATGCATTTGGATAATGTTAGAGGGCCAAGTGTTAAGGTGTACGAGAGTATATAAGATATGTTCCACATAGGAATGGCCTCTATAATAGGTTTAAGTTTTCTGATTGAAAAATGAGTGTGGCCATTGGTGTCTTACACATTCAAGCTCAAATTTGGTCCCCTTCAATGGACACTCACCAACAAGTAGTGTTGAATTTGATGGTTGGAATGGAACAAGTGATTCATGCACTATGTGTTTTTGGCTTGAAAATGGATTTGATTATTGGTTCACTATGCATTCACATTCTACTTTGGTCCTCTTTGATATAAACTTCTTCCCAACAAGTAGCAGCAAAATCCTAAAATTGAGTAATTCATGCAATTGTGGCTCCCATGGGTGTTTGATTACATCTATCATTGTTTTGTGAGGTTCAAGGTGAGTTACTCATGTGGTGACTCTTGGTGCATGATATTTGATGGTATCAAAAAGTTTTTGTTTAAGTACAGTGTAGCCAATGTGGAGAACTCTCACATGATGGCGTGATACTTGGTGATATAAAAAAACTTTTGTTTTGGGGGAGTGGTGACTAATGTGAAGAGCTCTCATGTGATGGGATGGCATGGTACTTGGTGATGTCAAAACAACTTCCATTTGAAGGTAGTGGTGGCTAATGTAGAGAGCTTTTGCACGAGGGAGGTAGAAATTTTTAAGGAATGCGAGAGTTTCATGTTTAGGTTAATGACAAATAGATTAAAAATATATTTGTGTATATCAAGTGGTTGACTCTATCCTATTATTTTAAACTTCAGTTTTAAAATCAGATTCGACCATTATTGTCCAAGCTCAACTTAGGTCCCTGTTTCATCCAACCTCCCTTGCACCAACATCCCTTTCACAGGATTAAATATAAGTACAACAAAGTTTATTTGGTTTTCATCATTTTCAAATATTCATGTGTGATTGTTGTCAGTAAAATTGTAATCTCACCAATGCTAATTATTATTATCACTTAAAGAATGTGGTGCAAAATCAATGATATGTTTTAGATAGTACTATAAGTTCAAATTTAAATTCAAAATTTAACCTATTCTCACAATTTTTTTTTTTTGTTAGGTCCTTCGTGGTTTGCATTGCATTTTTGACTCTCTGATCTTTGGGCTTTAAAGAGTAGGTAATGAATTTATCTCTGCTGATTTGTTTTTCTATATTTTAGTTGTTGCAATAAGTCTATATGAAATCGAAGATTTTTTCCCTTCAAAATACAACTTTTAAATGCAATCCTTTGTTCATCTTGAATTTGATATTAGAGCTTGCTTAAGACATGATTTTTTAGGTTATGATTTGTGTTTGGTTTTTGTTATGATGTTATGTTTAACTTCAATTTTAGGTTTTGCTTCAGATTCTTATTAAGTTTATCATTCAAGTGCATGTATAGAATATGATGCAAATTCTTGGATAGATTTTGATGTAGATATTAATGCAAGTGCAAATTTAAATTCAAATTTTATGTTATATACAAAGTTATTCTTTATTTTATAATCATACTATAATTCTTAAAGTATATCAATATATTAAAAGCATCATCAATTGACTTATACTTCATCTTATAAGGGATTCATAATATTATCTTGTTTAAAGTTCTTACATTGATCACAAAAATAAATTTTATAATAAGTGATTGACAAGTATTATATTCTCAGTTTATTTTACATAATATCCTAATCAAAATTTGCATTGTATCCATATTTAGGGAAATTGATTGTTTTGATTTCATCAATTTTGTTCTTAAAAATCCATCATGTGTAATCTTGAATATTATAAAGGCTCTCATTCAAATGCATGTAAAGAATATGGTGCAAATTGTAGGATATGTTTTGATGTACATGGTGTTGCAAGTTCAATTCTAAATTTAAATTTTAACCTATTTTCACCTCTTTTCTATTAGGTCTTTAGTGCTTTTGCATTTTTGTTTGTGACTCTACGCTATTTTGGCCGCAAAGATTAGGTAATGAATTTACCTATACTTGATTGTTTTTATATATTTTGGTAGTTGCAATGAGTTTACATGAAATCAAAGATTTTTTATTTTTGTCCTTCATATTAGAGATTGCTTAATACATGAATTGTTTAATTTCTGATTTATGTTTGGTTTTAGTTATGATGTTATGATTAACTTTTGTTTTAAACTTTGTTTAAATATATCACGTGAAAATCTTTGAAAATGGGTAAATATTTATGGGATGGACTTTTGACAATGACACAATTGAAAAAGAAAACGGGCAAGTGCTGTCACTGGCCAATTCGAGATGGGCCCGCCTTTTGGGAATTTATTTTTTTTGGGACTGGGCCACCTGGGCAAACTATGGGCCCGCCTTATTTAATGTTAGACTTTAAAAATTGAAAATAATAATTGGAATAAATTGATTTTACCTTTACAAATGTCAGAGAATTCGTTTCTTATGCAGAGAAAAAAATTTCAGCCTGCGTCTTGGCTTTAGTGGCCGTGCTCTCAGGTTAGTGAGTCTCGTTCTCTCTCTCTCTCTCTTCCCGTAGCTGTTAATACTACAGGATAGTTCATATCTGAAATCGTTCTACAGGACAGTTCTCTTCCTGTTTCGCATGGTTTTAAATTTTTCTAAAGAATGCTTGGGCTGTTAGATATCTTTAGGACAATATCTGAAATCATGTAATGTTGGATAATTATATTTTAGGAAACACCCTTGTTCCTGAATATTTTTGGAAACACCAGCTCTATATATACGCGGGTAATGTATTACTAACTACAATTCTGAGAGTTTCATAGACTATGGCTTCCACTTCTTCCCTTACGACCCACTCCAATAGCGTCAACTGCAAAAGAGTTTTTGACTGGCAGCAAGAGGAAGGCAGACTGGCAAGTGAACCCCACCTCTTCCTCAGACTCCATAGTGTGATCGACATTAATAACAGAGAGATAACAAAAACAACGTTCATGTCGCATTCAAGTTGAAGGGCTCAAGTGGCTTATCGATGTCATTCTCAAGGTCCATGTGACAGAGCGAGAGGAAGAGGTGGCGAGCATTCTTCGCGAGATGAAGATGGCTTTGGTGCATGGAAATCTTTATATGGGAGAAGGGAAGAGTGGTAGTTCTTCAACTTTTGTGGGGGATGAGGAAGTGTGTGCTGTTTGCTTGGAAGAGATGGTGGAGGGAAGGAAGTGGTTCGCATGCCGTGTAAGCATCAATTTCATGTTGGATGCATCAGGCGATGGTTTGAGAAGTGTGTGTTGTTTGGGAAGGAAGTTGTTCGCACGCCGTGTAAGCATCAATATGCCTCTTCGACTATGAAGATGAGGAAGCGGAGGATAAGGCATATTAAGGCTTTTACCGGGTTGTGGGCATTTATGTAATGCCATGTGCATGGATCCATAGTTGCGGTGGTCGTGAATGAGCCTTGTCTGAGGCTTTTACCAAATTGCGAACATTTATTTAATGCCATATGTGTAGATACATGGCTGTGGCAATATTTAACTTGTCCGATGTGCCGATCGTCCGTGATGAAATGGCGCAATCCTTTTGAAGCCTTTCATTTAATTATTTCTAATATAATTGCCTTTCATTAATTATTAACTATTTTATTGCAGCATTATTAAATGCCCTCAACAACAAAGTTAAGATTCTGTTGGATTTAAAACCATTGTCTTTGCTGTTTGGCATGATCCAATTTAAATCCCGCTTATATAATTCAAATCCTATTGGCAAGTAGTACTTTGTTGCCCTACCCGACCTCAACAATGAGCTACGCCACCGCCATCATTGTGGTTGTCCTCAATATTTTTTAATTAAACTGATTAAATACTCATATCTGTGATATATAAGCTGAATAGTGGACAGAATATGAATCATCCAAATGTTAGCTATAGAATTTTAATTTGGATATGAAAGTTCCTTTCAGCTTTCCAACCGAGTATCATTTATTGCTCTTCAACTGCCCCAAAAGAGGCATGAAAGACGGTGGTGCAAGGAACTGGAAGCATAAAACCAACCTAAACCTGCTTAACGTTGATATATAATCTACTTTGACGACCAATGAATTTCCATTACAATCAGTTAACGTAAAATGTTGATTTCATTTAATACTGGACTGGAGCATTCACACAATCCTTTTTAAGCCTTTCATTTAATTATTTCTAATATAATTGCCTTTCATTCAATAATCAACTATTTTATTACAGCATTTCCATACCAGCAAGAGTTTTCTTTCAATAATTTTCATTAATCACGCAATTATTAATTGTTTGCCATAGTGAAACATAGATTTAGTTGCTCTGACATAGATATGAGAGTAGAGAGTAGAGAGTAGATAATATTTCTCACATTTGAAGTTAAATATACCATTGGATGTCAATATGTTAGGAATATTAATATTTACTATTTATTTAAAAATTTGAAATAAAAATTCCCACATATTAGTCTATTAACTTAATTAGGACCAAAAGCTATAGTCATTATTTAAGATGTCTTGGGGCTACCATTAGACATAGGATACGAAATGAGCTTATATGTTAAAAGGTTAAAGTAACTCCAGTGGAAGATAAAATTAGAGAGAGTCATATTAGATGATTTGGTCACATAAATTGGCAGCCTTTTGATGACCCGATTATTAAAATAGAGATAGACATAAAAAGTCTTGGTTAGAAAATATTAGAAATAATCTTTCTTTATTAATTTAAATGAGAATTTAAATTTTAACAAGACGCAATGGAGAAAAAGGATTCATATAGCCAACCCCACGTACTGGGGCAAAGTCTTGATGTTATTGTTGTTGTTTTGGTGTTAAAAAAAATCTGAATTTTAATAAGCATAAATTCTAACAAAAAATATGAGACTATAATTCAAAATTAACGGGCTAGAAACTCCAGGACGTGAAACCATTGATAGGAGAGTTTAAAACTAGTGGGGAATCTCTTCAAAAAAGTATTCCGAGCTAACGAAAATTTTGCAACTCTAATACATAAATTTCTTTCACTATAATGACATTTATTTCTTGCAGTATTAGAAATTCTAAAAGGTTATATTTTATTTGATTAATTTTGTGCTAACACAAATATGCTTATATAAAGATAAGGGAATAAAATAATAATGGAAATATAATAAAATATAATATTCTTAATAATGAGAATATATTACATGATTAAATATGATAGATTTTTTACTATAAATAATTAAATATTATATGACAATAAATAATTTTAATTACTCTTTATTTTGTCAAGTATTAAAAACTAAAAATTATTGTCAATGTTAATGCTTATGATAGATATAGTGTCATTGTCCTGTCCTAATGGATAGAATAAGCCTATAAATACTAGAACAATAGTCTCTACCTACTTAGTAGGTTTCTCTAAAAAAACTAAAATAGACCAATATGATCAATAATTTCACAATAGATCATCAATAATTTTGGTTAGATATTTGGGACCTACCATAATGAAATCTCTACAATTATCAATAAGAGTAAGAAGTTGTAAGGAAATTCATTGTTAATGATAGAATTTAGTTAAATAAAAAAAATGATATTTTCAGTAACTTTTAGCAAATATAAACATGAAATATTACATCATAAATATGATGGACAATCACAAATATTTTTACCTATAAAATTTATTTTTTAGCAATATTAGTTGAGATTTAAATCAATATTCTCAAATCTCAACAATTAAAAGAGATAACATTCATCTTTCTAATTAAAAATTGTAAAATATTTAATTCATGTCTTCAAGAAACTTAAATTAAGACAAAATTAGTATAATATATTTGGCCAAAATTTTATTAAGATATTTTTATAACTATAAGATTTATTTTGAATGAGTATAATATAGGATTAATCAATTAAATATTGAGATTTTTACATATATAACACTTGAAACTATTGAAAATACATATATAACACCCAAACTATTATATTTAATAATATACCACCTAAAACATATCTTTCGCTCAATTCTACCACTACGTTTAAGCCCGTTAGAAATCCCGTGCAGTGTCTTCTTCCATTCGTTCGCGTGCGATTGTCTTCCCGGCCTCATACTATTCAATGAGTTGGGGTTGGCCAGTAGAACAATAGTAATAGTGGACATGGAGATGTCTCCGACAATTTGGAGCCAATGACGACACTGAGATTGGTGTTTCGTAAACACCTGCGGAATTCTCGGCCTGCCATCGCTTTCCTTGTCGCTTCAAAATGGTACGACCATCCGCCACTTACCGAGTCCGAGAGTCCAATTTCAAATCAATTTCATAACTTCCTTGGCTCAATTCTAACCCCCTTTGGACTCAGTGGGTCAGACCGAACCCATTAGGCCCAGACCCATGCCCTAGGTCAACCTGGTTGATCAGGTCAACCCATGTTGACCCATGATCAATTCAAGTTCTAAATCAATCCCAATGCTTCTTGAACTCAACCCCCTTACCCCTTAGGTTTAATTGACTAGGTTAACCAGGTCAACCATTGACTTGGTCAACCCAAGTCTACCTTAGGTCTAATTAGCCCATTTAAGTCAAATTGAAACCCATTGAATGCCCTAAATGCTTTCCTATTGCTCCATTCATTCAAACCATGGCTAATTCATCATTATTTTTCTCCTAATTCACTCTTGATTGAATCATGAGCATCCAAAGAATGCCCTAGCCTATAAATAGGCTAATTAGGGTTGGTGTATGGATCTTTTGCTCATAACTCTCTCCCTAAGTGCGCCCAAGCTGAGATATTTGGGTTGAGAGCTCTCCCCAACTCCTTCCACCCTTCCCGACCTAGATCCACCACTGAACCCCCGTAGGTGGCAAGTTTTCTGGTGACCCAAGGCTCTAAGCATTCCAAAGCTTCCTTGGCTTGATCCATATATAGTGTTTCAAGAATCGATTTCAACTATGGAAACATTCATGGACAGTCTACAAACTCAACCATATCAAGATCCTGATGATTCAACAGTGAGATTTCCTAAAAACCCTTAATCGAGGTTACTACACTTAGGGTTAATTAGCTTCGTGTAAAGTGTTTTTAGACCATGAAAGTTATCCCCCACGAATGCTCTTCATGCATGGATTATGTGCTTAAAATTTCATCGGATTTGATCAATCTGATCGATCAAACAAAGCAAATAACGTGTTAGGGCTTTGATTTCGCCCTAGGCCCGGGTGTATGAGATCTCCGTCGTTGATTGTTTGATCAATGATGGAGATCCAGTTGTTTCGCGATCTCTTCCGAACCGCAGAAACAAGTCTACGGTTCCACTTTTGGTCTGGCGAGATCACCACCATCTGTTCCAAACCACGGATGATCTGACAGTTCAACGCCCACGCTTATGTGTTTAAGTGGTGGGAACTGGTTTCTGCACTACGGCAATCATTGCCAATGATTGCGCTGCGACATCATCATTGGCAATGATTGCTCGCGATTTGAGCCAGCCAACCGAAGCATGCCACATTGCCTCTGCCGACGTTTTGTTTTTTTTTTTTTTAATTAATTTGAAATAACTTTTAAGTGTTTTTTAATTCAATGAGCTTTGAAAAATTATATAAAAAAAAATTTACTAATTCAATATTTACATATAATATATTAAAATTTTCAGAATTTAATTTCCCTTAATTTAAATTTAAAATTATTTTAAAATATCATGAATATTTTAAGTTATTTTCAAAATTTTTTATATTTTTTAATTAATACTTAATATAATATTATGTTAAATAATTTTTTAAAATCATATTTTTCATTCTATTCTATTTTAAATAATTTAATATTTTGATATTAGACTTTATTATTATTATTATTATTTAAAATATATATTTATTTTAAAACGAGAGAATTAGCTTCAATTATTAATTTTAAAATTATGTTTAAAAATTATTTTAAGTAATTTGTAATTATTTAAATTATTAAATACTTATGTACTTAATTAATAATTAACTAAATTTTAAATTTAATTATTTCCTAAAATTTTATAAAAGTTTTTTAACTAAGTTATTTTAAAATTGAGAGCCCTTAATATTTATTTTAAGACAATTTAATAATTATTTTGAAATTTTAATTATTTTAAATTAATTTAAAATATTCTTTCGGAGGTCCATAGGTGCAGATCTGTCAAGGAGAATACGTGTAATCTCTAAGATAAAATATATTTTAAAACCTTTTTAAAATTGCTTCATTCAAATTTTAAGTATTTATCAAGTTAATTTACATGCATTACATTAGAAATACATTTAAATGAGTCTAAAACTTAATTACATTTTATTTCAAGTTTCATATCAACTAACATAAGTTAAGGGGCTAAATTATGATCGACTTTAGATGTCGTTCCTAGGGGTGCAACCGAGTTAAGCCTCTTGCGAGCCGGCTCGAGCTCGACTCGTTAATAGGCTCGACGAGCCGAGCTTATTGAGCTCGTGAGTCGAGCTGGATCGCTTATCGAGCTCGAGCTCGAACCGCCGATTGATCGACTTGATAGCTCGTCGAGCAGCTCGATTACGGAGCTAGCAGGGGAAAATCAAAACCGTGAGCGAGAAATCCAAATGGATGGAGCTCGCGAGCGGGAAATCAGAAATTCTAAAAGACACAACGGCGACATAGTTTTGTTCAAAACGTTGAAGGCAGTTGACGCCGGCGGGACGCTTACGACGAATGACGTGGACCTTCCCGACACCACCAGTGGCCACCATCTTCGGCTTTGCACCAACCAGTATGATGAACATCACTGGCACGCTTTGCGTGTACGCAGTCATCTACAAGCAAGAGGGGCAGCCGCTGTGGTGGCCCGGGAATCGCATCACTTGGGAAGGCTTCAGCGATGCTTCCGGTGCTGATCTGATAGCGGAGCAGCAGATCTGGGCGGCGGTTGATCCATATGCGAAGAATGAAGCTTTTAACTGCAGCAACGGGGACGTATTCAAGTGGAAGCATTTGTGGACGACGCTGGCAGAGCAGTTTGAATTAGAGGTCGTTGGGTATAGTGGAGAAGATGATAGTTTTAAATTAGAGGTGACGATGGACGACGACGACAAACCCGAACGCGACGACGTGACGCTGGCCGGGCGCTTACGACGTGACGACGGATAACGATGACAAACCCGAATGCGACAACGTGATGACATAACGACGACGAACCCAAAAGCGAACGACGTGATGACATCGTCATTGGCCGTGACCTTGACATCGAACGTGACGACAAACCACGAGTACGCGATGATGACGGGCGTCTCTGATAGCTCGTCGAGCCGCTCGACAGCGAAACGAGTCGAGCTAGAGCTCGGATTTTGAGCTCGACTCGAGTTCGAGCTCGAGCTCGAGCTCGGTATCTGAGAGTCGAGCTCGACTCAAACAACCCCTGGCTCGAGCTCGACTCAACTCGTTTGCACCCCTAGTCGGTCCTGTTTTTCTTAAACTTAACTTAACTAAATGTCTGTATCACTCTTTCATAAGTGATCAGACACATGGTTTTGAAGCGCCTATGTGATTTAGTTGGATCACTAATCCAGGCGTGGGTAAGTTCAGATCTTAAATTGCATTAGCTATGTTCGGGTCATTGATTTTTTGTACCAAATTTAGATTTAGGTTTTGAGGCATGCTCAAGCTAAAAGACCTCAACCTCTGGGAATATAATATTAACTTTCTAATAAAATTGACTATTCAAACTTAAATCTTTTTCAATTCAAATCTAAGTCCAACACTTAGGATAGATTGTGACACTTCTGAATTGTTTCAGAATCCCCGGTGTCTTCTACCCTCCCTCATTTGATTCCAGAAATAAGTGCTCAACTTTGATGTAATCTCATTTGAAAACTTCAATCCTCACCACCTTTGATATCAAACTTTGCATTCTTAAATAAAATTTGTACTTTTATTTTAGTCAAGAGTATTCGTGAGAAATTTTAGTTTTCTACGATGTAATTAACTACGAGGGCTTGCACTCGTATGAGATTTAAAAACCCATATCAAAATTTTTTTTTTCAAAAAATCAATCTTTTCAAAACTTCAATTAATTGTCTTTGAAAAAATTAAACTCAACGATAAAATGATCATTATATTCATTTTTAAATGATTGATTGTAGACGATATTCTCTTTCATTGGGAAGATATATCATTTTATTATCATGAGTTCGATTATAAAATTATTTATCTCTTTTCCAGATTATTGTAGTTGAATACTCGATTATACATCATTTCGACCCTTTGGGGTTATATGTTGTATTTTCCTGAGTTGACTATGATAACTAGGATAAATTTAAAAGTTTTGAAATTTAAAACCATTAGGGAATGATATGTACACCTCAAGAGACGATATATTATTCATAATGACATGTTCAATTTCAAAATTAAAATCAAGAAATTAAATTCTCCCAAAGATAACTAACTTTTTCAAAACTCCAACTATACTTTTTTTAATCAAACACTTGTTCAAACCAAATCCTATAACATTGATTAATTTATTATTTTATAGCTTTTTTATTTATGATAAGTTAAGAGAAAGTGCGACTGAATGGAGATTAGGGCAGATGAGAGATGAGTCAGAAAATACCTATGGTCCGAGCAACTGAAAGGTGATTGGGAATTTGTCGGTGATGACTGATTTGGCTACGGCGATGGATTCGACGTCAGCACCGACGGTGGTGGATGGGACATAGATTTAACTGCGTGCGTGCGAAGGGTTATGCCATCAATGAAGGGGACTGCATGCGAAGGGTTGACAATGACCAAGGATTCAGTGTCGACGACGGTTCAACGACGTTGGAGGAATAGACGTCGAGCGAATCACAGACAATGGGTCGAATGGCTCAGTTAGGGCAATAAGAGGGTAAACATCGACTAATAAAAAGGGCTCTTTTGGTTGGTCAATTTGCAAGAAAATGTTTGTTTTAAAACAACTGAGAAAATGAAGTTTTAGAAGCATTTGAGAAAATGAAGTTTTAGAAATAGCATTATATATAATGGAGTTATTACATAATATATATATATACATTAAATTATTTTTTATGTGCTTATTCAAATTTTAAAATTGATAATAAGTATTTGATACAACTAACAATTTCAACTTTTTCATTATAAATGATGAAATTATCCATATATTAAATTTAAGGGAGATTTACATACATACCACTTAAATATACTTTTTTTTACTACTTACATAAATGAAAATATACAAAACATACTATACATTACTGCTGGAGAAATAAAACATTTAAGAAACTACCTCTACAACAAATCCTAAATCTAACAAAAAATTACTTCGTGAAAATAATCAATTTGATCGATTTTTCACCCTGACAAATAACCCGTTTACAAGCAGTGATTTCAGACAATGCATATATCAGGATAAGCAAGGTATTTAGGCTTCGTATGTTTTTTTTTTGTGCTTTTGTAAAAGACAGTTTTAAAAAACATTAGTTCAGAAAATGGAGTTTTCTAACGAAGAAGCACATGTAAAAAACTTTCTCAAAACTGCAAAAAAATGAAAAAAAGAAGTTATTGGGAACGTGATTTGACGAACAAACAAAAAAAAAAAAAAAAAAATTCCTCCGTTTCCAAAAACGGAGAAGGCAAAAAAAACGCTCAAACAAACAAAGCCTTAGGCGTATATCATTGACCAAACAAACCCCTTTAAAAACCGATTTTTATCCTCTGCGTGACCTAACCGGGCCATTCGATCCTTCATATGCGATTCGCTCGACGTCTATTCCTCCAACGCCGTTGAAACTCATGTCTCCGCCGAATCCCTGGTCACCGTCGAATCTACTAAAAAAAAGCTTTTTGCGTTCAGTCCCTTTCATTGACAGCATAACCCTTTGCGCACAACCAACTGAATATACGTCCCATCCACATCGACTGGTGCTGACGTCGTATCCATCGATGTAGCCAAATCAGTCATCATCTACAAATTCCCGGTTGCCATTCAGCTGCTTGGTCCATGGGTATTTTCCGACTCAACTCTCATCTGCCCTAATCGCCATTCAGTCGCTCTTTTGCTCATGTCATCATAACAAAAAAAAAAAAAAACTTTTAAACAACGAATTAATCAATTTTATAGGATTTGGTTTGAACAAGATGTAGAATATTGTGCTTAGTTAAATATGATAGTACATAAATGTAAATTGCCTCCGTATATTCTACTCTCGATCAAATCCTTATAGCTGATTTCCATGTATTGTTGAAATTTGTGCATGCCGTTTTGATCATTCTGAAATTTCTGCAATATCCCTAACTATGGGGCTTATTATGTGTTCATTCCAAACTAAACAGAAAAAAAAAGTACAAGGTTTTCTTATTAATGAGCTTTTTGGTTGGTAGATAATTTTTTTTTCATGAAACAAGCCCTTCAAAAGCAAGTGAAAAAAACATAAAATGCATATATTCCAGCAAATCTCTTAAAAATTTAGTTGGCATATAGTCAAGGCATGATAACAATGAAGAGAAGAAATGGCGAAGCATGATAAAAACAAAGCATGGTAACAATGAAGAGAAGAAATGACGAATGGAGAGAAAAATGACGAAATCCACTTACAGGGCTTGAAGACAAGTTTGGTTGGCAATGCACAAAAAATGCTCGGATTGGACTTCAACTACTCATAGAAAGGATGAAGGAATGAATGAATGGGGAAGAAGAGCTCGGCTTGGCCTCGACAATAGCAGAAATGACGAAGGAACAGTTTGAGGAAGGCATCATGCTCCGTTTGGATTTGCCTGCGAGTTCGCATCATCGTTCCCTATAAGACTTCTGTGAAAATAAAGATAATATGTCATCCGCTTCTAAATATAAGGGATTTATGAAGTTTATATAAATTTAATTATTTTATAATAGGACGTGCATGTCCGATTTTTTATTTTTTATTTTTAATTGCGACACTCCATTGCCGTGTCGGACATGTGTTCATGCCATGTCGGATGTGTGTTCATATCCGTCACTGCATTTCCTCTTTATGCAGAGTGCCAATGAATCATAGGGTCGTGTCAAATATGGATACCCCTATATTAACTGCTTTTCTTTCCTTTATTGTTTTCATGGTATGAAATTGTATTTGAGTTTTTCTGCTCTACATGATTTAAGAAGTTTGAATTTCATGCAAACTTTACTGATGTATAGAAATGAGGTCCTTCCTTGGTGGAAGGTCTTAGCTTGATGTACATCTTATGGAGTATATTACATGATGTTAATACAAAGAGTCATTGTTGACATGTTCGTTTGGTCGGAAGGACCGTTATCGGAGGGCGACGGAGGTCGGAAGACTTGTAGTCGGTGGGCGACGTATGTCAGGAGGACCATAGTCGGTTGGCGACGGAGGTCGGAAGGAATGTAGTTGGCGAACGATGTAAGTAAGGAGAACCGTAGTCGGCGGGCGACAGAGGTCGAAAAGACTGTAGTCGGTGGGCGACATAAGTCAGGATGATCGTAGTCGGCGGGCGACAGAAGTTGGAAGAACTGTATTCGACGGGCGACATAAGTCAGGAGGACCGTAGTCGGCAGGCGACAGAGGTCGGAAAGACTGTAGTCTGATGACGAAGATCAGAAGGACAGCGTCAGGTAAAAGTCCAACAATGGAAAGAAATCCATCTTCGCGTAGACATCCAGCGAAGTCCGATAACCTGTAGAAGTCCGACATAGGGTAAAAACTTGGCGAAGAGTGAAGGTGCGACGTCGGGTAGAAATCTGACGTCTGTTGGTGGAATAGGAAAACTCCGGCCTCACTTGGGCGGAATTTCGGTGTCAGGAGGGAACTCTATCGTTAATTGAGAAGAATTTTCACATCCCGTGGAAGTTGGGAAGAATTCTGGTATTCTCCCAAATATCCGGCAGAATCCCGGCGTGTTCGGGCGGCAGGAAGAGCTCCGGCGGTGGTCGAGGAAGAGATGATTCTCCTTTTCGCCTTTCTCCTCTTCTTCTCTTCTTCTTCTCTCTCTTCACTTGAGCCCCATTTGTGAAGAATGAGGGCTCTATTTATAGTTTTTCTGGAGTGGCATGACTCGTAAATAGATGTGAGATCAGGGGCGAATAGGGAGTGGTTTGAATGGACGGCCGATATTGAACCCTTCGATCGTGTCCCGTTCGTTGGACATTTGGAGGTCTTATTGATGTCAGAATTCAGCTATCTTGGGCTCATTGGATTCTTCTCGTCGAGCCGCTTGATTCGAGTATAAGCTCGTTAAAATCGAAAACCGTTTGGTAACTCAAATTGCAATTTGAACCTTCCAACAGCGCTTTGGGTCCTTGTTTCAGACCCATTTGGGCTCGAATTGGGTTGAATTTGGTGTCGTTGGGTTCACATTTCCGAGACGTTCAGTTTGACTGTAAGCTCGCTGAAATCGGAGTTCGGGTGCTTCCAGATTTAATTTTTGAAGTTTCCGAGTTGGGTTTTGCATCGAGATTTGTGCCCGATCAAGATAATTTCATGATAACGTATCAAGGAGGTTGCAACTCGATGACCTTCACTATTTGTGTGATATGCATTGAAGGAGATGCCTCCCTTGTGGCCTTGTAGAAAGCAAGGCTCCAGGCTATGAAGGAGGCAAAGAATCCTAAAATCAACATAGTGGGTAAAATGACAAAAATAGCCGAACTAATAAAGTCTCTTGTGGAGGAAGTTTATAGATTTGAAGTCTTTAGGCAAGTGTGCAGATAGGGCCTTAATGAATTACAAGCCAAGCTGAGGTGGTACATTAACTAGTTACCCTATCAAGCTAATGAAAAGATTCAATTAATACATTACTTGAGAAGTTGATGAACTGAGGATGGAAGTCGTCTTGATGAGGAAGTTTCGGAAACTTCAAGAATTACCTCACTTGCATTTGGGCCTGACTTAATTCTGTGCTCCAATATAGGGTGAAGATCATCCTTGTGATGTCGTTTTGAGCTCATGATCATAGCAAGAAATTTTTATTAGTGAGAGCACAAATTAGTTTTAAAAATACTTAATATCTTTTTTAAATGATATCTTCGAAATTCTATTTAATAGTTTATTATAAAATAATATTTTAATCTTTAAAGAATATCAATATTTATTTCACTAAATTATTAAATTTTATATTATATTAATTGTATTCTATCATGCATCAATACTTTGCTTAAAGAGAGAATATTGTGTTGGACATATCCAACACGGCATTGAAGTGTCCAGTGTCCAATAACAAAGATCACTTGTCCGATTATAAAATAATTAAATTTATATAAGTTTCCTATACCCCTTATATTTAATGGCGTACCACCTATCTGCTTCATTATTTTCTCGGAGTCTTCGAGGACACGGAAGTCTTCTAGGGCACGGTCGTGCGAACTCGCAGCTGACGCCAAACGGAGCACTTCATCAACCCGTTCCTTCATCATTCCGCTCCAGCCGAGGCCAAGCCGAGCTCTTCTTCTCCATTCCTTTGTTCCTTCGTCGTTTCTGCGAGCAGTAGAGTCCAATCCGAGCATTTTCTGCGCGTAGGCGAGCCAACCGAACTTGTCTTCAAGCCCTGTAAGTGGATTTCGCCATTTTTTTTCTCTATTCGCCATTTCTTCTCTTCATTCTTACCATGCTTCCTTGTTATCATGCTTCGCCATTTCTTCTTTTCATTGTTATCATGCCTTGACTATATGCCAACCAATTTTTTAAGAGATTTGCTGGAATATATGCATTTTATGTTTTTTCACTTGCTTTGAAGGGCTTGTTTCATGAAAAAAAAACTATCTACCAATCAAACAGCTCATTAAACAGAAACCCTTATACTTCTTTTTTTAAAAAATTCTGTTTAGTTTGGAATGAACGCATAATAAGCCCCATAGTTAGGGCTATTGCAGGAATTTCAGAATGATCAAAACGTGAACAAGAGGATCTCTTAAACAGGCTAATGATCAAACTCTCATTTCATTCAATAGGTCTATAGATGTTGAATTAAATCGCATTCATTTGATTCTATATAACTTTGAAAAAGCATAAAATTGTGTACCACATGGATTAATATGGTAAGTATTGAGTAGAAAATGTGTATGTGTGTGTACACGCATAGCGGATCACCACATTTTGTGCTAAACATTTTATGCTATAAGCTAAATAAGTTATCATGATATTGATTTATTATTATTTGTTATTTCTAATATGATGTTACTTTAATTTCTATGTACTATATTAAATTAAATTTTATGTCGTGTACACAACGCACCTGTGTTCTATATTTAAAAAAAAAAGCCGTGTCTTGTGTCCGTGTCATGTCCGTGTCGTGCATCATAGGTTGTATTACATAAAAATCTATGATTATCTTATTTTAGGTGTTAGTTATATTAAAAAAGTACTACATACACATAATCTTATCCCATACATAAGCATCAAATTCTTATAGTTCTAATTCACCACTCAAATTAAACGACTTAACAAAACAACTGCTTTGTTTCATGAAACAATTTTGTGTTATGACTCAACATTTCACCAAAGACTGTGTTATGACTAAATGTTGTGTATGGAAGAAATAAAGTCAAAAGATATGCATCCCTAGATCTTTATTAAACTTGTAGATGTGAAAAGAAAGATTGTTAGTCTTCCTCCAGTTTTACTATCTCCATAAAATCTAGAATATTCAATATCCTATGTCTAGGCATTACCAACATTCCATTTCAATATTCCTATTTATTCTTGCATTCCTTCGTTGAGGCTATCAATCACACTGGGTTTTAACTACACATATCACCTTAGCATATATTAAATAAAGAATGAGAGATATTGAAAACACCATTATAATCATTCAAGAATAAGAGTTTACATTAGTAATTATTATATTGTTTACATCATTAACCCAAAATAGACGATCTAACCAGGCATGAAATAAATAACAAGCAAAATTATATTTACTATATTCATAGAAGAACAAAATACAAGAGTAGTAATAAGTTCATCGTCAAGATGGATTTAAGTATCTTCTCTATACTCCTTCCTCCACTTACAGAGTTGCTTAGAAAAACATAGACTAGTCACTCTAAAAGATTATATCTTATACTTCTCTAGCCTTCCTTAGATTTTATTCTAAGGGGGAACTGAGCAAATACACTAAAAATTACTTAAATTATACTCTGTGAACTGGACTCAATACAGAAAAGAATTGACTTCTATTTATAATAAGTACAAGATCTTGTTTGGGCTTTACAATGCTAGATACGTTGGTGCCACGATGGTCAAAAGTGAACTAATGTCTCGATGCTGGAGTGTTGGCTCCACTGCAATGCTGAATTATGTGGCATAATAACCGTCTGAATCAGTGCATTTATTTGCTAACTTGGCGTGGATCTCAATAGTTATAACTTGATGTAGCCAGAGGGGGGGGGGGTGTTGGTCAAATTATTTTTCCTTATATTTTTAGTAAGCTGCTATGACCTCTACTAAAATCAGCTCATTAATGTCTAGTAGAGTGCCTTTTAAGCTCATAAAATGGAGATTAATTAGGTTCATTCCCCCTTTATTGGCCCTTTGGTTTCCCCACTTGGCTCCCCTCCTCATGGATGATTCCTTCCGCCTTTGGCTGCCTGTTTCGTTCTCTTTGGCTGACTGTCCCGGTTCTCTTGTGAAACCCGTTCCTTCCCCCTTGGTTGCATGTCCCGATTCCCTGTGGTGACCATTCCTTCCCCCCCTTGTGGATGCCTGTTTCGGTACTCTGAGCTGTCCGTTCCTGTCTTCCTGTGGCTGTCTTTCCGGTTTCTTGTGTGGCTCTTTAGGCGTTGTTTCTGAACAGCCCCTTGGCCTTCCATTTTCACTGTTTTAATTGGTTTAAATGGCGATATTTTGGGCTGTTTGGTTGCCCCATTTCCCCTATAAATATATGATGTTTTGTAATAGAAAAAGAGAGCTTATGATGAATTTTTGGAAAGCAAAAACCTGAGGGTTTTTGTTCTTTGGAAAAGCTTGCGAGCTTGTTCCATTCTTCTTCTTCCTTCTTGGGAAAGCTTGCGAGCTTGTCCTCCTTCGTCTCGGCTTCTTACCTATTTCTTCTCTCCGCAAATTCGACGCCACTTGTATCCTTCTTCTCGATGAATTGCCAAGCAACTTTATGTGTTTTATTATATAAGTTTGTGATGTCATGTTATGTTTAAAAGTTTATAAAGTGTTGTTTGTCCTTTTATTTCAAGTTATCAAAGTAATGTTTTGTTTTACAAAAGTTATGTTGTGTCTTTCTATTTAAAGTTGTGCGTTATGTTTTAATGAGACAAAAGAAGTATTTATTATATGTTGTGGTCTCCAATTTGTTGTGGAGACTTAGTTTAATTTTTATTTTGTTTCTTTTTTGTGACCAAGGGTCTCCTACTTGTTTTGGGGATTTCTGGTTGCATCATAACTGCTCTACTTTGGCGCTGTAAAAATGGAACTCTAAAACTCTTAGAACTGCTTTTTGGCAACACGACATTAGAAAGTGTATTGCTTATGCATAACTTTTTCTAAGACACCCAATAATATGACGCTTATTGGTAGTGCAACGCACTGTGTTGCACTGCTGCACTGATGACTACGATGCCATGGTGTTTGCAAATAGAGAAGGTCGGTGCCACTACTTTAAAATCGACACTTTGGTGTTCATCGATACGGCGTTGCGGCAGAATCTTGTCGGTAATGTAGAGCTACACAACACTTGTAAATTTAGTATATTCCTTCACAATTTCTATATAAACACAACTCAATAACATATTTTTATTATATTTACCATAATAAAATAATATACAATTTACACTTATTAGTTCCCTATAGTGAAAATTTGGATGAACCTCAACATCTTTATAAAAGAATCTCTTACTAGAATCAGATAACCACTTTCTCATAGAAGACACATGGAACACACTATGTATATATGATTATGTAATAACAACATATAAGTAGAACTACCAATCCTCTCAATGATCTCAAAAGGTTCAATGTACCTTATACTTAGCTTGCTGATTCTCTTAAATCTGCTAAAACCTTTCATAAAACTGACTTTGACATAAACGAAGTCACCAATCTGAAATTCAACCAACTTGTGTTTATAATCATAATACTTCTTATGTCTATCATGTAACATACTTCAACCTTTCTCTCATCATATAGAGTTTTGTAGTGTCATCCACAAAGGCTAACCCTATCACCTCTTTATCTCCCACATCTTTCAAAGTCAAAAGAGTCCTGCACTTATTACTGTACATAGCTTTGTAAGGAGTCATACCTATACTGGACTAATAATTGTTATTATATGAAAACTCTATCAGCGGAATATGATCCTCCCAATAACCACCAAAATTCAGAACACACAATCTTAGAAGATCCTCTAATGCATGAATAGTCATTTTGTACTGTCTATCTATCTATGGTTGAAACGTTATTTTGAAATACAACTTCATACCCAATCCCTGTTGAATACCTCTCTATAATTTGGAAGTAAACATGTCATCATGATCAAATATAATCACCTTCGATACATCATACAATCTGATAATATATTTGTGCTAAGCTATCTACTGGATTAGTTTGTCATATCAAAATAAAAAGAGCAGACTTCATCAGTTAATCAACAACCTAGGTAACATCATACCCCTGCCTCAATATGGGACAACCTATAGCAAAATTCATCATCACCTCTTCCCATTTCAATTCCAGAATAGGTAACAGCAGTAAAAGACTTCCCGCTCGTTAAGCACTGCCTTCACTAACTGATAGGCCGCACACTTCAAAATAAACTTTGTTGTATCCTTCTTCAATATAGGCCAACAAATATACCATTAAAATCTTTGTATATCTTGCTGCTTCTTAGATGAATGTATAACCTAAATAGTGAGTCTCATGTAGAATATCATGTCTCAAATCTCTAAAAAGTGGAAACCACACACTATTATTGCATAAAGTAATACTAGAAATAAAAACTTGTAATCCTAACTTCTTATTAGATTTGATCTGCTCAATCAATTTTGGATACTGTGTATCTGACTACTAAGATTCCTAAATCCTTTTTTTGGCAAAGAAGGTTAAACAATCATCAATGCCAATATACCAAAATCACAATCAGTAGGGCTGCAAATGAACTGAGTAAAGTCGAGCTTCAGCATGTTCAAGCTCGAGCTCATTTGACAGCATCGTGTTTGAGCTCGACTCAACAAAAATTGAGCTTTTATAGCCTTTGTCCAAGCTCGAGCTTGTTTAAAAACCTCTACTCAAGCTCGGTTTGTGTTCAATTTAGAGCTCGATTAGTTAGGCTTATTGAGCAGCTCGTCAACAAGCCTCATTGAGCCGCACGTTGACAAGTTGGTGGCTTGGCTCGAATAGAGAAAATGAAATCGTAAATAAAGCTAATCAGCATGCCTAAGCCACCAGTTGCCAGCTGCTCAGCAAATGGCCATCACATGTTTCTTTTTTATAGAGCAAAATCACTCTTGTTCAGGCAGTGTCGGACTAAAGCCCCACTGTTTTTTTTTATTTGTTAATGCCACGAAGGGGGGGGGGAGAGAGAGAGAGAGAGAGAGAGAGAGAGAGAGAGAGAGAGAGAGAGAGAGAGAGAGAGAGAGAGAGAGAGGCAAGCAGGAATTTAGGAGAGAGAGAGAGGCGAGCAAAAGAATGAAAACATGAAATAAAGAGAGAGAGAGAGAGGGGTGGGCAAGGGCAAGAGTTTAAAAATAATAATTTTTAATATCTTTTCTTAAATTAGTTAAATAACGTGAGACTTAATTATCTTTTTAGTCAAATAAGATATAATATTTATTTTAAATTAAATAAGACATAATCGAGCTTCTTAATGAGCATGTTCACGAGCTTCAAACGATACTATTCGTGCACATAAAGAAGCTGAATAACAAGTTGTTTAAGCTTGTTTATTTAGATATCGAGTATTTATCAAATGTATTCAAGCTTGTGGATTTAGCTTATCAAACGAATATAAACAAGCTTTTATTGAGTCGAGCTAAGAGTAGCTCGTTGAATGCTCGGTTCACATGTAACATTACCAATCAAGAGAAGAAATTACCTCTAAATGGAATCTCTCCATATCTTGTATCAATTACTTATCAGAACTGAGCTATGTACAAGATAATCTAGCAAACTTCCTGCTTTGAGCGTCTACCACCATATTAGCCTTACTAGGATGATAATAAATAGTCAGATCATAATTTTTTATCAACTCATACATGTCTCAAGTTTAGATCCTTGAGTGAATATATATTTCAAACTCTGATGGTCAGTAAAAATCTCACACCTAACACTGTATAGATAGTGTCTCTAGGTCTTTAAAGCAAAAACTACAACAACAAGTTTCAAATCATGCGTCAAATAGTTCCACTCATGTGACTTCAAATGTTTGGAAGTACAAGCTATAACTCGACCATGCTACATCAGAACACACCCCAAACCTCTCGGTGAATCATCACTGAATACCTGAAAGACTTCTGTACTAGAAGGAAGAGCCAAAATTGTAACAAAAGTCAAATAATCATTCAATCTCTAAAAACTAGCCTCAAACTCTGATGTCTAGATAAAAACTACTGACTTTTGAGTCAATCTTGTCAAAAGTGTAAAATATGAGAAAATTCTTTTATAAATTTCTTATAATATCCAGCCATATCCATGAAACTTCGTACCTCAAACATAGTAGCAAGCCTCATCCAATTAGTGATTGCATGAACTTTCCAAGGATCTACAGAGATACCAGTACTACTCACCATGTATCTTATAAAAGAAATACTCACCTAGAACTCATACTTAGAAATTTTAGTATGTAATTGATGCTGCGAGGTCAAGGCAGTTGAGAGAAAGTTGTTGCGACTTAGGGGTGCAAGAATGCAGGTTTTTTTCAGCTTTTGTATAGGATTTAGGTAAATTTTAAATAAAACTACATAAATAAATAGAGGCGTACGCCTCATACCAGCGAGGTGAGTTGGTGTTAAAAGAAAAATCATAATAATTTTGAGGATCATCTTTTTCTCATACCAATTTAGCTTCTTTGTGTGAGGCGGGGTAGGGGAAGAATTCATGTACGTTGGTGTAGGGATTCTCCATCTTATTCAGAAGGGTTTCACGCTATAATAAATTGAATAAGAAGCATATTTCACTTAAAAATGTGCTAAAGAATTTTAAAGAAAAAAATGGTGTTAAAAGAAAAAAAAAAGTTATTCTCTTATAATATATATTTAGATATCTAATGATAAGATATGTATTAGACAATGAAGAATCATATTTGAATATTAAAATAATTGTTTACTTATTGATTCATCTAGTTCTTTTGCATCTTGCAATCATAATAATTTTGAATACTAATACTATGGATGATTTATATGTTAAGAAGTTTGAAAAACGCTAAGGCTTTGTTTGAAACAGCTTTCTTACTATTTTTTTTTTTTAAATAGTTTGCTAACATAAAAATTTATAGAACTACAATTTTTTGTATTAGACAGTGTGCTTTATAAAATAGGAAGAAAGCTGCCCCAAACGAGGACTAATTCTATTTTTAGAAGTAGATTAAAAGATATAATGTTGCCTTCCCTTAGCAGTAGTTGTAAAACCTTGCATTCAAGTTCAATTTCTTATAAGCATTCTTCGTGTAGCTAATTTGTTTTATGCACATCTAAGTCTCAAAATCATATTAACTCTACATTTAAAAATAAAATGTATAATTATAAATTCATTCATGCATGCTTAGATGCCCAAATCTTGGAAATAAGTTTGAGTTGCAAGTTAGTCTTCATGTGGTGTAGAAATCATCTAATCTTAATTTTTTTAAGAAAAATCTGGAGCTTCAGTGGAGATTTTAACCTAACTTTTTCTCTTTTTTTAAGAAAAATCTGGAGCTTCAGTGGAGATTTTAACCTAACTTTTTCTCTTTTTTTAAGAAAAATCTAGAGCTTTAGTGGAGATCTTAACAAACTATATATAATTATAGGTGCCATTAGACGGCTAAGTTACCACTTACTGCATCGCGAGGTTGAGGAGTAGCAATGTGATCCTATTTTTGGTAGTCCCCTTTAATTTCTTTAATCTTTTAGATTAATTAAAGTAGCTCGGCCTTAAGGTTTATAAACACATAAAATTGTTAGATGTTCGATCCTTAGACTTGTCGAACCTATATTTTGACATTTAATCTCAATCTTTTAGATTGATCAAAGTAGTTTGACACTTAGGTTTATGAGCAGGTAGAATTTTTAATAGTATGGTCTTTAGAATTTGGAAGACAGATCAGAGTAGCTTAAGCCTTAGGTTTATAAGCAGATAAAAACTTTTAAAAGTTCGGTCCTTTAGACTTGTTGAACCTATATTTTAACATTTAGTCTCAACCCTTTAAATTGATCAAAATAGCTCGACCTTTAGGTTTATGAGCACATAAAATTTGGAGGTTCGGTCTTTAGACTTGTTGAACCTATATTTTGATATTTAGTCTCAATCCTTTAAGTCGATTAAAGTAGTTTGACCCTTATGTTTATGAACATATAAATTTTTTAGTGGTTTGGTCTTTAGACTTTAGATTGATTAAAGTATCTCGACCTATAAAATTATTTAGAGGTTCGATCTTTGGACTTGTCGAGCCTATATTTTAATATTTAGTCTCAATCTTTTAGATTGATCAAAGTAGATCAACCCTTAGGTTTATATGCAAGTAGAATTTTTAATGGTTTGGTATTTAGACTTTTGAACCTATTTTATCTTAATCATTTTGACTAATCAAAGTTGCTTGACCATTAGATTTATAAGCAGATAAAAACTTTTAAAGGTTTGGTCATTTAGACTTGTTGAACCTATATTTAACATTTAGTCTCAATCATTTAGATTGATTAAAATAACTCGACCCTTAGGTTTATATGCACATAAAATGTGGAGGTTTGGTCTTTGGACTTGTTGAAACTATATTTTGATATTTAGTCTCAATCTCTTAAATTGATCAAAGTAGCTTAACCCTTAGGTTTATGAGCATATAAAATTTTTGGAGGTTTGCTCTTTAGACTTTATTGGGCTAATATTTTGACATTTAGTCTCAATCTTTCAGATTGATCAATTTACCGCGACCCTTAGGTCTATGAGCACATATGGAGGTTATGTCTTTCAACTTTATTGATCATATATTTTGACATTTAGTGTCAATCCTTTAGATTGATCAAAGTAGCTCGACCCTTAGGTTTATAAGCATATAAAGTTTGGAGGTTTGTTCATTAGACTTGTTGAACATATATTTTGACATTTAGTCTCAATCTTTTAGATCGATTAAAGTCACTTGACCCTTAGGTTTATAAGCACATGAAATTTGGAGGTTATGACTTTAGACTTTATTGAACCTATATTTTGACAATTAGTCTTAATCCTTTAGATTGATCCAAGCAGCTTGACCCTTAAATTTTTGAGCATATAAAATTTTAAAGGTTTGATTTTTAGACATTTGAACCTATCTTTTTTTCAGTAATTTAGATTGATCAGAGTAGCTCAACTCTTAGGTTTATGAGCATCTAGATTTTTAGAAGGTTCGATCTTTAAAATTATGAACCTATTTTATCTCAATCATTTAGATTGATCAGAGTAGCTCGACCCTTAGGCTTATGAGCATGTAGATGTTTAGAAGATTTAATCTATAGACTTGTGAACTTATTTTATATCAGTCATTTAGATTAATTAGAGTAGCTTGACCTTTATGTTTATGAGCATGTAAATTTTTAGAAGGTTCGATCTTTAAACTTTTGAACCTATTTTATCTCAATCATTTAGATTGGTCAGAGTAGCTCGACCATTAGATTTATGAGGATGTAAATTTTAAAAGGTTAGGTCTTTAAGCTTGTTGAACTTATGCTTTGATTTCACTTTCAACATTTTAGGTCAATAAAAGCAGCTCAACTCTTAGATTTATAAGCTTGACAAGGTTCATTTAATTACTATATGTGGATTATGCATTTTTTATATAATACTGCTTCCCCTTATCTAAGAAATATATATTATAAAAATTGCCTCCTATATTGCAAGGGTATATGAAAAATGCCTGATGCCTTGAAAGAATATATGGAAAATGCCTCTTGCCTTTCAGTGTAATACGAATTGATTCCTATTTTAAAGGAGCATATGGCAAAATGCCTCCTACTTTACAAGGGTATTTAGAGATCGCCTCCTACCTTACATGAATATATAGAGTTTGATTCATGCCTTGCAGGAGTATGCGAAATTGACTTCTGCCTTACAAAAATATAAATTGCCTCATTTCTTGCATGTGTAGATGAAAATTATCTCGTGCATTGCAGGAGTATATGAAAATTATCTCCTACCCTATAGAGGCATATAGAGACTGCCTCCTACCTTGCAGGAATATATAGAGTTTGACCCATGCCTTAAAGGAGTATATTAAAGTATCTTCTGTCTTGCAAAAATATAAATTGCTTCATATCTTATAGGAGAAGATGAAAATTACCTCATGCATTACTGGAGTATATACAAATTATCCTTTGCCTTACAGAGGCATATAAAGATTGCCTCCTACCTTATAAGGATATAAAGAGTTTGACTCATGCTTTGCAGAAGTATACTCATACACTATATGTATATATAGAAATTGTATCCTACCTTGCAAGGGTATTTAGAGATTTCCTCATGCCTTACAGGGCCATATATAATTGCCTCCTATCTTATAGGGGTATTTAGAGATTGCCTCATGCCTTATAGGGGCATATAAAATTGCCTCTTATCTTTCAAAGGCATACAAAGATTGCCTCCTACCTTGCAGAGGCATGTATAGAGATTTCTTCCTTCCTTAGGTATACAGAAATTGCCTCCTGCCTTGCAGGGGCATGTATAGAGATTTCTTCATGCCTTGTAAGAGTATATAAAAATTAAGTACCTCCTTCCTTGTAGGAGCATATAAAAATTATCTTCTAATTTTTAGGAGTATACATAAACTTCCTTTTGTCTTGTAGGAGTTTATAGTGATTGTCTTCCGCCTTGCAGATATATGTATAAACTTCCTTTTTCTTGAGATTTTAGCACTAGAGGTGGAAGCTTCAACATCATACTTCCAAGGATTAAAAGCAAGCACTTCAAGAATTTCATGCTTGTTAATGTTTTGATTGGCATGGTCAATAATGACATACTTCAATTTGGGCCTGTAAGCCTTTCTTTTGGAGACTAAAACCATGATACGTGTGATAAATAGCCTTGAATAGTTGAATACATAGACTCTTTCTAGAGCCTCTCCATCGATAGTTTATGGTGTTGCAGCTCTTTCAGTAGTAGCCTCCTTAACCAATACAGTTGTATCAATATTGCTATTAGAGAGGAACTTAGGACTTTATAGACAGTTCCAAACTAGAGAGTGGCTCCAACATGGCCAATATTGATAACAGCCTTCATAGTCATTATGGGATTAATTAAGGGTCATATTTTAGCAACATCTTAGATGTTTGTGATGATTGGGACTAAAAATAATTTCTTTAATGATTCATCCAAAGATGGAGAGAGAACTATTCTCCTGCAGAGTCGCTAGAAATCTATTCACTAAAGAAAAATGGTGCTATCAAGCTTAAGGTTCCATTTTTTGTAAGGTAGATTTATTTTTAATTAACAAGATTTCCCTCAAAAATTGTATCGAGGTTTATTTAAGTGTGAGTTCTTACTTTCTATGAGTGTAAACCCTCATAATTAATTACTCATTCTGCTTCATAAGAGAGCACTCTCGATTAAGGATGATTCTCTTAGCATAACTTCAAAATTTTAGGTTTTACTCATTTGTTGTGGGAATGTGATAGGGCCCGATCAAGATCGCATTTTTCCTTCATCACAGGCTATCGTGATCCCGGTCTACTTAGTAAGAGGAGGTAGTAACCCAATTTAATAGAAGGAACCTTGTTGGTAGCCATGGTTTGCTTCTTCCAAGGATACCTTATAGATCTGGGTTGGATGTTTGTTAAAAGAAATATATTTGAATCCACCTCAACTGACAAAAAAGGCTTTTAACCTATCGAGCAAATCTTATGATTCATTACTCAAGAATTTGAAGCCTTTAGAGAACATATGGGCTTTAGTCGTGATCATAATATAGTTGTACCATTTTGCAGCAAAACTACCCAAAAAGAGGGCACGTGTTACCTCTATATAGACAATAGATTATTTGAGAACAAATTTTAGTGATACACCCAACTTAAAATTTGCTCTTTGCGAGTTGAATGTAGTTTCAAATTTATCACCCGACAAACAGTTACAGAAGGCATATGTATTTTTTTATTTTTAAGTTTTTTAGGTTTGGGCCCTACAACTTTTATTAGAAGTATCCTGATTTAAGTTAAAGTAGATCTTAATGTTTCCATTCGAATTTGTCATGGTTGGTTTGTTTAGATTGGGACTTACCGCTCCTTTTTAGGAGTTGCCCATTATGTTTGTTTAGTTTGGGGGTTTTAATTGAGATGAGGCTTATGTCTCCTCTTTGGAGTTGCCTAATAGCTTTATTTGGGATGGGGCTTATGGCTCCTCTTCGAAGTTGCCCATTAGTTTTTAGATTTCTGTTTGAAATAAGGCTTACTACTTCACTTAGAAGTGACCTAATTTTACTTAAGAATAAGTCTTACTGTTTCCATTTGAAGTAGTTTGATGTAAATTAGGAGCGGGTCTTACTACTTCTATTAGAAGTAGCCCGATTTAATTGAAGAGTAGGTTTTACTGCTTCTATTAGAAGTAGCCTTATTTATTTAAGCAATGGATCTTACTACTTCTATTGGAAGTAGGTTGTATCTTTCATTTGAGATAGGTTTTACTACTTCCCTTGAAAGTAGTTTGTAGATTTGACTTGATGTAGGTCTTACTGCTTCCTTTAGAAGTGACATGTAGTTTTTATTTAAGGTAGGTTGGTAATTTTAGTTTTAGCACTACAATTTTGATAAAACACTTTTGCTTCTTCTCTTCAGCACTGTTGTTTTGTTTAGTGTATTGAGTTGACCTATGTTTGTTTTGTTTGCAAGCATTTGGAGCCCAAACTATTAAGAGCTTGCTCGAGCTTTAGGGTTTGAGTGAGAGTCTTTTTCAGAGTTTTATTTGAGTTTGAGTTGAGTTTTAGTTTTTGTTTGAGTTTGAGTTTGAATTTTAGTTTAGTTTATTTTTGGAGTTCGAGTTTTAGTTTGTAGTTAGGTTTATTTATTTTAAACATTTAGTTTATATTTTCTCTTCTTTTTTTTTCTTTTAGTTTATTAAATTTTGAATTAGTTGTTTAATTTAATTAATTAGGACAGATCTTAATTCATTGAGTTTTTTAAATTTAATTTAATTATTAATTAATCAATTAAAATATTTTTATGGTTAATTAATTAATTAATTATCATTTGGTTTAGTTTGAAGTTAAAACACTTAAATTCTCTCAAATTGATTTTTTTAAAAAGTTTAGTTTAAATTATTAATTAATTAAAGTATTTTTTATTATTTAATAAAATTAATTATTTATCATTCAATTTAACTTGAGACGGAACTCCAAAATAATTCAATTTAATTAATTAATTAATTACTGTTAATTAATTAAACTGAAATTATAAACCCCAAAATAAAAATATTAAACCCTAAATTTTAAACAAAACCTCAACACATGGATGAGCATTAACAAAAATTGTATCATAGCGAATACGTGAACGGTGAACCAGTAACGAGCTCAACAAAGTAAAACTATCTAAATTTATTTTTTTAGTGTACTGATTACATCTCGTATTGAGAAAAGGAACTCACCTGCTCAGGCGGAGGAACAGCCAAGGCTGTGGAAGTGTCGAGCGTCGAGCAGATTTCGGTTAGAGCGGCTGAGAGGTGACTCGATCGCGAATAGGACGGATAGGAGGCCAATCGGGAACAGGGCAGCTGCCGGCTGGGTTGAGACCGTCGAGTGTCGAGCGGTCGTTGTGCACTTGCAGTGCTGTGGCATCCGTCGCTGGGAGGAAATCGCGAACAAGACAGAAAAAACTAGTTTTTTTTAAGCTGGCCGAATGTTAAGGGGGATTTAAATTTTCCAATTTAACAAGATTTCATCCTCTATAAATGTTAGGTAGGTTAGGTCTATCAGATTTTTTTTTATTTTTTTGGGAAATTTTGGGGCCTAAGCCCATATACTAAAAGATAAGAAAAAAATTCAGGTAAAGGTGATTACATGTAAAGCTACCCTTCATAAGCAAAGAAACAAAAACTTATGCAGGGCCATGTAAAAAACCTCAACTATACCACCCAAATGATAAAACAAAATACAATTGGGATAAACAAAAAGAAGAACAGCTCTTCAGAATGACCCAGGTAGTAGAAGCCATGATCAGTGATGGCAGTAGAGACCAATATTTGCAAAGCCTAGAACCTGGGAGAGAAATTCCATGCAGCCCATAGCAAAAACAAACCGATCAAAATTGCTCCATCCAATGAAAAGTGGAACTCCATAACAATACAGGCAGGTGCAGATAAAGAGCTGCAGACAAAAACAAAACCAAAGATTTCCAAAAAATGGCTCCAATCTCATATAACCAGGACTCAGGTAATAAATCCAGAGAACCCCTGGTTGCCCGAAGGCCATCCAAGGGGATAGCAGCTAAGTAGACATCGAATGGAGCTTCATCATTGTCCTGGTTATAAATCCCAGTCCAGCAGTAAGGTAGCAGAAAGCAGAAAATCCAGCCCATCATTTCAAAAATAAGCCAGTAAAACCTCAGCGTTTTTCTAGTTTGACACTTTCCCAATGATCATTTTTTGTGACAGAATTTTGTAAAGAAGAAGAGCTCATGAAATCTTCTACAATTCCTCTCTCTCCATACATTATAAATGGTGCAACATACAGTCAAGAGATAGAAATTCAGAGAGTTATGAGTAGCAGCATATACACTTTCCAACCATTGGAACAATTGCAAGATAGTGGGTCTCAACAGAAAATTCTCAGACCCAGGGATGAGAGAGTTGAGAATAGAGAAAAAGTAATGGCATTCAAAATACAGGTGATTAACAAATTCTGGAACAGAGTGACATAAGGAGCATATCGTCGGGACATGTATATTTCGTAATTTTAAGGCATCTTGGGTTTTCATGCCCCCAACCAAAGCAAGCCAAACATAAACAACATATTTCAATGAGTTTCTTTTGTGCCATACATATTTGTTCCAAAAATAAACTAAACTAAAATTCAAACTCAAACTCAAAGATCGATCAAGAATGCAATAGAAGAAAATATAAACTTGTAGCTCAAGCAGTTAAAATTACAGATTACCTGAAAGCTGAAGAGGAGGCAGAATGAAATCAGTGCCTTTATAATTTTTTTTTTTATTTCCTACAAACATTAACAGTTACGATCATCTAAATTCATTGTAAGTATTGATTGATATACCAACGTTGCATAAAAAATAATGCTATGAGGGCAATGCCTGTAATTCATGTGATATTCATACTTACGAATTGTAGTACCATAGGTAAGAGAAGCAAATGTTTAGTTGCTTCATCAGTTTCATGACAATGCATATCATTAAAATGCAATGTGGTGAAATTTTCTAAAATTAAATGGCACAAATCAAGCATATAATCTTAGCTTTAGATAAGCATGCATTAGATTGCAAAAATTTACCTAAACATTTTAAAAAAATTCTTAAGGGGAAAAATACCCAAAATAAAATTATTAAATTCTAAATTCTAAACCCCAAAATCTTAACACATGGATTAGTATAACAAAAAATTGTATCATAACGAAAATGTGAACGTGAACGGTGAACCAGTAACCAGCACAACAAAGTAAAACTATCTAAATTTATTTTTTCAGTGTACTGATTACATCTTGTATCGGGAAAAGGAAATCACATGCTCAGGCGGAGGAGCAGCCGAGGCTGTGGAAGTGTCGAGCGTCGAGCAGATTTCAGACAGAGCGGCTGAGAGGTGACTCGCGAATAGGACGGATAGGAGGCCAATCGGGAACAGGGCAGCTGCCGGCTGGCTCGAGACTGTCGAGCAGTAAATGCACTTGTCGCTTTTGCGACTCCTTCGTGGTTGTTCGACTTTGCTCCTGCAATGACTTTCTAGTCATAATTAATAAAAAAGTAATAACATGTTAAATACAAATTATTCGTTAATTATTATTTAGACTATTGATTATATATTTTATAATATGTATTTTAAGTTATATTAATTAAGATAATTGTATTAATATTTAATTATTAATTGTGCAATTAAGTTAAATTATATAATTAATTATTAATAATTTAAATTAGTTTATTTAATTTATGCACTAATTATACAATTAACGATTTAATTAATTTAATTAAGTCTTAATAAAGTAAATTATATTAATTAAGTTAATCAATAATAACTTAGAGGCGTCTAGGGTTTGCCTTTCATCTTCTCTTTCCGTCGTTGCTGTTGGACTTCGTTGCTTTTGCAGGAGGTGTAGAGATTGCAGGCGTCGCTTCTTCGGCTCCTTCGTTTCGTGGCTGTTCGACTTCGCTCGTGCGACGACTTCCCGGAACGGATGTTACGACATTTTGATCGGAAGCAAGAACGGGAGCTCGCTGGCTGTGAAGGTAACTTTCTCCTTTCGCGCGCTTCTTCGGATAAATCCCGCTCGGATTTACTAAATCCGGCTACCCCTCGGATTTACTAAATTCCGGATTTAAGCTGTAAGTCCGTAAATCCGGGATTTATTGAATCCCGGGATTTAGCGCGCGCACAAAAACTGCTTGGCTGGATTTAGCGTAAATCCGACTTAAATCCCGCTGTAAATCCGATACCAAACAGCCCCTTAGGGTTTAATAATTTTATTTTGGGTATTTTTCCCCTGGAGAATTTTTGTTAAATGTTTAGGTAAATTTTTGCAATCTAATGTATGCTTATCTAAAGCTAAGATTATATGCTTGATTTGTGCCATTTAATTTTAGAAAATTTCACCACATTGCATTTTAATGGTATGCACTGTCATGAAACTAATGAAGCAACTAAACATTTGCTTCTCTTTCCTATGGTACAATTAATAAGTATAAATATCACATGAATTACAGGCATTGCCCTCATAGCATTATTTCTTATGTAACGTTGGTATATCGATCAATACTTACAATGAATATAGATGATCGTAGCTGTTGATGTTTTGTAGGAAATAAAGAGAAAATTATAAAGTCACTGATTTCGTTCAGCCTCCTCTACAGATTCAGGTAATCTGTAATTTTAACTACTTGAGATACAAGTTTATATTTTCTTCTACTGCATTCTTGATCGATCTTATGAGTTTTCATGTTGATTTTCATATTGTATGATGTATGTTAAACTAGATTTTTGTTATGTTATCTAGATAATTAAATTTAGAACAAATTTTATGGAGAAACATTTTAAGAAGCTTTCAACGAGTTTAAATGAGACAAACAAAGAAGACGAGTAGAAAAATCGAAAAAAAAGTTTGTTGCCCGCCATTGAAGAAGTCGGTGCAAGGAACTGGAAGCATGAAACCAACCAAAATCTGTTTTACATTGATGTATAACTGTAATCTACTTTGAAGACCTAACTGCTTTTTTAAATATATTTATGAATATTTCTTGATCCATAGGATTTAAATTGTTCCAAAAAAGTTGCAGGTCTTCAAATTAGATCATCATTATACATAGAAGTGAGGATCTAAGTTAAATTCCCTCAACAACACAATTAAGATTATGTTGGAATTAAAACCATAATTTTTTGCTTTTTGGCAAATAGTACTCTCTCAACTTCAAGCTCGCCCTACCCAACCTCTACAATGAGCTATGCCACCGCCACCACCATCACCATCCTCTTCCTTATTGCTACCATCACCTTCATCTTCTACTTATTTTGCTCTCATTCCACCGCTTCATCCCAACATAATATTGAGACTAGGCTCAACAACGCCACACTCAACTTGGCTTAACCTCACCTACACCAAGTCAAACATTAGGATCCATGGGCGGCCACCGTCTGCTGCAGCTCGAGATGCCTTGTTGACTATGATGAGGAGGAAGGGGAGGATAGGCCATTGAGACTTTTACCCAATTGTGAGCATTTAAGTTGTTCAACTTGATCTTATTCTTTTGTGGTTCTAGTTAAAGATGAGGACTTCCTTTGTTTGGAGGACTTCCAAAATTACTAAAGTTGTTATTATAATGACAAATTGCTTGTAATAATTAAAATAACAAGGGTTATTTTATGGCAATTGTATCAATTAAAATAGCATGGGTCTTTTTAAGGGAAGCACCACCAAACTGGAAGTTGAAAGCCATGCTTCATTATACATTTTTCTTAATAAATTCTAATTGCCACCTGTCATTTAATTATTTAACACGACCTCATATGGTCATGTTATAAAGGATCCAGGCGCTCGATTCTGCCAGAATGTACGCGCAAGGAGCATTGACTCTGCTCGATTTTTTCCCAATCATCATGCATACTAGCCCTGATGCAGATAAATAGATTGAAAAAGTCAAGGGAGAACACTAAGGTAATAAGAACTTTTCTCAATTCAAATTATAGTAAGCCAATACTAAGCAAAACTTAAAACAAATGGAAGTTAGACAATAAATGAAACTAAACTATCCTCAGAATAATCAGCTAGTGGTCACCTCACATGCATCGAAATAGTAGGTAAGATAATAAGTGCTTAAAGACCTGCAAACCAAAGGTCAAACCACAACAACTTTAAGCCAACATCCACCACAAAACTCCTCTGGCAAATGCTGCCAAACCGGCCAACAACCTCCTTCAAAAGCTTGAGAAGAAATATACAAGTGGGGTGGAAACTTGTGGAGAGAAGTAGGTAAGAAGCCCGAGACGAAGTCAAAGAGAGGAGAAGAGAAAGTGGATAAAGCTCGCAAGCTATCCAAGTAGAAAACCCTCAGGTTTAAGTAATTTTTACTCACCAAAATCAGCTCTCAAATGCCACAAAACAGCCACTATTTATAGGAGAAGAGATGAGCCAAACAACCCAAACAGCCGCCCACCCAATCCAATCAGAAAAGGGGAGGTAAAAGACTAACAGGCAGCCGGCTAGAGCAACACATGAAGGGGCAGCGGGACAGCCATTTAACGGACAATGCCAGGGGAAGAAACCAGGCAGGCAAAGGAAATGAATGGCCAAAACTGAGGGGAATGAACTCGTAAGAAGCCTTAATGAATTGAAAAATGCAACAAAACTCAACAGCCAACAATTCTAGGCAGCAAAATCCGAAACAACCAAACCCAACCCAAGGAGCTTGGGTCAAACCAAGTCAGCCCACATGCCTAAGCACCAAAGAAGCTAGCACACCAAAGGCAATGCATGTCCAAGAGCACAACCTACTCATGATCGTAGGTTGCCTTCCATCATATATATATACTAAAAATTTAATGTTTTTGCAATAGTTTATAAAACTGCTGCTATAGATAGATATAGATAGCGGTTTTAATCGCCGCTAAATTTATTGTCAAAATGAATTTATGATAATTTGCAGCAGCGGTTTGAAAATAGTCCCACAATCTCCTCCTTTGATGCCCTAGCTAGCCGACTCTCTCCTTTTTTAACACGAATTAGGCCGCTGATAAATCTCCTCCTTTCGTGCCTAGCCGATTCTCTCCTTGAACACAATTCCATCTCACACCGAATCAACCACTCCTGATGCCGAAGCCATCCATCTTGACGTCGAAACATCTCGACGCGGATTCCCGCAGAAATTTTTGGAAGAAAGCCTCCAGTGCAATGGAGCAAGCAGGCTTGACGTTTCGGCGAGTTAATCGGTCGCGGCAGTGTGATTGAAATGGCGATGATGATAGGTTATTTTTGGATTTTGAAGAGGAGAAATAGGCGGAGAATTGTTTGCTTAGTTTGCGTTGGAGTTCTACTGTGTTGTACGCCTAAAAATCGCTTCTATTCTTATGAAGTGTTTACTTTTCGCTTCATCACTCTGTTTTGCGTTTTTCATGATTCAGTTTATTTTGAATTGTTTTAGTTGGAGCCTTGCTTGATTTTTTTGAGGGTTCATGAGCTTGTGCAGATTTTGTTCTACTGAATTAGAGGTTTCAAAGCATAATATTTGGGTTTTTTACTTCCTTCTTGATGCAATGGGTAGAATGCTAATTTTATAATGTGATTTTTTTTATTCCCGAAGATTTCACATAGTTTTTTTAATCGAAAAAGAGATCAGATTTCTTTCGTACCCCTCGCTCGATGAGAAAATGGGTTAGATTCTATAGGATCAACAAACCTATGGGACTTCAGGAATGATAGAAGGGAATCAAAATAAAATCGAATTTAAATAAAATCGAAATTAAATAAAAATCCAAAAGAAAGAAGAAAACATATATTTTGTTGCCCCTTGCCCCTTGCCCCTTAATATTTTGTTGAATTATAACTACAATTTAGTTTTTAGTTAGGAGAGTCAATTTCGGGTCACGGGTCGGGTTCGGGTCGAACCCGAAACTGACCCGGGTTCAATTGGGTTGACACTAATTCGATCCGGGTAGGCAAAAGGGTCAAAAACACGGACCCGGACTCGACTCGTCGGATTGTCGGGTTGACCCGACCCGACACGAGACGCGAGCTCGGGCGCACAGGCAGGCAGACGCGGGGCGCGCGGCGGACTCGTGTGCTTAGAGTACTCTGGCGCGTGGCAGGTGAGCAGATGCAGGCGAGCAAGCGGGCAGGGCAGGTGCGCGGAAAAACGCTAGGGCGCGCGGCTAGCACAAGGGTAGGTGCGCGCGTGCGGGGTCGCGGGCACGACTCTCGAGCATGAAGCACGGGCGCGACTCGCAAGCGGGCAGCGTTGGGCAGGGCGCGAACAACATTGGCGGTCGCACGGGCATGCAGAGCAGCCTCGGGCAGTTCATTCTAAGGGGGTTTCTGGGTTGACCCGCCAACCCGTCGGGTCAATCCGAACCCGACCCATTTTTCAAACGGGTCGAATCCGGGATCCCGAACTTGACCCGTTTGAAATCGGGTCGGGTTCAACCCGGGTTTTCCGGGTCAGGTTTTCGTGTCGTGTCAAATATTGACACTCCTAGTTTTGGTCTATTTGTAGTTTTTATTTTATTTTTGAAATCAACATTATCATTTTTTAGTTCCTTAGGATAAGATTAATTATTGGTATTATCTTGTAGGATATTATGCTCTAAATAGATGCATTAGGGATCTTGTAATGACAAACTTTGATATTGCATAATTCTACACGGGCAAATGCTGCCACTGGCCAATTTGAGATGGGTCCGACTTTTGTGAAGCCAAGCTCCCTAGGGCGAGACTTATATGTGAAGAGTTCAACAAGAACGACCACCAAATACGCCAGTGCTATTCTCAGTAAATACACACAAAAAAAAATGAAAATTGAAGAAAATGCAAACAGATTTTTGAAAGAAATACAACTCGCCTGAGATTGGAGAAGCTGAAGAACAGGAGAGATTATTAGGTGCGGAGTGCGGACGGGGAGAACCGTCCGCACACAAGTATAGGGTACACAGCTAGGTATTATTTGGTACCGTTGGGTACCGCTTGGTACCCTGTACTTGTGCGGATGGTGTGCAGACGGTCCACACTCCGCATCTAATTATTTTTCGAAGAACAGACACTGCGTCGTTGATGCCCATCAATTCAAGGAAGGCTGACGTCGAACATTGGGAGAAGAGCAAGGCCGCTGTGCCGCACGAAAAAGAGCAAAGGAAGGCTCGAGGCAATTTTTTTTTCAGCATGTGAGGGATTAGGGATAGACTACCTCAGCTCTTTGTTCCATGCAAAGAATATCTTTAGGGATCATTTTGTTTCCTTTAAATAAAAATTATGCTAAAAATAATTATTTTATATTCACTCATTTTGAATATAAAAATAAATTTATAAATTTTTGCAACATTATATATATATATATATAATCATTAGTGATATGTGATTATATCCAATTAAATTATAAATTTAAAACTAACTTAATATATTAAAAAAAATTTCAAGTTTAGCAATAATTTCAAATAATTTTACCAACTAATTTAAAATTAGTTGACACCCTAAATTCCTTTGAATTTTAGTAATCAACTTTTTTTTATCACATCATTATCACATTATTATTTTAGCAACAGGTTAGGCACATTATTATCACGTTAGGTATATTACTATAACTTCTCTATAGCTTTAAAGAGAGTTAGTTACATAATTTGCCCCCCAACCATCCCTAATCCCTCACACTTTGAGAAAAAAATCACCTCGAGGCTTCCTTCGCTCTTCTTCGTGCGGCACATCGACCTTGCTCTTCTCCCCGTGCTCGACGTTAGCCTTCCTTGAATCGATGGGCATCATTGACGCAGTGTCCGTAGCTGGTAGCCAGTAGCCGTTGTCTGTTCTTCAGCTTTTCCAATCTCCGGTGAGTTGTATTTCTTTTAAAAATCTGTTTGTATTTTCTTCAATTTTTCATTTTTTTTTGTGCGTGTTTACTGAGAATAGCACCGGTGAGTTGTATTTTCTTTATGGGCACGCTGCCACTTATCTGAGTCTAATATTTATGAAAAATATAAAAATTCAATAAATCAATGTAAATAAAAAAGTTAAGGAATGAACTCTATGTTTAAAGCATTAAAACATTCATTAAATGTGAAAAATCAAGAGCTGCTTTCTATAGCAGAAGAGTTCTTCCCATAATTAGAATTGAAAGCTGATGATTGCAGTGAAATGAGCTGGATTGAATTAGTATTAAGTTTTGCAGACTTCTCCACTGTAGTAGATTCAACTGTTTTGTTTGAGAGAAGCTCATGATCAGCCATTAGTATTTCATTCAAAGCCAAGTCTGATTTCTTCACTGAGCCTATCAAAGAAAAAGCTTGGGGGAATATATTTAGCTGGCTGCTTGAGGAAGAAGAGAGACCAAAAAATTAGTCCATTTGGATGAAGAATTGTTGAGATTTTTGAAACAGATACTCCATTTCCTCACGGAAAAGGAACTTTGTATGATTTGTTGTGTTTACTGACATGGAAGGAGGAAAGGAAGGAAGAAGAAACAAAGAGATACATGAAATGGGTGAATAGATATTATGAGTTAATGAGTCCTTACGTTTCAAGCTATATATATATATATATATATATATATATATATATATATATATATATATATATATATATATATATATATATTATATATATATATATATATATCATAATCTAACTCTTGAAACCTAATTTTAAGGATTCGAAAGTTGTATGAAAACTCTTGAAACCTATTTGCTTTGGCGGCCAAATAATCATTTTTAGCAACCAATTTTGTTGGTCGCTAATTGCCTATTTTATTGTAGTGGTATAATCTTAGCTTTAGATAAGTTGGCGTTAGATTGAAAAAACATTTAACAAAAATTCTTTAAGGAGAAAAAATACCCAAAATTAAAATATTAAACCCTAAATTCTAAACCCCAAAACCTCAACACATGGATCAGCATAATAAAAAATTGTATCATAACAAATGCGTGAACGGCGAACCAGTAACCATCACAAACAAAGAAAAATTATCTAAATTTTACCTTGTAGATTAGCATTCACATAGAAAAAAATGGATGTCATAATTGGTCCAAAGCAAGTTTGCCCGATAAATATTTTTTTAGTGTAATCATTACATCTTATTTTGGGAAAAGGGAATCGCCTGCTCAGGCGGAGGAGTTGAGCTCTGGCGAGAGAAAAAATATTTAGAGCCAAATTGTGAGAGAAATATAAACTAGAGCTTGCTGCTTGCCTTACCTTCTTGGTACTGTGATACACTGTAGAGACACAAATGCAAGAGGGTTGGATTCAGCTTGTGTTACACGACGACAACTCGGGTCAGGTGGCTTGTTGGTGGCTTGGGATGCGTGAGGCACGATGGATGTTTCCGACTAGTCTGACGGCAACGAAAACATTTGGCAGCCTATGGAAGTGGAAAAGAGAGAAAAGAGGAAATCGAGTGGAGCAGCCGAGGCTGTGGAAGTGTTGAACGTTGAGCAGATTTTGGACAGAGCGGCTGGGAGGTGACTCACAAATTGGACGGATAGGAGGCGAATCAGTAACAGGGCGGTTGCCGGCTGGGTCGAGACTGTCGAGTGTCGAGCAGTCGAGGCATCGAGCTGATGTCGAGCGGTCGTTGTGCATTTGTGCAGTACAGTGGTGTTCGCCGTTGCGAGGAAATCACGAACATGATAGAAGAAACTAGGTTTTTTTTAAGCTAGTCGAATGCTAAGGGGGGTTTATTTTTTCCAATTTAACCGCAGGGGGGGGGCACGTGTCCCTGTGGGCCCCCCTTAATCTGCCCCTGCCTTCAGTCTTGCCTCGCGAGCTTTAGGCCGCTGAATTTGATTTTGGATCTTGCAAGTTCCTTTGCTTTTTGTTCAATGAATTTTTGTCTAATTTTTCCTACTCTTCCATTCTTTGCCATGTTGCCTTCCACATAAAATATTATTATTGATCTTGATAAATTGGAAGGAATTATGTTATTTATTAACCTAATTTTTTCTTATCGGAATTACGTTGAAGAAATTCTACTCGCTGAGTGCAAGAATTGAATAGATTATTTGATTATCCTTTATTGTATATCATGGTGCTCAGTATCACTTAAGTCTTTGGATGAGAAGTATTCATCTGTGAGCATTTAAGTTGTTTTGACTTGATCTTATTCTTTTGTGGTTCTAGTTGAACATAAGGATTTCCTTAGTTTGGAGGACTTCCAAAATTACTAAAGTTGTAATTATAATGACAAATTGCTTGTAATAATTAAAATAGCATGGGTCATTTTACGGCCAATTGTATTAATATTTTCTTTCATTCATGTTACTTGTTATTTCATTTGATGTTATGAGGGAAGCACCAAACTGCAGGTTGAAAGCGATGCTTCATTACACATTTTGCTTTAATGAATTTCAATTGCAACCTTCCATTTAATTTTTTCTTACATCCTTTCCATTAATAATTACGCAAATTTAATCCCGATTAGACCTATCAACGTCAAATCTCATTTAACGTAATACATCCAAAAATTAATGGAAAGTGTTGAGTATTCACGCAATTTGACTTTCATTTAATTATTTCTAATATAATTGCCTTTCATTAATTACTAAAGCATTTTCATACAAGCTAGAGTATTGAGGGGGGGCCAAGGGGGCACGTGTCCCCCTCGTTAAATCGGAAAATTACCATTCGGCTAGCTTAATAAATAAACAACCTAGTTTCTTTTGCTCCGCTCGATTTCCTCTTCTCTCTTTTCCACGAGCATAGGCTGCCAAATGTTTTCGCTGCCGTCAGAATAGCCAGAAACATCCGTCGTGCCTTGCGCATCCCAAGCCACCAATCAGCCACCTAAATCCAGCCCTCTTTCTTTGCGTCCCTACAGTGATCAAGTACCAAGAAGGTAAGCAAGCAACAAGCCCTAGTTTATTTTTCTCTCACAATTCGGCTCTAAATATTTTTTTCTCTCGTCAGATCTGCGAAAATTGTAAGATTCGCCATGATCTTTTCTATAGAATGGCTGCATATATTTTGATTTGATCTTTTCTACAGAACTGTTGCATATTCCATTCTATTTTTCTTATATTTTTTTATTATTGAGCTCCGTTATCTTGCTTTCATTTAAGTTGTTTATGAGGCATGCTTTTTTGATACTTTTGTTAGAAAAATATAAGATCTTATTTGAAATTATCAACAATGCTTGATCCTAATAGTTAGCAAATCCTCATCTGTTAAGTGCTAACTCTTCAGGGCTCTTTAAATTGAGCGAATGCTTTAGTTGAGAGCAATGTTTAAAATTGCGTATTCGGGTATTGAGACGTTTTTCATTCGTGAGGCGAGGCGTAAGCCTCAAGGCATTTTGAGGCGTAAGCCTCAAAATCAAAAGATTGCGTAAACATAATATGATAAATGTTTACTAATGAGTGAATAATATAAAACATAAAAAAACATAAGATATCAAGTGAAATCAAAATATCTCAATAACAAGACAACATGAAATATAGTTCAACTCAAAATTTTATCTTTCCCAAATCTCGATATTCTTTTCATTAACATATAATTCCAATTTCCAAAAATAAATAACAATGACATATCACATAAGAACTCATAAGTCATCAGCACTGTCATCACTAAGGGGTTCTTCATTTGAATCATCAATATGATGGACTGCTATCTCCCCTTCCTCCTCTCCTATAGAGTCCAATGTCGGGCATTTACTTCAAGATTTATGTAAGCTTTAATATATATAGCGTGAGGCATAAGCCTCATGCCAGTGAGGCGAGGCGAGCCTCAGGGTGGGCCTCAACCAAGTTGAGGCGCAAGCCTCATAAAAAAAAACTCGAGGCATAAGCATCGAGGTGTTTTTTACTAGAATTGCGCAAAGGCGGGCCTCAAGGCGAGCCTCATATTGCACAATTTTAAACCATGGTTGAGAGTATAAGATCAGTAGGAGAAGTTATCAGCTCTTAGGTTAAAACTAATAAATCACTCAAATAATAATTTAAAAAGTCCATTTATATTTATCAAGTCTATTTCTAAAATAGAATCTAAAAATTATAGATCTAAAAAAGATAAAGATCTTATAGATGTTAATAAAAAATTATATATCTAAAAAAAACCATGTCTTACCTATCAAAGTTTAGAAATGACAAAAAAATCTTACATTACAATCAAAAGAAAATTAAAAAAACTAGATGAAAACTTTTTAAAAAATGTATTTGGCCCCCCTATAGAATTACCCCTCCCGATGTCAGGGGAGAACTTTCGATTAAGGCTAGTCGTTAAGGAGATCGAATATGTTATAAACTCATCGTATAATAGAAACAGTTTTAGGGTTTGAATTTTGAAGTTTGGATTTTATAGTTTATCACCATAAACTTAAAACTGGTGGTTGGGGGATGATGACGAGCCCGATCAAGATTCCATGGTTCTGTCGTCCCCGACTGTCATGATCCCTAGTCTACTTAGTCAGAGGAGGTAGTCGACCAAACCTGACAGAAGGTACCTTAATTATTGGCAGCCATGAGTTGCTTCGTCCAAGAATACCTTGTAGACCTGGGTTAGTGTTTGTCTAAGGGGATAAATCTGAACTCACCTTAGCTAACAGAGGGCTTTATGCCCATCAAATATACCCTATGATTCATCGCTCAAGGATTTGACGTTGTTGGGGAACATACGGGCTTTGGGCGTGATCGTAATATAATGGTGCAATTTCACGGCAAAGCCACCTGATCAGAGGGTACGTGCCACTTTCCTACTGGACTATTTGAGAATAAATCTTAGTGATACACCCGATACAATTCGCTATTTATGAACTGAGGTTAATTTCAAATTTATCACCCTAGACAAATGGTTGTAGAAGGTGGATGATTTTTAGTTTTAAGTTTTTTTAGTGATAGATTTTATTTCAAGAATTTAAGCTTTTATTTGATTTGAGATTTAACCCATCCGGTTGAGATTTTTTATCAACGCGGCCATCATCAGGGTAACATATAGGCATTTTGCATTTGTGTATTGAACCTTGTCAATTCTGTCAACTTGCGACAGAAGATCAATTTCATACTTGACTTTACTTGTTGACCCATGTAACATCCCTAGATGTCACGTGTGTTTTTTATAACACCTTCGTTGGGTCTCATGCAGGTATTTAGGGGGCATTTTATTATTCAAATCAAGTCAACTCCAGTCCTTTCGAGGATGAGTTTACATTTTATTTAAGTTTTTGTTGGACTTCTGACAAACTCAACCCTTTCTTTATCCTTGTATATTCTTGAGACAAGATATATTTATGAATTAAATTATTGATAGACTTTCTCTATTAAAGATTATCTCACAAGTTTCAAAGGTACATATATTGATGCAAAATTGAGAAGAAAATTTCAATCAAGTCAAAGGCACCAAGTCACAATGAAAACTCCTATCAAATTTAGAGGCATTATCCTTCAATAAATCTGTCAAGCACAAAGCTAAAGATTGAAGGAGTTTCACTTCTTCAGCATGTTCGACAAAGCTTAGGACCGAAGAAGTTATTCCATAGTCCTTATAAAGCCATAGGCTGAACAAAGGGAATAATGTCATTATCAAAGTCCGCCATACATAAAGCTTTGGACATATGACTATTTACCATCGACCTAATATAAATCTAAAAGTTTAAGTCACCGATATGGATCCTTCACCAAGCCTGCCAAAGCATAAAGCTAGGGTAGGAGTATTTTGTGCCTGAAAAATCGAGAAGATAATCAGGGATTCTCAATGTGACATTTAAAATCTAATTTTAGAGATCTGCAGGGTCAACCAGTTTGCAAAAAACATGATCTGCTACAGAACGCATATCATATTTATTGGGGGGCATTTGTTGACCTAAAACCTCCGTTTGGACCAAAACACAAACCAACTACCCCATTTCCCCCACGATCTCATACAACCGCCTCTCATAACACAAAAATGACATCCCCTCTCATTCAGGCGACCCATGACAGAGTCAAGAGAAAGGCATACATGCTCTCAGAACAAGAAATCACAAGCAAAGAGTTTCGGAAGACTCACCTTGGACAAATCGCCAAGCCCATCGACCTCGCCTGCTCTCCTCCTTTGCACGACGCCAAGCCCGACCCGACCTCCAGTCGCCAACCAGCCTCCTTCATCGAAGCCCCTTTTCCAACCTCGCTGAGCCGGCCGAGCCTCACGCGCCTCCAAACCTTCTAATCTCACTGGCCATCAAACCCTTCACCGCCGGCCAACACATATGTACCTGACTTGCCTCCGGCCGACCCGCCTCCGGCCAACCAAATCTCGACCCGACGCCTCCGCCTCCTTCTCCTACTTCGGTCTCTATGCTAGCCCGATAATGGGCTCCCTCCCTCTCTCTATATTATTATAACATGATATATATATATATATATATATATATATATATATATATATATATATATATATCACATTGGAAGGGTTGTTGATTGATCGTTGGCTTTCATTGAAAATCTCGGACTTTCTCTTTGAAGTACCTGGGCGGAGCTGAGCTTCGCCTAATGATTGGAGTCAATTTTTGTGTAATCCTTTTGAAGTCTTAATGCCTTTTTGGCATTCTGCTTTTTTTTTTGCTGTGTCTTTATCATTCATTCATTTGAATTGAATGATAAATTATTTTTGGTTTTTCTTTTTCAGACCTATTAGTTTTTCTTTCATTTTGTTTTAGATTTGTATTTCTTATTAAGATTTTTATAAAAAGGTTGTGCCCCAAAAATTTCCAAAAAAAAAAAAAAAAAAAAATAGCATAGGTCATTTTATGGCCAATTGTATTAATATTTTGATATTTTCTTTCTTTCATGTTTTGCTTGTTATTTCATTTGATGTTATGAGGGAAGCACCAAACTGCAAGTTGAAAGCAATGCTTCATTACACATTTTTCTTAATGAATTCCAATTGCAACCTTCCATTTAATTATTTATTACAGCCATTCCATTAATAATGATGCAAATTTAATCCCAATTAGACCTGTCAACGTCAAATCTCATTTAACGTAATACATTCAAAAATTAATGGAAAGCCAATGTATTCACGCAATCCTTTTGAAGACTTTCATCCTTTCATTAATTACTAAGGGGTTGTTTGGTTGCCTGAAAAATCGAATATTTTATTACTGTTTGGAGGCGGCAAAGGGTTTGATGGCCGGCGAGTTTAGAAGGTTTGGAGGCGCGTGAGGCTCTACGTCGGGATTGGCGGGATCAGAGAGGTCTGAAAAGGGGCCTCGAGGAAGTAGTCTGGTTGGCGATTGGAGGTCGGGCTTGGCATCGTGCGAAGGAGGAGAGCAGGCGAGGTCGACGGGCTTGGCGATTCATCCAAGGTGAGTCTTCCGAAACTCCTTGCTTGCGATTTCTTGTTCTAAGAGCGTGTATGCCTTTCTCTTGATTCTGTCGTGTGTCGTCTGAATGAGAGGGGATGTCGTTTTTGTGTTGTGAGAGGCGGTTGTATGAGATCATGGGCGAAGTGGCATAGTGGGTCGGGAGGTTTTAGGTCAACATTATCTTGCCCCTTGTTGATTAATAAGCATATTCTGTAATGCATCAAATTTGGTGATGTTGCCCAACCATACAAAGCGATCATCTATGTCTGGCAATTTTTATTCCAAGCATGAATTAGAACTGTACAATACTTATTGTTATCATATTGAGAACTTGATTAAGAATATTGATCTTGTCAAATATCTTAGCTTTAAGAAAAAGCTAATAGTTTTCTAGATTATCTTGCTTCATTGATGCACTTTTGTTCTACAAAAAATTGATTCCTGCTTGGTTGGTTCTAGAATTGAGAATCTAGACGAGATCCCAAACCTTTTTGTACTCCTTGATCTCTTGAATTTGCATATGGTACTATTGCTGACTTTGAACATAAACATAGATTCGGTTTGTCACATCCTCTTTGCTTCTCCATTATTGGGACCATACCAGCCTGGTAGTCTACATGTCATCAACTAATTCCAATATATCTTGGCTGATCAAGCATGACTCCATGTAAGCCTACCATGTAGTTTGACTATTGTTATTTAATTTGGAATACCAACGTGCAATGTGATAGAAGTATCCAATTCTAGGATTGCAATTCACAGTTACAAATAAAATTTACAAGCTAAAAATAAGTAAATTACTAGATCGAACTATGTCGAAGTCAAAGTTAGATCCACTTATCAAGTTTTGATACCATTTTGAAAACTTGACCAAAAAATGTTCACCAAAATAAATAAAAAAAATCTCTTCTAAGAGTTTAAACAATCTACATAAAAATCTAGCCATGGTATTAAAAAAAAGCATAGTAAAGATTTTCAACTTCTGGCAAAACATTGAACAATGTGTAGGCATAAAACTTCCACCTCGTAAAGCATATTAGAAAAAATAAATCATAGAATTCAAGGTGAATAAAAAAAAACTTCAATGTTTTGTGAATATATTTGTGAGTGAGGAAAAGCTTTGGAACATAGCACAAGAAATTCTAATCAATTTTTTCATCAAAATATATAATTCTTTTACAACCTCTTTTATAATGGAGATCTAGCTTGTCATAAGAAAGTCATAATTAAAATAAATTTACTTAAAACAAAATAAACTTAACTAAAGTAAGATACATTCTAATCATATCAAAGAAAGGAAGATATTTAGAATATTTATTTTTTTTGTAGATTTAAAAAATAATATATTGGCTTTAATCTCAATATTGGAATTTATTGTTTAATCAAATTAATTGAACCTTGAACTTTGGCATTATTTTTTATTATTTCTAGAATCCATCAACCCCGTTTCTTTGACTTATGTCTAATGTTTTTTAGCATTTTGATGACCAGCCATTTGAAGATGTTAATCTTTCTCTTAATTTTATTGCCACTTTCATTTATGTTCAATGCTCTCCTTTTATTTTTCACAGGTATTCATTCCAAGATTTAAGCCTTTAAATTATGTGTTAATTTCAAGTTATGCAAAATATCAACCATTCTATGTGATTCAAGTTGTCTTAGATGGTTGCTTCTAATTCAAAACTCCAAACTCCTCCTTGTTTGAGCACCTAAAGGTTCTATTCTAATCTCTTTTGTTTCTAGAACTCCCAGATAAATTAGTTCTCACAATTGAGATAATTTTCTATTGAGTAGGCCTTTGGCGGTACTGCATGACATTTAGGTTTTGTGTTAAGGAACGATGAATCAAACACAAAATTAGGGCACCGAAAAAAAAAACGGAATTCTAAAATGCCCTATCAAAATTTGTTCCAGGGGCAGCGCCCCCCTTGGATCCCCGATATATCTATGAAGCGTCGTGCGACCTTCGTATTGTATTACATTAATTTTTTGTTCTGTGTTACCGTGTTACTAGGTTTTGACAATGTTTTCTAAGCTATAGGTCATAATATTAAAATTATAAAACTCAACTAAAAAACTTAATTTTTTTTGTTCTGTGTTAGTTTGAGTTAAATTGGATGAAAGGATTTAGATTTTGGAGTGGGATGAATATCTTTCTTGATCAACACATGCAAATATTTTAAAAGTAGCAGATGTGAATGAAAAGAAGTTTGCTTAGGGAGAGATTATGTTATTTGTGTGCATGCGTACAAACTAGAGTGAATTGCATGCACTTTGTATGATGCGAGATGGTGGAGTTGATTATGCGGTTGAAAAATAGTTTTTTGTGTCCATAGTTGACCTTATTTATTTTTGTTTTTTTGTTTGTGTTGATCTCTGAATCCTCTACATTTGTTTGTTTGAAGTAATTACTCATCTTCAACATCAACTAGATGTTCATGGATGGCATCTTTTTTCCTCTTGTGTGGCAAACGCCAAGCAAGAATGGGGGTGATTAAAATTGCACGTATGTGAGCTTGTTTTATAAATGGTTTTAAAAAACATAAGGTTGTTATTCTTGATTGGGGATAATGTGCAAGAAAAAAGTGTGTTGGAGTTAAATTGAGTTTGCATGGTCAAATCCGTTTTTCATTGTCAAAAATTATGGGGATTTGTAGAATGTTATGCATGTGGTTAACTGCCATGACTGCATGATGCATTTGGATAATGTTATAGGCCCAAGTGTTAAGGTGCATGAGAGTATAGAGGATTTGTTCCACATAGGAATGACCTCTATAATAGGTTTAAGTGTGGCCATTTGGTGTCTTACACATTCAAGCTCAAATTTGGTCCCCTTCAATGGACACTCACCAACAAGTAGTGTTGAATTTGATGATTGGAATGGAACAAGTGATTCATGCACTGTGTTTTTGGCTTGAAAATGGACTTGATTATTGGTTCACTAAGCATTCACATTCTACTTTGGTCCTCTTTGATATAAAACTCTTCCCAACAAGTAGCAGCAGAATCCTAGAATTGAGTAATTATGCAATTGTGGCTCCCATGTGTGTTTGATTCCATCTATCATTGTTTTGTGAGGTTCAAGGTGGGTTACTCATGTGGTGACTCTGTATGGTTGAGTGACTCTTTGTGCATGATATTTGATGGTATCAAAAAGTTTTTGTTTAAGTACATTGTAGCCAATGTAGAGAACTCTCACATGATGACATGATACTTGGTGATATCAAAAAACTTTTGTTTTAGGGGAGTGGTGACTAATGTGAAGAACTCTCATGTGATGGGATGGCATGGTACTTGGTGATGTCAAAACAACTTCCATTTGAGGGTAGCGGTGGCTAATGTAGAGAACTTTTGCACGAGGGATGGAGAAATTTTTAAGGAATGCGAGAGTTTCATGTTTAGGTTAATGACAAATAGATTAAAAATATATTTGTGTATATCAAGTGGATGACTCTATCCTATTATTTTAAACTTCAGTTTTAAAATCATATTAGACCTTTATTGTCCAAGCTCAACTTAGGTCCCTATTTCATCCAACCTCCCTTGCACCAACATCCCTTTCACAAGATTAAATATAAGTACCGCAAAGTTTATTTGTTTTTCATCATTTTCAAATATTCATGTGTGATTGTTATCAGCAAAATTGTAATCTCACAAATGCTAATTATTATTATCACTTAAAGAATATGGCACAAAATGTATGATATGTTTTAGATAGTACTACAAGTTCAAATTTAAATTCAAATTTTAACCTATTCTTACGTGTTTTTTTTAGGTCCTTCGTGGTTTGCATTTTGTATTTGACTCTATGATCTTTAAGCTTTAAAGAATAGGTAATGAATTTATCTTTGCTGATTTGTTTTTCTATATTTTAGTTGTTGCAATGAGTCTATATGAAATCGAAGATTTTTTCCCTTCAAAATATAACTTTTAAATGCAATCCTTTGTTCATCCTGAATTTGATATTAGAGCTTGCTTAAGACATGCATTGTTTAGGTTATGATTTGTGTTTGGTTTTAGTTATGATGTTAAGTTTTAACTTCAATTTTAGGTTTTGCTTCAGATTCTTATTAAGTTTATCATTCAAGTGCATGTATAGAATATGTTGCAAATTCTTGGATAGATTTTGATGTAGATATTAGTGCAAGACTGCAAGTTCAAATTTAAATTCAAATTTTATGTTATGTACAAAGTTATTCTTTATTTTATAATCATACTATAATTCTTAAAGTATATTAATACATAAAAAGCATCATCAATTGACTTATACTTCATCTTATAAGGGATTCATAATATTATCATCTTGTTTAAAGTTCTTACATTGATAAAAAAAAATAAATTTTATAATAAGTGATTGACAAGTATTATCTTCTCAGTTTATTTTACATAATATCCTAATCAAATTTTGCATTGTATCCATATTTAGGAAAATTGATTGTTCTAATTTCATCAATTTTGTTCTTAAAAATCCATCATATGTAATCTTGAATATTATAAAGACTCTCATTCAAATGCACGTAAAACATAGGGTGCAAATTGTAGGATATGTTTTGATGTACATAGTGCTGCAAGTTCAATTCTAAATTCAAATTTTAACCTATTTTCACCTCTTTTTTATTAGGTCTTTTTGTGGTAATGAATTTACTTGTACTTAATTGTTTTTATATATTTTGGTAGTTGTAATGAGTTTATATGAAATCAAAGATTTTTGTCCTTCATATTAGAGATTGCTTAATACATGAATTGTTTAATTTCTGATATATGTTTGGTTTTAGTTATGATTAACTTTTCTTTTAGACTTTGTTTAAATATATCACGTGAAAATCTCTGAAAATGGGTAAATATTTATGTGATGAACTTTTGACAATGACAATAAATTGAACAAAAGTGACATGTTTCTTTTGAGGCTGGATGAAAGTCATTGACATAATTGAAAAAGAAAACGGGCAAGTGCTGCCACTGGCCAATTTGAGATGGATCCTTCTTTTGGGAATTTAATTTTTTTGGGACTGGGCCACTTGTGCAAAGTATGGGTCCGACTTATTTAATCTTAGACTTTAAAAATAGAAAATAATAACTACCAGCTCTATATATACGCGGGTAATGTATTACTAACTACAATTCTGAGAGCTTCATAGACTATGGCTTCCACTTCTTCTTCCCGGATGACCCACTCCAACAGCGTCAACTGGAAAAGAGTTTTTGACTGGCAGCAAGAGGAAGGAGAAGCTCCTTCAGGCAGGCTGGCAAGTGAACCTCACCTCCTCATACTCCACAGTGTGATCGACGTTAATAACACAGAGATAACAAAAACAACGTTCATGTCGCGGCACAGGTTCATCAACTGCATCCCATCAAACCTCAAAGCGTTCATGCAGAATACGGAGCCCCTCCCAATGAACTTTTTAATGGAAAACGAAGAAGCCGAGATGATGAGGTTAAGTATCTCCCACGCCATTGCATATCAAGTTCGCAATTGCATTCAAGTTGAAGGGCTCAAGGTGCTTATCGTGCATGTCATTCTCAAGGTCTATGTGACAGAGTGAGAGGAAGAGGTGGCGAGCATTCTTTGCGAGATGAAGATGGTTTTGGTGCATGGAAATCTTAATATGGTAGAAGGGAAGAGTGGTAGTTCTTCAACTTCTATGGGGAATTTGGAACTGTGTGCTGTTTGCTTGGAAGAGATGGTGGAAGGAGGGAAGGAAGTGGTTTGCACGCTGTGTAAGCATCAATTTCATGTTGGATGCATCAAGCGATGGTTTGAGAAGTGTGTGCTGTTTGGGAAGGAAGTGGTTCGCACGCCGTGTATGCATCAATATGCCCCTTTGACTGTGAAGATGAGGAAGGGGAGGATAAGACATATTAAGGCTTTTACCGGATTGTGAACATTTATTTCATGCCATGTGTGTGGATCCATGGTTGCAGTAACCTCCAACTTGTCCGATGTGTCAGTCATTGGTGATGAATGGTGCCACGCCTATGCCTTCAGCTAATGAGAATCCGCTTAAAATTGAAAAGGCATCGATGTCCAACTTGTCCGACTTCTTCATCTTCATCCAAGACTCAAACAACAATTGTCAAGGCTTGAACGAAAGGCGGATTGGAGCACCCTTGCTCGAGACTTTGATGGCGTCGACCAAGGGGCAAGTATACTTCCATGACGGCGTCGAGATCCCTCATTCCAACTAAATCCTTATGAACCGATGACGACGATGAGGACATTTCTGATGATCAAATCTCTTCTACCATCTGATGCAATTTCTTAGGCAAATCCCAATGTCACTAAACGCACTTTAAGCATATCTTGCTGACCAAGCAAACTCCATAAGCCACTACTCTAAGTTCTACTCTAAATAGTATTAATGCTATTCTTCTATCTTTGTGTTTGTTATTAATGTATAGATATTGATCGCTACTTCTCCTCACCAAGAAAGGACATAATACATTTCAGGGAAGAGCCTATTATCAGTTGCTGCACTGAAAATTCAATCATTGGTGTATTTAAAATAAATCCCTTATATTTATTATATGTTGAAGAGGCTATGCCGAAACCATTCCCTATTACTCTATGAATGGCGCAATCCTTTTGAAGACTTTCATTTAATTATCTCTAATATAATTGCCTTTCATTAATTATTAACTCTTTTAGTACAGCATTTTCATAGGGAGCCTCTCCCAATGAACTTTTTTAATGGAAAATGAAGAAGACGAGATGACGAGGTTGAGTATCTCCCACGCCATTGCATATCAAGTTCGCAATTGCATTCAAGTTGAAGGGCTCAAGGAGCTTATCGTGCATGTCATTCTCAAGGTCTATGTGACAGAGCGAGAGGAAGAGGTGGCGAGCATTCTTCGCAATATGAAGATGGCTTTGGTGCAGAGAAATCTTTATATGGGAGAAGGGAAGAGTGGTAGTTCTTCAGCAAATATGAAGAAATATTTTATCGCAGCATTATTAAATGCCCTCAACAACAAAGTTAAGATTTTGTTGGATTTAAAGCCATCGTCTTTGCTGTTTGGCATAATCCAAGTTAAATATAGCTTATATAATTCAAATCCTATTGGCAAATAGTACTTTCTTGTCCTACCCGACCTCTACAATGAGCTACATCGCCGCCATCATCATGATCATCATCATCATTCTCTTCCTTGTCACTGCCATCACCTTCATCTTCTACTTATTTTGCTCTCATTCCACAACTCTCCATCCGCTTCAGCCTGAACATAATATTGAGACTAGGCTCAACGACACCACACTCAGAGCCTGACCTAACCTCACCTATGCCAAAGTAAAACGTCATGATCCGTGGGTGGCCCCCGCCGGCTACTACCTTATATACCTTGTGGACTATGATGATGAGAAGGAAGGGAAGGATAAAACATTTAGACATTTATTTGACTGGGAGCATTTATGTTGTAAGATTTGATCTTATTCTTTTATGGTTCCTTAGTTTGGAGGACTTCCAAAATTACTAAAGTTGTTATTATAATGACAAATTGTATTAATATTTTCTTTCCTTCATATTGTTTTTTATTTCATTTGATGTTAATAAGGAAAGCACACCAAACTGGAAGTTGAAAGCCATGCTTCAACTTCCATTAATAATGACGTTTGTTAATGTATTCTAATTACAGCCTTTCATCATTTAATTATTTATAACAACATTCCATTAATAATGACGCAAATTTAATTCCGATTACCGCCTATCAACGTCAAATCTCATCTAACCTAATACAGCCAAAGATTAATTCAAAGCAATTGAATTTCCATTAGTCTGTTAACGTAAAATGTTGATTTCATTTAATACTGGACTGGAGTATTCACGCAATCCTTTTTAAGCTTTTCATTTAATTATTTCTAATATAACTGCCTTTCATTCAAAAATTAACTATTTTAATTACAGCATTTCCATACCAGCAAGTTTTCATTCAATAATTTGTATTAATCACGTAATATTAATATTAAAAAGCTGTTTTAAGAAATAGTAAGAAATCCATCCCAAATAAAATCTAAATTTGTTTAAAAGCAGTTGTATATAAAATAGAGTTTCAAAAAATGATATTTGAGTATTGGAGTTTAATCTTCTATGTGGAACGAAATTGTTTGACATAGTGAATCAGATTTCGTTGCCATGACATAGATATGAGAGTTGAGAGTAGATAATATTTCTCACATTTGAAGTTAAGTATACCATTGGATTTCAAATATGTTAGTAATATTAATATTTACTAATTATTTAAAAATTTGAGCAAAATTTTCCCATATATTATTCTATTAACCTAATTAGGACCAAAAGCTATCGTCATATATTATTTAAGATGTCTTGGGGTTACCCTTAGAGATAGTATACGAAATGAGCATATACGTGAAAGGTTGGAGTAACTCCAATGAAAGATAAGATTGAGAGAGCCGCCTTAGATGATTTGGTCAAATAAAATGACAGCCTTCTGATGACCCAGTTAGGAAAGTAGAGGTATTAGATTTGACTTATGTTAAAAAAAATAGAGGTAGACATAAAAAAAGATTTGGTTAGAAAATATTAAAAATGATATTTCTTTATTAGATTTAAATAAGACGTTGACTTTTAACATTACACAATGGAGAAAAAATGTTGATATAGCCAATCACACGAAGTGGGACAAAAACTTGATGTTATTGTTGTTGTCTTGGGGTTAAAAAAAATCTGAATTTTAATAAGCATAAATTCCAACAAAAAATATGAGATTATAATTCAAAATTAGCGGGCTAGAAATTCCATGACATGAAACTATTGATAGGAGACTAGTGGGGAATCTCCTCAAAAAAAATGTTTGTCTACTGGTACAAGCTAACGAAAATTTTACAACTTTAGTACATAAATTTCTCTCACTAGAATGACCCTTCTTACAGTATTAGAAATTCTAAAAGGTTATATTTTTATTTGATAGATTTTGTGCTAACACACAATATACCTATATAAAGGTAAGGGAATAAAATAATAATGGAAATATAATAAAATATATTATTCTTAATAATGAGAATATATTACATGAATAAATATGATAGATTTTTTACTATGAATAAATAAATATTATATGCCAATAAATAATTCTTTATTTTGTCAAGTATTAAAAACTAAAAATTATTGTCAATGCTAATGCTTATGATAGATATAAGTTTCGTTTGGGACGACTTTCTTATTGCTTTTTAAAGCGACTATTTAGTACAAAAATTTAAGAAGAAAGCCGTCCCAATCGAAGTAATAATGTCCTTGTCCTAATGGATAGAACAAGCCTATAAGTAATAGAACAATAGTCTCTATAGGTTTCTCTAAAAGACTAAAATAGACCAATATGATCAATAATTTCACAATAGATCACCAATAATTTTGGTTAGATATTCGGAACCTACCATAATGAATTCTCTACAATTATCAACAAGAGTAAACAGTAGTAAGAAATTTATTGTCAATGATAGAATTTATTTTAAATATGATGGACAATCACAAATATTTTTACCTATAAAGTTTATTTATTTTTAGCAATATTAGTTGAGATTTAAATCAATATTCTCAAATCTCAACAATTGAAAGAGATAAAACTCATTTTTCTAATTAAAAAATGTAAAATATTTAATTCATGTCTTTAAGAAACTCAAATTAAGACAAAATTAGTATCATATATTTGGCCAAAATTTTATCAAGATATTTTTATAACTATAAGATTTATTTTGAATGAGTGTAATATAAGAATAATCAATTAAATATTGGGATTTTTACATATATAACACTTGAAACTATTGAAAATACATATTCAACACCCAAATTATTATATTTACTAAAATACCACCTAAAACATACCTTTCGCTCAATTCTACCACTACGTTTAAGCCCGTTAGAAATCCCATGTGGCATCTTCTTTCATTCGTTCATGTGAGACTGTCATCCCAACCTCATACGATTCAATGAGACGGGGTTGGCCGATAGAACAATAGCAATAGTGGGCATGGAGATGTCTCCGACAATTTGGAGCTGATGATGGCACTGCGATCAGTGTTTCGTAAACACCTGCGGAATTCTTGGCTTGCCATTGCTTCCCTCGTCGCTTCAAAATGGCGCGACCATCCATTACCTACCGAGTTCGGGAGTCCAATTTTTTCATAGTTCATACTGAACAATGAATTTCTACCTTTTTCTATTTCTGCCACTTTCCGAGCTCTCCTTGATGCCAACAGTCGTATAATTCTCAAGGTCAAATCGACATCCTTCAATCGCCCTTCTTTGATCCTGACTAGGAATTTGAAGATTCAGACGAAGACTACGTATATCGTATATTATTTCATCTCGCGAGACGATTGACGAACAAAGACCATCCGAACAGTGGCAACTCATCGAACGTTCACATGTGCTTCCTTCTCCAGTGAATCTCCTATGGATCAAGACCATCAGTGTCGTCACCCTCCTAGTGGCATCATTTGGTTTGCTAAAGATCTCTCTCCGCTAAAGCCCCTCATAGAGCGTGAGCGAGAAAGGGAACTCGAGGTGAAAACTTTTGATATTAACTTGTGGATTATTATTAAATACATTTTGCTTTATTGTATTTTCTGGTATTGTTTTGAATTGATATGTATTCCTAAAAGTGCAACTGCATGCTAGAGCAAAGTTTCAACAGATAATCCTTAAAATTTATTCCATGAGATTCATTAATCTTAAATAAGCAAGCTTACAATAATTTTATTATTTCCTTACAATTCCTGATGGTTTCACATCATCTTTGTATCAGAGCATGGTAGACATGAGTTACATGTGCTAGAAGTTATCCTAGGAGTCTATCTAACCATACCTAAGCTTGTTTGCATGCATATCATCTCATAGATATTTTAATTTGGTGTTTTTGTTTGCTGTCCAGTAAATTTATGCATCCTTTAGTGAGTTTCAAGTGAGTCTAACTTAGTGTCTAAGTGATGTCCTTTACCTAGTTACCACCCTAAGTGATCCCTAGTGTTTATCCATGGATCTAGAGCAAATTCAGCGAACTTTAGACCTAATTGTAGGATAATTGGGAACGATTACCCAACAAATTAGGGAAACCCAGGGCGAACTAGCCGACTTTAGGAGACAAATTGGGGAAAGACGAGGCCACATTGAGCGCTTAGAAAATCACAAAATGTACACAGCTTCAAGACCTCCTTCTCCTTATGTCGAAGAGGCACTAGCTGAATATGGACCTCCCCCGTGAGACCCATACCGTCAAAACCATAGGCCCAATTAGGAACCCGCATGACATGATTCGATTTGGAGAGAACGATGCTCAGTTACTCAAGAACATCCGAATCGATGCCCCTTACTTTGACGGTACCATTGACCCACAAATTTTTCTGGATTGGCTTAAGGGAATGGATAGTTACTTTATATGGTATAACATTTCGGAAGCGAGAAATGTTAGATTTGCTGAAATGAAGTTGACTGGTCGAGCTAGTCAGTATTGGACTAACCTAGAACATATGCATGAAACTCGAGGAGAATACCCTATTACTGATTAGAGGACAATGAAAGAAAAACTCAAGCAAAAGTATCTTCCCCCTTCCTACTACCTCAGACTCTTAGATCATTGGAATAGGTTAACCCAGGGTGGTAAACTCGTGAAGGATTATATCTCAGCTTTCAATGACTTCATGATCCATTGTAGCGGCGAGGAACCTACCACCCCCGTTTAACTTCTATCCATGTTTAGAACGGGACTTAGGGAAGACCTTCAGAATGAACTCTTTGCTCGAGGAATCACAACCTTAGAGGCCGTTCGTAGTCTTGTGCTAGACCTAGAAGAATCCAAGAACCATGCCCATTCGAAAGGCCAAGACTTCCGCTCAAACCCTTTTAAACCTTCCTACAACCAAACCCAAAACAAATCACCTGGTCCCACGACTGGCGGACCCACTGCTGGACAATTCCCACCCCGTTCTGACTTTAAAAACAAAACCCCTGAACGTGAGACACCCAAAACCTTCGTGGGAACAAAATGTTTCAGATTTCATGGGTATGGACACACCGCTTCTCAATGTTCAAGCCCATTGTTGGCTTAAGAAAAACGGCACGAATGCACGAATCCCGCTTTGCAGCTGTAGGATTCCATTTCCCTTAAGTCAGATTGAAATTAATCAGATTTCCCCTGAGGGTAGAGTCAGGGTTTAAAGATCTGGGGTTTTTACTTCCTATGAGCGCAAGCACTCATAGTTAATTATCCCTCTTAACAGGTAAGAGAGAACTCTCGATTAAGGATGAATATATTTTAGGTAATTTAGTCTCAATGGTGGGAAGATGGAGGTAAACCCGATCAAGATCCCATGGTTCCGTCGTTCCGAGTATACCATAGATTTCAGTCTACCAACACTAACAATCATTAATCGTAGTGTCCGGCGAATCTGATTAGCAGCCATGGATTGCCTCCTCTCAGGGATCCCGAGTAGACTGAAGTGGTTAGATGTTTAATTTGGTTTTAATTTAATTTGAGTTGGGGCTTACTACTTTCTTAGAAGTTGCTCATTAATTTGTTTAGTTCGGGGCTTACGGCTTCCTTAGAAGTTTCAAGGATAATTTGTTTAGTTTGGGACTTACGGCTCCAATAAGGAGTTGCCCGAAGAATTTCATTTTGATAGGTCTTATGGCTTCCTTAGAAGTTGCCCAGGGATTTGTTTAGTTTGGGGCTTACGGCTCCAATTAGGAGTTGCCCGGGGATTTGTTTAGTTTGGGGCTTACAATTAGGAGTTGCCCGAAGAATTTCAGTTGGATAGGTCTTATGGTTTTCTTAGAAGTTGCCTAACGGTGGGTCTTACGACCTAGCCCTGTAAGCTAAGCGGCCCGAGTTGTGGGTCTTACAACCAAGTCCTATAGACTGGATGCCCAAGAATTTTAATTATTTGGGTAGGACTTATGACTTCCCTTAGGAAGTAGCCTGAAAAGCGGGTCTTATAATTTAATCGTTTAGACTAAAATGCCCAAAAATTTAAATTTAGTTGGAATTGGATTTGGATTAGGTCTTAATGCTTCCTTAGAAGTTGCCTAATGATGGGTCTTACGACCTAGCACTTTAAGCTAAGTGGCTCGAGTTGTGGGTCTTACAACCTAGTTCTTTAGACTAGGATGCCCGTAGATTTATATTTGATTGTTTAGGGTTTAGGATCATTACTATTTATTTAGCAAATTTCCTAAAATGTGGGGCTTACGACTTCAGTAAGAAGTTGCCCGAAACAATACGCTAAATTTCACCAAACAATAAATATAGAAAAGAAAAAATGAAAAAAGTGAATGAAATGACAAGAAAAAATATGTAATATTAACTTGCATGCTTATCTTGAATACATGGATCAAATCACATATAATTCATTAAAAAAAGAACTTGATGATTGTTGTATAATATACAAGGAATAATACGTTTAGTTGAAATGAAATAATAGTAATGAATAATAGCAAACGGGTTGATCCAAACCGGTAAAATTTTGGGCCAGGTTGAGGTTAGATTTCTAGTCTACTCAAGTGTTAACACCCCTACCATAATTATTCTGACTTTGATTTGAAAATGTTAAAGATAATATTTTTTAAGGTGGGTAAAATGTGATAACTCTTAATTATTTTTTAGGAAAAAGAGCAATTGTTATCTATAAAATACTACAGAAAAATCGTTCATTTCCGGAAAAATTTACGGCGGACTATTTTCCGACGGATTTTCCGGCTGTCTCCCGACGGATAAAGATGAAATATTTCCGACAGATTTTTAGGAAGATTTTCCGACAGAATTTTCGGCGAAGTTGTTTACGCCGGCAAATCCGTCGGATTGTAATAATTTTTGAAAAATATTTTCTCTTTTTATTTCCGTTAATTAATACTTTTCTTGCCTATATAAATTTATTTTTTTAAAATTTAATATCCTAGTTTATTTAAATATAAAATAGTTAGAAATAATACTTATTATACAGGGTGGGGCTCGTGTTCGCGTGCGGGGGGCGCATGGGCCGGCTTCGCCCGCACGATGGTGCAGGTCGTCACGGGGCGTGGGTTCACGCACGCACGATGGAGGTTTGACCCGGTGGATCGCGACGGGGAGCAGGATCTCCGGCAGTGCTGGCGCGAGGGGTTGGCGGGAATGAAATTTTTTTTATAAAATGTTTTATTTATTCCGGCGGAGTTTTTTCCGCTAGGAAATTTTTCCGGCGGGATATTCAGGCGGAAACAAATTCCGGCGGATATTTTTCAACGGAAAAATTTTCTGACTAACGTCAATCCGGCGAAAAAATTTTCACGGGAAAATAGGGGATTTTCTTGTCTTTAAAGTAAATAATTATTTAGGAGTTATTTTAAGTTCAAATCACAATCCATCTTCATCATAACATAAATATTAGTGTGTTTTAGCTTCTCTAATTTTTTTAAGAATTTTTGGGCACTAATATAATTCCTTAAGAAAGTGACACTTGTCGATTCAAGTAGAAATTTTAGGACCGTTATTTGTCCGTTTTGCAAACCAATTTCATCAGTATTTTGGACACACTTAACTAATTTATGAATATTTTTATATAATTTTTGGATTTCAGAATTTGAAGATGTAAAAGAATTTAGATGAATTTTATGTTAAAATTAAATAATTAAAATAATTATTTAATATTTTATTATAATATCCAAATCCATAATTATATAATTTTATAAAAGTTTTGCATTTTTATTTTTGCCCAATCATTTTTATTTTTGTATTATATCCGAATTTGTACCTTTATATAGCTACCTGTATACATCTTAGATACAAATTGTCACACTCCAATTAATTCACTAAAGTAAGAATTCTGCCTTTTTTATAAACAAATTAAAAAGGATTAAGTTGAAACATATTGACTTTATTTAATTGTCTTCATTTTTTATTTTTTATTTTTTACCTTTTAATAACTTGTTAATGTCCTGTCTTTATCAAAACTATTTTCTTGGAGTTTCAAATATTTTTTGATTAATCATATTATCTTTTTTTTTTTTTTTGATTAATCATATTCATAGGTTTTGTTTCAATTGATGTATTTTAGAGGGTTTTGGATTCTTTAATGACTTGTAATCCTCTTTTGTTATTATCACGTAGGCTTCTTCCGTGAGATTTTATCAAAAACAAAAAAAAAATCAATTCTCTCAATTTAGCCACTGTTTATAAACTGCTTTATATTTTAATTACAAATAGTTGTCTAGTGTCCCTTTTGTAAAAAAAAAAAATACATGAACAAATGCTCAAATATACTTAATAACTTCCTTCTACTTAACTGTCATGCTCATATTACTCTTATTCAACAATTTTGAAATTACTACCACATTACAACTGCAAAAAATAGTTACAAAAGCACTTAATGCAATTAATTATATATAACCCTTGATGTATTATAGGAAAGATTGACTTTTTCTTTTATTGTTTTACACAACTATTTGCTCATGAAGGTGACAAGTAGCAAGTACAATGGTTTTACAATCTGGAGGAATTATTTATAAATTTTGTAGTATGTAAATTGAAAAATAATTAATTTATTATATAAGTTTATTTATTTATTTAATAATTTAGAAATTAATTATTAATTAAATTATAAATTAATTTTTAATTCATTTAAAAAATTATTAATTTGTAGATGAATTATTTGTAATTAAAGATTAATTAGCCTATTCTTAGATATATTATTAAATTTAAATAAATTACTTAATTATGTAATACTTTTCGGATTAATTAATTATTAATTAGCAATTTAATTTGTAATTAATTTTTTATCTTAATTAATTAATAATGATTTTGCAAGTTAATTTATAACTAATTTATAAATTAATGATTTTTATTAATTAATATTTGAATAATGAATATTTATTTGTTTGATTAATTTTGAAAAGTATAAAAAAAATTAAAATTAAAATTAATAAATAAAGTATTTAAAAAAAATCACACAGCCACTCGAACTCGCTCCTCGCCGGTCTACACAACTCCCTCATCACTAAAGGAAACTTTTATTTGGTCCGGTGAACGTGCGCAACTCCACGTTCGGCCGCCAGTAGAATTTTGCCACGTGTTTTCATTATTTACCGCGCGCCCCGACAACTCGACCCGGAACGGGCTCAAGATTGCTCGGTATTTTTAGATATTGGTCGATTTTGCTCGGCAATAACCAATACCGAGCAAATACCGAGTTGTACCTAGTTTTTTCTAGCAATACCGAGCAAATACCTAGCAATACCGAGCAAATCTCTAGCAATACCGAGCAAATCCCGAGCAAATACCGAGTTGTAGAAAAACTCGATACAACTCGGTATTTGCATGGTTTTGGTCTTCACAGAGCGGTATTTCTCATTTTTGCAAAGCAATACCTAGCAATACATAGCAAATACCGAGCAATACCGAGAAAATCGCGAACATAGCATAAACCCTATATAATTTTTATTTTATAGACGTGACTCCATCTATTTATCCTTGGATTATCATTTGAAGCATTTTATTATAATTAGGCCGGGAATTTTAAACAATTTACGATGATACCTTCAGCATTTCACTAGTTTATAATGTTTAATTTACCCTTGCAAGCTTCACCTAGAATGTTTTCAAATAATGAAGGGATTGTTATGTTGCTTGTGATACTGCTTGTTATTGCAAATTAAAAGATTCATGGAAAGATAAATTAAGAAATTTATGTTGCAATAACAACAACATCAAGCCTTTATACCACTACGTGGGGTCGGTTACATGAATATTTTTTCTCCACTGTCCTGTTAAGAGTTAAATTCTCATTTAGATCTAATAAAAAAAAGGCCATCTCTAATATTTTCTAATCAAGTCTTTTTTAGGTCTACCTCTACCTTTCTTAACATAGGCTAAATCTAAATCATCTACTCTCAAAACTGGGTCATCAGAAGGCCGCCGTTTTATATGACCAAACCATCTCAGGCGACTCTCTCCGATCTTCTCTGTCATTGGAGCTACTCCAATCTTTTCACGTATATGCTCGTTTCGTATCTTGTTTCTAAGAGTAAAACAACTCATCCACCTGAGTGTCCTCATCTTTGCAACACTTAATTTAATATTATTCTTTCTCTTTTAATGACCAACATTATGTGCCACAAAGCATTGCAAATCTAACCATCAATTTATAGAATTTTCCCTTAAGTTTGAGTGGAACTTTTCTATCACACAAGCCCAAAGCATTCCTCTACTTCAACCCAACATGAATTCTACTAATAATATCCCCATCTATTTCACTATCACTCTAAACAATAGAACCAATATATGTAACATGTGTACTCTTATTAATGACTTGATCGCTCAAGGTCACAAACCGCCCTACTAGATCTATTACTACTAAAATTATACTACATGTATTCTGTTTTAGATATACTCAAACGAAAATCTTTAGACTCTAAGGTTGACCTCCATGATTCAAGCTTACCTTCAACTCTCTCTAGTCTTATCAACAAGAAGAATATCATCAATAAAATGCATACACAAGGGAACATCTTCTTGCAAATCTATAGTAAGAACATCATGGAGCAAAAAGATATGGCTTAAGGTTTTGATCCAAATGAAATGGGAAAATACTTGGTTAAACCATCTTGTGTTTGGGCATAAGTAACAGCTCTAGCATACATATCCCTAATGACTTGAACATAAGCATTATTAACCCATTTCTTTTTTAGAACTCTCTATAACACTTCTTTTGAAACTTTATCATATGCTTTCTTTAAATCAATAAATATCATATGCATATCCTCCTTATTCTCTCTATACTTCTTCAACCAACCCGTCAATAAATGTATAGCTTCCATAGTAGACCTACCTGGCATGAATCCAAATTGATTTTGAGATATATTAGTATCACGCTGTAAGCTATGCTCCATAATGCTCCCCTATAGTTTTAAAGTATGACACATCAACTTAATTCCTCTACACTTCACACAATCTTGTGCATCACCTTTATTCTTAAAACTATGAATCAACACTCATTTTCCACTCATCTGGCATCTTTTTAGTCTTCAAAATAATATTAAATAGTTTAGTAATCCAAGAAATTCTTTCTTCTCCTAAGCATTTTCACACATCTATTAGAATATCATCAGGTCTTATAGTTTTTCCACACTTCATTTTTTTTAACCTCTCTAACTTCAATTTTAATGATACACCGATAAAAAAAAAAATCTCTATTTTCATTTAGAGTGCTAAGGCCACTAAAGTCAATTGTATTTTCACAATATTCATTAAAAAACTTAGCAAAATATCACATCCATCTTTGTTGAACATCCTTCTCTAAAACAAATACTTTTTTATCTTCATCCTTAATGCACTTCACTTGAACTAAATCCTTACTACTCCTAATTAATTTATGTTGCATTAAAAAACTCTATTTACTTCGAAAATTAGGAAATCTGTAGTAATAATATGATTGCTAACATAAAAAAAATGTATGATTCTTTGAATTTTTCTATACCTGTTTATGAAAATTGGCCATGAATCTTGTTTCTTATATTACCATAGAGTGCAATTTTTATTTCCCAGTTATTGTTTATGACCCTGCATTATTTTTTTCAGGCCTACTTTCAAATGAGGGTTGATATTTAACAACAATGGATTTCGTCCAGGCAAACAGAGGACTTGGCCTCACTGCAGACATTATTGATCACTGTAAATTGATCCTTAAATTTCCTGAAGGCACTAACAGTACCTGGGTTAAATACTTTCTCTATTTACCTTCAGACTTAATGACATTTTTTTTTCTTCCCTGATCACCGAGTTTCCTTACTAATTTTGGCTTATTGCTTTATATCTCTTTACAGTATAATGCACAGTTTAAAATTTTAGAGCCGTTGGAATACCATAATGACTTATGTGATGCTATTCTACTGTGGGAACATGTTAGTTCTTATTTCTAAATCTATTTTTGACCCTCTTAAATAATATGCACTGAACTTTACAAAATGGCCGACCAGACGGTTGGTTGGATTATGCAGCAAAAAGGATTGCACAGTTGTAAGATGCCTAACATTAGTTGTTCCCTCAGTTTCATGTGCCATGCCTTATTAAACACCAGTTTCTTGGCATTGAAGCCATCTGCTTCTTATCAGGGATGCCTAACATTAGTTGTAAAATGCATTATAATTCTAACATTGATTATTAACCTCCCAATTTTTTTGCATGTATTTCGATTTTTTAGTTGACGCTATTGTATGAAATATTTTCCATCTAAACTATCAATGATGATTGACATGTTTCAAGTTTAAATTTTCAAGTAGTTAAATATGGACTTCTTAATGTCTCACTTTAACTAAAACTGGAGCTTGTGGAGTTTTCTTTCAATCTTGCCCGAATGTTTGTATTTGAAGTATCTTTCCAATTGTTGATTCTTCAACAACTTTTGGTGTTAAAGAAAAATTAAATTCTGAATAGAGAGTTTCAATTAATAAAATTTTGAGACTGAAAATAAGAGTGACTGTGAGAACCTGTCAACCGCCCTTTGTTTTAATAAAGTCACTGTCATTGCTAATCAAATTAAGGCTTATGGTGAACTTAAGTCTAAAGAAATTGTTCTGAAACAAGTTTTGCTATGTTTGACTTGGAAGTTTGATTATATAGTTTTTTTTTTATTTTAAAGTTTGATTATATAGTTACTGTGACGAAAGAGTCCAAACTCCAAAGGCTTAGTTGCATTTTTATTTGATGAATTAAAGAAAAATTTGATATTGCGATGGACAAACTTGCTGCAAAGCATACTTGCATAAATGAATATTTTCTTACCTCTCCCTTTAACTAAACTAGAAATGATTTTTTTTTCTTTTTTCCATACGAAGTTTGTGGATGAAATGCAGGCGACCACAGTCAAATTTTTTTGGATAAGCTTCTAAAGATTTTAACATAATCTTAGGAGTAAAATGAAGATTGAAGAAGAGGCTTACTAGATAAGACAAGCCAAAGAATGGAAGAAGATGACGGCTACGATTGTGGGCGGCCGGCGAGTATCACTGATTCTTTGAACTCCCACCATGTAATGCATTGTAATGATGTATATTTGCTACATCGAGCCAAGATCTTCCTCCTAAGGAAGGTCCTCATTTGTAATCAATTGCGAAAACTAGTGGATTCATTTAAACTGGGTTAGACTCCATAGTTTTTCTACTTTTCAGGGGTTTCCATATAAAAATTATTGTGTCTATTATAACACTATAATCATACTCATTTATTTGTTTGTGTGTTAGATCCTCATACAAAGCTAAGATGCTAAATTATATCACTCTCTACCGCTACGAATCTTTAAGTACGCAACATGTACCAAAAAGCTGCATTAGAAAACAGTAAGAAAGCTGTCTCAAATAAAACCTTAGTTGCTTAAATTCATCTAACCGTGAACCAATTTCTGGCCAATTCAATCAAACACTAAAACCATTTTACTCTAGAACAAATTTTTTTTGATGAACTAGAGATTAAACTGTTGAATTGTGTGGTTTGGTTGAACCTTCATGATCAAAATTTATGTTTAACATCACCATTTTTTTATTAGAAGGTTGAAAATAGCTACACTTCAAAAATAAAATGAAAGAACAAGGAGTAAATCAAATTAGAATAATGCGATTAATAAAATTGATTAGAACCAATATAAAAACATGAAGAGCTCCAAGTTAAGTCTTTACATCAAGTACTTAGTACATCTGTTTCATCAAAAGATACAAAAGAACAAAACAAATAAATAAATTTCTATAACGAATTACGTATGAGTAAAGGGACATTTAATTAATGTTCAGTGAATAAGATAAGTGACAAGAAGGACTTGGACAAATAGATGCTCTTTTAAGACTCGGCAACAAAACGAGCTAAATAATTTATTAACTTGGAGATAGCGTTTTCTCATAAAAAGGAAAACAAATTAATTGCAGGAGAAAGCTTGACCCTTTAATAGCTTAAGAGAAATTATTAAAAGAAGATAATATTAAAAACATAACTTCTAAAGTTTCATTTGTGATTTATCAATTAAAAGCATAGCGTTTTCGTGCTCAATCAAAATAAATTTTTTAATGATATATCAATTATGTCATTAGGTTTAGTCCCTTGTTCAACTTAAGTAGAAGCATTGAATCACGAACCCCTATTTCTTTCGTTTTCATATCCAGTTTGACTTTCACACCTTTTGAAATAAATAAATGATCTTTAGTTATAATGAATTTCAAGAAATGTTAATGACTGAATTATAATATAATAATAGAAAATTAATGAAATTAAATAGCTAGCCAATCACAAAGAGCTATAAGAGTGATGTCAAAGCATATCTTGGAATGGAAGCAGCAACTGGTGAATGATATGGGAGCAAGCTCAAGTGTTTATCAAAGGGAGAGTCATCTTATGAACAGAGAAATATTTAAGGAATATATATAAATAATAATATGTTCATAGGTTTAATTCAACTGTCCGGAGCCGCCGGCAATAATTCTTACAAATGTTGCAACATCAATGACACGACAAGATTTTCTGAAAATTTTTTAATAAACAAATGCCAATGAGATTGAGAGGCAGCAAATCTTGGAAGATTAGTTTAATGCACATTACCTCAGTTGTTGTGCAATGTGTTTTATAATTCCTTAGACAAAATACTGAGGGGACGTGTTATCACGGAAAGTTGTTGCGGTTAAAATCAGTTTACTTTGACGAAGAAAATGCCTCACTATCGATGCATAATCATCTTTTATACATAAAGGTCATAAAGCAGCTATACCGAGCAATAATACCGAGTTGTACCGAGTTTTTTCTCGGAAAAACTCGGTACAACATTCGTATAACTCGGTATTGCTCGGTATAACTCGGTATTGGGTCTTCACGTGATGGTATTCCTCGTTATTGTTTGGTATTGCTCTGTATTTCTCATTTTTTGGCGCTATTTGGCCTCCACCGGACGTAATAATTGGGCCGACTCTCCGCTCGTTTCACAGAAGCCTTCGCCGAACTCTTCGCCGAACTTTCCTCCTCCGTCGCCGGCTCTCTCCCCCACCTGCAAACAAGGCCGAACTCAAGGCCTTTCTGCGAGTGGCCTCAACCTAGGCGACTGCAAGCCCCTTGTCTGATTCTTGCCTATGCGTAAGGATCTGCTCGACCTCCCTACGTCTGATCTAGGGGTGTCAATTTCGGGTCACTGGTCGGGTTCGGGTCGAACCCGAACTGACCCGGGTGGAAAACGGGTCGACCCTAACCCGACCCGGGTAGAGAAACAGGTCAAAAATCCGAACCCGGACTCGACCCGGCACCGCGGCAACACGCGGCGGCGCGATCGGCACTCGGCAGCAGGCGACGGCGGCACCGCGGCAGCACGCGGCAGCGAGAGCGGCACGCAGCAGCGCGAGCGCGAGCTTGAGCGCGAGGGCGGCACGCGGCTGCGCGAGCGCGAGCTCGAGCGCTGGGCAGGGGGCGGGGGCAGCGGGCAGAGGGCGGGATTTCAAAATTTTTTAAACTAAACGGGTTGGCGGGTTGACCCGGCAACCCGCCGGGTCAACCCGGACCCAACCCGTTTTTTAAACGGGTCAATTTCTGGAACCCGAACCCGACCCGTTTTGAAATCGGGTCGGGTCCAACCCGGATTTTTCGGGTCGGGTCCGGGTCGAATTTTCGTGTCGTGTCAAATATTGACACCCGTAGTCTGATCCCACTTTCAAGTTGATTTCTAAGTGAAAGAGGAGCTGTACCAATTGCATTTGCTGTTTATGTACAACATTAATATTATTATATATTATATAGATATTAGATAGGTTATATCATATAACATTTATATAATAATATATAATGCTATGAATATTTGTATTTATATAAAAAATAAAAATAAATTACATCGTCATCAATCAACAATTGAAGGAAGTCCCGAGGTTGATACGGTCCCCCGAAGCCCTTGGCCGTCAAGCTGATCCGGCCGAGGGATTGAAAACTCAAAGACACTAATGGGATCGATTCGCTTTCCCAATCTCCTCGCCGTTGATTTGATCCGGCCGAGTCGAGCACTCCCTTACCTCCAGGCACTGGGGAGGGGACGCCGAGAGGCTGCCGAAATTTTCTCAAAACTCCTGAACTTAGATGAATTTTGGAAACAAACACAGATTTCATTAATCAAATTAATGACGATTGACCAAATTAACATAATTGAACAAGTTAAATCAACACATTTGAACATTTAATTTAAAGTCTATTAATTCACCACAGCGAAACGTAATCAACTAAGGCCATTTGATTTTAAATTAACATGTAATCAATGAACCAGTTAATTTAAAATCTGAAGTTTTATTCAAACTAATTCAATTAAATCTAATATTAGTTTTAAAATTAGATTTAAGAGGAGAACTTAATTAATTTTATTTCTCCGTAAAATTGAATAAACAAATTTAAAAATAAATTAAAATTCATAAAATTAAAAAAATCAGAACCTTGAATAAATTAAACTTTACCCTAAATTAAAAAAATTAATTAAGCAAATCAAACTTAATATCAGTAATTTTAAAATACACTTAAAATCTAAACTAACCAACTGAACAATTGATTATAAATTGAAACTTACTTTCAATTCAAAATTCACTTAATTAAATTCATATAATTAATTCAATAAAAATAAAAATAAATGCATAAATAAAATGTTTCCACTATTCAATCCAACCTATATATAAACTACTTGGTGATCTCCAAATAATGGGCAGTTCTCAAAAAGTGGTGAAATAGCTCAAACTACTTGGCAGCTTTCACAAACAACAACTCTATGGCAGCTCTCAAAAAAAAAAAAAAAAAAAAAAAAAAAAATAGCATCTCTCTAATAGCAACCCCCAAAATCACTCAAGGTACTCGGCAGTAACCTAAAATTGCATTTATTTGTGGGCTCCCTGAACTACTGCAAGTATCACGTACCTGCAAGCAAACAAACAAAAGTCATTACAATTACAAATAAAATCAAAATATCAAATAGTATAATTCTAACTATTGCTGTGAAGTGCTAGAAAGCAAGTAGAGCAACAAACTACTGTAGTAGAAAATGAACTACGAACATGAAAACAAGACACTAATATTTTCGTCGAGGGAGTAAAATGTCTAAAGCTATGTCTTAGCTAATCTGAATCCTATAGGTTACTTCTAATATAAACAGTAAATCCTATCAACAATTCTTTCACTAAATATATATTTTTTAAGTGAAGCAATAAATTCTAAAAATTCCTTTGGCTACTTTCAATGAAAGCCGTAAGTCCAATCTTTAGGGGGTAATAACTAGGAAACAACCTAACCCTAAACCCCTCTTTGGGCATCTTAGCCTATAGGACTAAGCTGTAAGACCCGCAATTTGGGCTACTTCTAAGAGAAGCAATAAGACCCGCGTGTTAGGAAACTTCTAAACGAACGACTCTATAATCAAAACTCAAATCCCTTTGGGCATCTTAGCCTACAGGACTAAGTTGTAAGACTTATCATTTGGGCTACTTTTAAGTGAAGCAGTAAGACCCACATTTTAAGGAACTTCTAAATGAATGACCCTATAACCAAAATAATTAAACCACTTAGGCTACTTAGCTTATAGGGCTAGGTCATAAGATACATCACTAGGCAACTTCTAAGGAAGCCATAAGACCCACTCATATTCAAATTCTTTGGGCTACCTCAAAAAGAGGTCGTAAGTCCCACTATCAAGGCAACTCCTAATTGGAGCCGTAAGCCCCAAACTAAACAAATTAATAGGCAACTTCTAAGGAAGTCATAAGCCCTATTTAAAATTAAATCACATGGGCAACTCCTAATTGAGCCGCAAGCCCCAAACTAAATAAATTAATGCGCAACTTCTAAGGAAGCTATAAGCCCCAACCCAAACTAAACTAAATTAAATTAAAATTCAGACATCTCCACTTCAGTCTACTCGGGATCCCTAAGAGGAGACAACCCATGACTGTTAATCAGATTCCCTAGACTCTACAATCAATGATTATTAGTGTTAGTAGACTAAACCCATGGTAATGTCCGGGATGATGGAACCATGGGATCTTGATCGGGTGTACCTTCATCCCCCATAACTAAAATTAAATATCTGTTATACATTCACACACTTCTTGTACGAAGCTAAGTATATTTCATCCTTAATTGAGAGTTGTCTTCTAATGCGTTAGGAGGGGTAATTAACTATAAGGGCTTGCACTTATAGGAAGTAGAACTCAGATCTAAAAAAAACCCTGATATTACTAACAGGGGAAATTTGGTTAAATGTTAAACTCAATCTACCTTCGGGAAAATTAAAGAGAATCCCTAAGTTTATGAGAGCGGGGTTCGTATCTTATTAATTATTTAAAAGATAATTTTTCTAGAGCGAACATTTTGCCCCCTCTAAAAAATTTTTTCCCCTAAGTTTATCAATCCTAGGCATTTTTTTCCATCCCCCAGAAAAAAAATATTATCGTAGATGCGCGCAATATAGTTAGAATACTACGTCTTGGCGTTGCACATATATCCAGCTCACGCACAGAGAAACACAAAATTTTTACATCCAATGCATAAAATTTAAAACATCCTAAGAAGTTATAATTGATCTCAAGCAGTTAATACTTGCAATTTAAAATGCTCAATCACTCACAACACAGAGTGTAGAAAATAAATAGACAATTAATCAATTCTAAGCTAGCAACCAGCATGCAGTGAAAAATATATGAAAAAATATATCTTTTTGGCAAGTCAAAATTAAGAAAAAAATATAAATTGCTTTCAACAAAATGAAAATAATCATGAAAAAAAATCAATAAAATATTCTTGTTGCGGGCTAGAATATACGCAACAATAGAGTTAGAATACTACATCTTAGCATTGCACAGATATCCAGCTCATACATAGAGAAACACAAGATTTTTACATAGAAAACCCTGGAAAAAAGAAAAAACAACTGGGCTTGGCCTAGTTGAAAATGATTCAACTAGAACTTGAGTTGATTACAATGGGTTGATTCGCCTCTAAGCAGTGGCGGAGCCATAAAATAAATCTAGGGGGGGCCTAAATTTTTTTTTTTTTTAAATTTTCTTTAACTTTTTACATTCAGGCTTTTAGGATCAATATAATCAGTATTAAAAATGATAAAACTTTGGTAGTAAATTAGTTTATTTTCTTTATTCACAAAATAACTTCAATCATCAAATCACTTGATTTCTGCAAAAAAAATCATAAAATCTATTTAAGATCGAATTAATATAGGATTAAGATAATATAATTCAAGAAAAAATGTAAATAAATAGGAAATTGAATTGGGAGTGATTTGAATGGATGATCAATCTTAATCGTGGACTATTTATTGGGCATTTAAATGTCTTAGTACTATCAGAATTCGGCTTTCTTGGGCTCGTTGTATTTGTCTTGTCTAGCCGCTCGATTCGACTATAAGAATGTCATTTTTGGAAACCGTTTGGTAATACAAATTATGGTTTGAACCTTCCAAATATGCTTCGGGTCTTTGATTTGGAGTCATTTCGGTTCGGATTGAGTTGAATTTGGTGTTGTTGGGTTCGTATTTTCGAGACGTTCAGTTCGACTATAAGTTTATTGAAATCGGAGTTCATATGGTCTCCGATTTAATTTTTGAAGTTTTCAACATAATTTTATCTTGAGATTTAAAAAAAAAATCATTTTTTTTATAGGGGGGGGGGGGGGGATGCCTCTAAGGGCGATCAGATTAAAAGTATCAACTGTATGACAAAAGTCTCGGTGTCAGGTGTTGGTCCGATAGAACTTCGGGCTTTGGGTGGGGGTCTTCCAGAGCTCCGAGCCTTAGGTAGTCGTCTGGCAGAACTCTAGGCATCAGATGGTGGTCTAACAGAACTCCAGGTCTCAGGTGGTCGTCTGGCAGAGCTTCAGGCATCAGGTGGTGGTTCAGTGGAGCCTAGGGCGTTAGATGGTGGTTCGGTGGAGCCTAGGGCGTTAGGAGGTGGTCCGGCGGAGCTTAGAGCATCAGGTGGTTTTCTAGTGGAGCACAAGGTGTCAGGTGGTGGTCGACGGAGCTCAGGGCATCAGGTGGTTATTCGACGGAGCACAGGGCATTAGGTGTTGGTCCAATGGAGCATAGGGTGTCAGATGGTTTGGCAAAACTCCGACGGTGGTTGATGGTGGTTTGCCAGAACTCCGACGGTAGTCGAGAAGGAAAGGAGGCAAGAGCAATCTTCGACTCTCTCTTGATTCCTTAGGCTTAGGGGTCCCTTTCCCAAGAGAAGAGGGGGCTCTATTTATAAATTTTTGGGAGTGGCATGGCCATAAATAGGTGGAGGATCAAGGGCAAGTTTGAGTGGTTTGGATGGACGGCTGATATTGAATCCCTTGATCGTGGAGCATTCTCTAGCTATTTGAAGGCATTGATGATTTTGAAATTCTATGATTTTGGACTTGTTGGATTCATGTCGTCGAGCCGCTCGATTCAACTTTAACCATGCCATGTTTGAAAACCTTTTGGTAATCTAAATCATGGTTTGAACCTTTCAAAAGTGCTTCGGGTCTTTTATTTGGACCCATTCGAGCTAAGTTTGAATTGAATTTGATGTCATTGGGTTCGTATTTTTGAGATGTTCAGTTTGACTGTAAGTTTGCTGAAATCGGAGTTCGAATGCTCCCAATTTAATTTCGGAAGTTTCCAACTTGATTTTGCCTCGAGATTCGTGCCAGATCATGATAAATTTTTGTTTAGATGTCTTCATTTTTTTTGAACCTTTTTATAACTTGTTAATGTATTTTCTTTATCAAAATGATTTTCTTGTAGTTTTAAATGATTTTTGATTAATTATATTATCCTTTTTTTTTTGAAGCATACTATCAAGGCCTAAAAAATATAAATAAAATGAGCTATGCATACCCGACCGATGTCATGACCATCGCCATACTGATCATTATTGTCATTCTCATTTTATATCTATTTTTTGTGTGTTCTAATGATCCCCCTCCACGTCAGGATACCACACTCAGGACTGACCTAATTATGCTGAGGCTATACGTCAGGACCCATGGGCGGACTCTGTAGACTGCTGCTCAATATGCCAATCCTGACGATAGCCCTACTGAATTTGTTTCATTTGAGCAAGTTGGTTTAGAATGAACTAATGAAGCTAGCTCTACTAATTTAACATCCCAAACTATTAGTTTAATTGTCTACATACCTCAATATCATGTCCAAAACTTTAATCAAAATGGTAGTGATTGGAACCACGTAATCCCTTCTATCCTCTCAGATCTGTAGGTAGTCGCGGTACTGTACTGTCCAATCCTGATCCGCGCGACCCCGGCCATCAATGCGCCTGAATGATTGTTCCATGGGCTTAACATTAGTGGTCAGCAAACCTGAAAATTGTCTGACAACCCGGTCCGGAAGGTGCCACTCTGCTCGTTTCCAACTAATAAGCGGTACTCGTGCCCTCCAAATCTCTTATCCATCACGGTACGGTAATGGAAGAGCATCTAAAATTGCTTGGGTATATGGAGTCATGTTAACCTGGCAATATGTAACAGATAATATGTTATTTTTTTGTAACAAAAAAATATTATTTAAATAATATAACTTTTGGTTATACTTGACTCATTCGCAACCCATCAAACTCATCTCTGTACGTCATTGTATTGCCTGCAGAAAGCTCACGTATCCTGTCTTCTGCCCACCTATAAATTTGTACAAACCATTATTATATTAATAGCAAAGATTCTTGTAGTGACTAAAGCTTACTAACCTGCAACCCAATGGACGTCCGGCTAAGTCAAATATCTGAGGGACTCGCAGTGTCGGTCGACCAATGTACAATCGTTCCCATGACCAAACTTGCAGGAGTGCCACACATCCCGCTATATATGTCCTTGTTGGCCTTGTCGCATAACACAGCTCCCTATAAAGATGTGCAAGAATTGCACCACCGATTGACATCCTACTAAAGCTATCAACATCCACCATAAGAGGTAACCATTGCAGAGAAACATGGCTCCGTGATGTATCTGGTATTAAAAAACAACCTATCATGAATAGGATGTACGCTCGGACATGTCGGAGGAAAATCTCTGGTGCCAAATCATCATATGACTCTCTGTAAAACGTCCATCGAAGCCAACGTAATGGGAGCATAGAATCAAGTTGTGATGAACCCATCCTGAAGGTTGCAACGTCTTCCTCATCATTGGGGTCGTGGTATACTGTCTCCCTCCCGGGATGCGTCCCAAGTAACTCATCACAGCAAATCGGCCATGTTGGCCATATACGTCCTTGCCCTACAACATTTGGGCCAACCACTGCAGGTCCATCAACTCTAAGCCCCAGTAAAATCTGAACATCCTGCAATGTGATAGTCATCTCACCGATTGTTAAATGAAATGTGTTTGTTAAGGGACACCATCTCTCAACCAGAGCCGTGATCAGGTTGTGATCCAACCTAATAAATTGTAAATATCTGAGATTTTGCAAGCCCAGATTAGTCAAGACATAAATCATCCGTGGGCAATCAATTGGCCATTCACTAGCCATACGCGTATGAGTTGTGGCAACCAAAGGAGATGCCTGAAATTTTGCAATTATGCTAAAATTAATAAGATAGTTAAGCATGACATAATTTATAAATAATGACAGTAATTTATTTAACGTACATGATCTGGATCATGCGCTCTATGGGAATCTCCAAGTGATGTTATACTAAGCTGCACTGGGACATTTTTTGCAGCAGTCTGATGCGCTGCGCGTCGGCCTGAACGAGCACGTCTAGATCGGTCGGCCATACCTATATAAAACAAAATCAATTCAATTCATAGAATTATAACGTTTAATTTTTAAGAAGAAAAATTTTGGGTGTAAATATAGATTACCTTGATGATGAAAGATTGTGTGGACAAGTTGATCTATTGTGACCTATTTATTTGCAAAAACCACAAGCTTTGTTTGACCTACTTGATGGCTCATCCATCGTGGTACAGAACCTATTCATCCGTGGTCAGCCTGCACGACATCGAAAACTTGGTGCCATCAAAGGGATTAATCCCTGCTCTTCAGTAAAGGTGGGCCATATGTCTTTCGGGGGAAAGACATGGAATACTTTAGAGTACGTAGCAATATACTCCTCAACCTTAAATATTGGTGATACGAAAGCATTATGATCCCACCGCCTATAACCAACAACTGCAACGACATGAACGCAAGGAACATGATAAATTTGTGGTATCAAACAAGTGCACGTGCAGGAGGATGTATTGATTATCTCAACCTTGTTCGTTCGAGAAGATGTATCAATAACTTCAAATTCACTCCTGTTTATCGTGACTGGTTCCGGACACCGTCGAGCATCACGTTCAGCTCTTTGAATTATTATCATGGTGTGTGGAACAAACTTTGATTTGGCTTCCTCAACCCACTTTCCAGCTTCAGATGATCTTCTTAAGAATAATGCTACGAGATTATAGTAAATTGCCGTTATTAATCCTTGAATCGGAAGTCCTCGAGCTCGTTTAAGCACCCCGTTAAAACATTCAGATGCGTTTGTGGTCATAATACCATAACGACAGCCTTCATCAAATAATATGGTCCATTTTGCAACATCCCGTTGGACCAACCAATCGAATGCCTCCTGCTTTGTCATTTTAATTTCATCCATCATTCGATTGAAATATGAGTAATCATCAGTATTTCCGGCAAAATACATTTTGTTACTCAAGCCCTCACTATCTGGAGTTCCCAAACGACGGACCATCTTTTTAAAATTTTCACGCAAGTGACGAAGGCAATGCCTATGAACAGCATTAGGAAATACTTCCCTGCACCCGCGCACTAATCCTGGGTCCTTATCAGAAACTATACACAAATTCTGTCGATTAGCAACCGTTGGTAAAAGTTGTTGTACCTTTTGTAGGAACAAAATCCATGATTCGTTGCTCTCCGATTCCACCACTGCAAAAGCTAGTGGAAACAATCCGCCATTTCCATCAATGCCTACAGCTGCCAAGAGGGTCCCTCGATACTTCCCAAGTAAGAATGTCCCATCCATGCTCAACACCGGTCTACAGTGTTGCCACCCATATATAGAAGGACCGAATGCCCAAAAAAGTGCCTTGAAGCGTGCGGGAGTTACAACATGAATATTATATACAGTGCCTGGTTGGGATAACCTTAAGGCTTTCATAAAACAAAAAAGAGAATGATAAGATTGCTCGTAGCTACCAAAAGTGGCTTCAATAGCTTTTCTACGTGCGTCCCATGCCTTCATATATGATATCTTAATGTCATACTTTGACTCCATTCTAGCTATAATCTCCTTTGGCTTCATGTCTAATTGTTGTCTAATTATAGGAATTATTTGCCTGCATATAAATTTTGAGGTGCAATTATGATGTCCACTAGCCAAAATTGGGTGGGTGCATGTATGTGGAGGTCCGCATGTCGATATTTTCCATAACCCACCTAACCTTTTGCTTTGTGCAGCATGTAAGCGCCAAAGACAGGGACGACCAGGAGCCTGATGATGAGCACAAATGACACTCAATCGGCTTTTGTTGGATGTTGAATTTATAAATTGAACATTGTGAAGTATCGACCAACCATTAACTGCGACTTTCAAATCTACTTTTGTATGAAAGATCTGACCTTCATATAACTCTATTTGAGTTGAAGCTTGTAACAAGCCAACAGTGTTAACACATGGCGCATCAAAATTTTCATCCTCATCCCACTGTTCAGTTGTCCGAACTGTTTCGACAAAATCGTTATTGATGTTCATGCCATCAATCCCATCACAATTTTATGTTGCGTGTTCTGCAATGAACTCTTGTCCATTACAATCCGTATTGGTAAATTGTTCCATAGGTATGTGGGAGTCCAATACCGGGCTACCATCATTCGATGAATTAGTACTATCGATGTTCATCGTTTCATATCCTTCATCTTCATTTTCTGAATTATGCTCCATGACAGGAACTGAGGGGTTGATATCTTCTGCTACTGTATAATTAGTTGTGTCGTAATAAGAATGTTCCCCTACACTTTGTCTAGGTTGAACTCTTTGAAGCTGCCCTATTGAATTACTAGGTTGCTCCCGTAAACTAGGACGACCATCTAAATCATCTTCAACATTTCTCGGAACATCTCTAACACTAGCCATAAAGGATTCAGATGTGGGAGTGGGCCTAATACATAAAAGTTAAGTTTGTTGTAAGGACAAGTTAAGTCAAACAGTCATGAAATACAATGGTTGATACGCACATGTAAGCATCGACCGGTGGTGCAGGAACCTCGATGGGTGAAATTTGCTCAACCTCCACATATACAACAACAGCTTGTGTTCTAGCCTCCGTCAACATGTACTCACAGATCTCATCATCGGTGACATGAATTGCACAGAATCCACCATTATTTTGAAGACGACATGTGAGGTTAATACTGGTTGTTGTTGAATTTATTCTAAGTGCACGTATAATTCTTCGTTTTATCATTTCAAGGAAAATATTGTCATCGATAAGGAGTGGTCTAATCATCCCGCCAATATAACTTGGTGTGAATTCGTCCGAAATATGTAACTCTCCATTGAAATACAGCAACAATCGAGACATACTATCAAGATAAAAAAATTTATGTAATTACTTACTATGTGTTATAAAGTTTTATAATCACCAATACAAATCTTAAATCATATCTCAATGATTTATTTACAATTTAAAATGCCCTAAATTATACTACATATTTAATCAATACACCATTATTTTTTAATACTTCTATACATTCAATACATAGAATTAGTATTTGTGAACTACTAATTTGGTGTGTTTACAACTACATATGGACTTCTAAAGTAACTTGTTAATATAAATTTTTCAATCAATCCAATTCATGATATTCTTGTAATTCTAATTGTTAATAAATTTCTTCATCTCCATTTTTTATTATCATATCAATATAATTTTTAGAATTTTTAGAATCATAGCATAAATCATCTTTGTATATTTTACTCATATCTCAATTTATTTGCTTATATAGGATCGACAATAATTTTTATTCTTCTAACTGTAGTATAACGACATTTTACACTTATGTATGCATATAATCAATATTTAGTGCTTCTCTACTCATTACTTTTCCTTCCAAGATTTTTTCTAAAATCTTCTGTTTACATCAACTTAACAAACATATAACACAAAAAATAAATGGAATTCAGTACCATGTTATATTTTAGAAATGAGCCAAAATTATAAGTTGCGTATTGTTTAATTACAATTTAAGATTATTACTTAGTAAATTAAAAATAGTAATGTTGTACAAAATTATATTCATACTTGAATAGAGAATAGACTACTAATAAATTAGGGTTAACAAAATTTGCCATCCATTACTCTAACACATTTGTCAAACCCCAAAACTAATTCATATAAATTTTATAAAGAATTACAAAAAAAGGATGAAAATAAATTATCTTTTATTTTTTTTAATGCAAAAGATTAATAATTAATTATTCACATTTGTGACAAGGTAGCATAAATCTCCTCTGTACACAAAAGTATTTAACCTTTTACATATTTTTGTTCTTCAGACTTTGGGAATCCTACTACGTGATTGGTGTTATTGGGGTAAGTTAAATACGAATTCTGGTCGATTCTACCGTCAAAAATAGAAATGCGACAACTAAGCCTTATAAATTAAGACAATTTAATTTTAATTATTTTAATATTCTTTAACAAATTTTTTCATACTTTAGTTTTATAAAAAATATTTTAAGCGTAATTAAATATAAAATATAAAAACATTAATAGAACATATTTCTTTTTAGTACAAAATTATAGGTCTTTCAAACTCACTATCTTGAAACCATATCCATGTCGCACTATTAATCACGAGCAATACAATTTTTTTTTTGATTTTTACGCATATAATTACGAAATATAGTTATGAATACCTGTAATTTTTTTTCTTGCTTTACAGGTCCTAATAAATTTTTTGGAAATTTAAACATAAGATATTATTTTTTTAATCTACTGAATAATAATAACCTAAATTCATTTAAGATTGACTACATTTTCTTATTTACAAAGCATTAAATTCATTATCCCTTTTTTATCTTTGTATGCAACTCCATAGGATTTATAGATAATATACATAATTTTAAAAATTAAATCCTCAATACAAAAGGTTATATGATATATCATACAATGCTTAAAAAGTATAAAATTTAAAAAGTTATGTTTGTTGAATAACAAATTTCATGTACAAAATTTTGTTTTAAAATAGGTTATACAAAAAATTATCTGTCGTAAAAAAATATATCCTTCTTCCTTCATTTCGACTTATATTTATTTTACTTCACTAAACTTAACAGTTTCTCTAGCAAAAAACTTTATTAAATTGCATGAAGTTTTATGACTGGAGAAATAAGGCGTGAAAAGTGTACGATTAGTATTTACACTAGTTACTAATTATCATATTTTCTCTATTACCCTATTCATAATGCTATAATTTCTATCTTTGGTTTATATTGTGAACACCTTTTTTTTTTTCATTTATTGTCGTTATGAATTTTTTAGAAGTGCTTAGATGTGTAGGTGTTAAATTCTTCAAACATTGCACAAGTTCTCTTTTTGTTGCTTACATCTAGCATCTTGTTACTGACCTAACAACTGCTGCTTAAATGTCTTTTGCTGTTAATTATTGGTAAGGAACTTTTTAAGGTCTATTTAGTCATTCTAGTTAAGCCTCCCCCATACCACAATAACCATTTCTCCTAGAACTGAGTGATTTAAAAACATGAAAAAATCAACTCGTGAGCAATTAGGATTGAGGTATCTTTTCCATTTTCCAAAAAAAGAATGTACATTACTTTTGTCTCACGAGATTTCTGCCAAAAGAATCAATTGCAATTTCTCATTAGCTAACAAGGTCTTACATGGCCTCTGAAAATGTGTTGTTAGATATTTCATTTATCCATTGAAAGTGAACTTCAACCATCAACACGTAATTAGTTAAAACATGTCAGTGCTCCTAAAAATTAAAGTTCATCAACAAAAAAATAGATCAGCAAATACTACCCAAATTTAAATATTAGTGAACAAACAATTTCAAAGGGCAAAAAGCAGCTAAAAAAAATTTCAAAAACTCAAGCTACTCTAAACAACAAATTAAAATAACATAAGTACATAAATCACATACACATAAATCTTTATTTACTCAACACAGAAACTTTCTTTACACTAGCACAATATTTCTTGTGATACAAAGAAAAATTTATCTACAGCTAAGAAACTACAAAAGTTCGAATAAAACATACCTTCACAAAATTTTGAGCTGAAGGTTGGAGAAGAACTTCACTTACGGAGGAGTGGAAGGATGAGCGGGACTGTGGGAGAGAACGAATGCAAAGTCCCCCATTTAAAGGAATTCGGTCTTCACTCCATCATTAACACTCATCTCCCATCCACCCAAAATTCAACAACCGGCATAAATTTCCTCACCCCCGCAACAGCTTTCGTGGATTTCACGGATCGTGCCCCTCGCTATAAGCCAAATGTTGCCTCATTTCGCGCTGGAATGTAGATAAAAAGGTAGAATACGCTAACCATAATAGCGCAGTCTATGGAATACGCTTTGTTTAACCGCGCATTTCATTGAATGCGCTGAATTTAATGGCGCATTCAAAGAATACGCCACTTTATTAGGCGCATTCTATGAATGCGCCACACTATATCACGTACTCGCTCTTTTTAAAATTTAGCCACAATCGCGCTCCTTCACCTAAAATAAAAAGCCATTAGGCTCGATCCGAAAATATGGCCTTTAAAATGATATTTAGTAATATGATTTTTTATCAATAACAATAATAATAATATTAAATAATATTTAATATATTTTTAGAAAATATATTTTAAAATGATTTTTTAAATAATATTTTGTAAATTTTTTGTAAAATAATTAATGAAATATATAATTTACAGTCGGCCAATCTGCGAAATTGGAGAGAGAAATTAAAAAAAATGGGTCTTTTTATCAATAAATATAGCACATAAATACATCGTACAATAAATTAAGAAGTTATTTCAGATCACTTCTGACCGCTATCTTTTTGTTCCTTCTCATTCTGGCCTTTAGCTCTCTGCTGGTCTCTTCCCTCTGAAACTCTAGAATTATCAGCAAAATCTATTTCTCTCTTATGCTCCCTGTTCCTCGCTCTCTCCGTCGTTGCCATTGTTGAGTTTCATGTAATAGCTTTTGAAGGATTTATGTTGTCAGCCTAATTCTTCAGGTGATGTGTTGGGTATTTCTTCTTCAGATGAAATTTTGTTTGGAAAGTCATCACCTTTTTCTTGATTTGAATGATTATTTTAATCATTCTGATTTGTTTTTCTAAAATATTTTATAGAAATTTTAAGGACATTTGGTGTTATCCCTTGATGATTTTTGAGAAGATGTTCTTTTTAAAAAACCATCTATCTCTCAACATTTTTTCTGATTGTTTCATGATTATTATTATATTTTTTTGCTTTTTGAAAATTTTTTTTTTTTGAAATGTTTTATGAGGAAAGGCATTATTTTTCCCAATATTCTTATCCAAATCAGCCAAAAAATTGAGTTGAATGAAATACTTTTTTGCAAAAAATATACATATATTTAAACGTGTTTTGTTAATATTATAATAAGTTTTTTTATTATTTTCAGATTTTGTCTGTTGTGAAAGCTGCAAAATAGGACGATGGCATTCAATAGAGGAAATTTTAATATGAAGAAAGTACCACTTCTGTCTTTTAACTTGAGGTCTCTATCCACTGCCAATAAGATCTCACTCAAAGAAAAACTTATGACAGAGCTTGCTCTTGTAAGGTCTGTCATTGATAAAATTGGAGGAGATATTCCAAAAACAGAACAATGCTGCAAAAGAGCTTCAAATAAAACTATTCGTCCAGCAGTACTAAGCAGCAACAAGTTCCTGCTAACAAGAAAAGAAAATCAAGTGAACTAACTCAAGCTAATCCAAATAAAAACCTATCTGAAGTAGCGACTAATATTGTAAGCTTTTATCTTCTAATTGATCCCACAATATTATTATAGGTGAGCTAGCTAGTTAATTAACTATTTTCTTTCTTGGTTAATTCTGTAGGATTCCAAGAACTCGGCTGGGGCACTGAGGAAGAAGCATTGTTCTGATTCAAATGGTGAGACCGAGCTATAAAATCTTTCAAATGATGGCTAAGACAAGCAATTAATTGTTATTGTTTTGTTCTTTGGTTATTAATTATAGGATTTGATGAATCCGAGTGTAAAAAATTGGTATCACCAACAAAATCCCTCCGTGCTGCTATGCTCCAGGATCGCTTTGCTGATACTATCTTGAAAGCACAACAAGAGCTTCCAAATACCGTACGTGCAATACTTATCTATCAATACTGTCATATATTCATTGATAATACGAAGGCTATATTTGAGATAGTTTTCTTATAACTTTTTAAAATAACTCTCTTCTACAAAAAAATTTGGATTTAAAAATTATTTTGAAAAGTAGCATGAAAATTGCTTCAAACGATGTCTAAATTTAACTATTTAAAATGAAGAACAAAATATGCTTGAGCATATTCTTAATTAGCTATGAACTTACGAAAGCTTCTTAATTTGTTGTTTAGGGGATAAAAGAACGAGCATTTAGAATGCAACAAGAAAAGGAAAAATTGACAAAAGTATACAATGAAGGTAAGAAAAAATTATGCAGCAAATAAAAACTTTAATGCAATGAAGGTTTATTTTACTGTTCAGCATTTTTTGTTATTTTATTTTATAATCTTTATATTCTTATTGAACAGAAGAAATAAGAATTGAAGCACAAATTAAAGGCGTTGTCAATCAAAAGGCAAAATCTGAGCTCAGAATGAAGATTAAGAAGGAAAGAGAAGCTTCTCGTCTTGCCTTAGATAAGGTCAGTATTTTTCCATCTGAGACTGCCTAATGAGAAGAGAGTACGCTTGATATGACCGTTCCATATAATCATGTCGATCTCTGTTATGCAGATGGAAGCAACAGTTGAAATGAATGACTATGAAAAGGTGATGAAAGAATTAAAGGCTCTCGGTTGTCAAAACATCTCTTTCTATGTTTTGAGAGAGTTTGGATTATTCCTCAAAGATGATGACTTTGATGATCACAAACCTGCTCAGATTTCAACCCTAAAAAATGATGAAATAGAAGAGGGGGAGATCGTTATTTAGTCTTTAGAGATGTGTTCTTATGATGTGATCTTAATTCTTAACTTAAACTGTCAAGTGTCCATAACTTTAACTGTTTGCAAAAAGAATTATATAAGTAGGCTCCTTTAGAAAGTAGTAAACTATTTTTTAGTACAAAATATTTTTAAAGTAGAGAAGCTGCTTTAGAAAGTAGTAAAAAAGTTGTCCCAAACGAAATCTTAGTCTCATGCAGTTGAGTATTGAACATTTGTATACATGTTTTTATATATGAAGTTATTTTTGTTATTTCTAAGATTTGATATCTATGACAATGAATAGATATGATAGTGAATTGTTGGCTGTAGGCAAAGCCGACAATATGAACATTTTTCCAATCCCAATTGCTTATTTAATTTGGTGTATTTTATTTTATTTTATTTTTCATCCTTCTTTAAAAATCCAAAATTTGTCTCCTCCTTACTCATAAATCCAATTAGTATGTATTATATTTTATCATATCATATATTCATATTAGTAGTTAATTATTATTATTATTATTATATACACTCAAGCTCGATGGCTCGCCAATTCAAGCTTTAAATAGCTTCCTTTAATTTTTTATTATTTTTTTGAAAATGAACAAATAAAAGAAAACTATTTTTCTTTTCTTTTAAAAAAAGCTTCATTTAATTTGTTCATTAAAAAAATTAATCATGACAAATTTTAAAGAGGACTTATTATTTATTAAAATTAGTATAAGGAGCTAGGAAGGTTTTGAAAATCGAACAGGATAACAAACCGGAGGAATGAGAGGTTCAGAGTTCGACCGGTAGAACCAGGGGCGAACCTGATGTCGTAATAAATAATATTATTATTAAAAAAAATAAAATAAATGTTAAATTTTCCTGTAATACCTTCATTCTACATTATATTTTCATAGCTCCTAATTCAAATAACATAAACATGACATCAATTAAGTTTATGAAACATAAACAAATAACACATAATATAAGTGTCGCATCAAAGTGGCCATAAGCAAAATATGATGAAATTGAGTTATTGGCGTCGCTAACCAATTGTTGCTAGTTTCAAGCAGATGGTCCTTCATGTGATCTCTAACCAATTGTCATTAGTTATGCTAAGGGGTTGTTTGGTATCCTATTTTAGGCGAGATTTAATAAATGTTTAGCTTAAAAACATTGCACTAAAGTCTAAACAGTAATTTACATAGCAAAACGATGCCCTACAGCTACATCACTTTACTGTTTTACATAGCCATCACATATATTACTCGTTAGCAAAATCATAAATCAAACATGCAGTGAAATGTCACTAAGGCTTAAAAACGTTACTCTAAACATTTGCCAATTCAAACAAAAAACAAAGATTGTCTCCATGAAATGACCCAAAGGGTTGCCAATCCAAAAAAAAAAAAAAAAGATTTTGGTAGAAAGGAAGCATTGAAACACAAACACATGAGTGAACTTTCAATTTCAACCATCAAACAAGAAAACTCATCAAGATTCACAGCCTACCGTCGGCTGCAAATAGGAGCAATGAGAAGTGCGTGAAAATTAAAAAACTCACAGTGGGTCGGAGAGGAGAACTTGACCAAGAGAAGGAAGCCTTCAATGAGCTCGATCAGCTCCGTCGCTCCGACAAAACAGCACATCTCGTCCGTCCTATCCGAGAGGAGTCACGCGCCCGGAGGAATCACGAAAATGAGGAGAATAGGGTTTGACGGTTTGTATTTGTTTTGTTATAACTTATAAGCTCCCTATCTATAAGCCATTTGATTAAACAGACAGCTAAAAATGGTTTTATTCGAACCGGCATGTTTTTTTAAACGAGATCAGTTTTCCGGTTCAGCGGTCCAAACCGGCGGTTCGACCGGTTCGCGCCCAGTTCTCTGCTGGAGCGGTTCTAAAGAAACCCGTAACCGGCCGGCCAGCCAGTTCGCGGTTCAACAGGTTGAACCGGCCGGTCCGGTCCATTTTTCAAAACCTTGATGAGGAGCATATTTAAGAAATAATTTCAAAATGAGAAAAAACATCAAATGTATTGGCGTATTCTGAAGAGCCTCATATTATTTGATCCTATTCAACTTAAAATAGAAAACAAACAAAAAAATGGGGAGAAAGAGAGAGAAATTAGGAGTGAGATAGATATGGGGATGGAGAGAGAGAGAGAGAGAGAGAGAGAGAGAGAGAGAGAGAGAGAGAGAGAGAGAGAGAGAGAGAGAGAGAGAGAGAGAGAGAGAGAGAGAGAGAGAGAGAGAGAGAGAGAGAGAGAGAGAGAGAAGGGGGAAGAGATAGGGGAGAATAAGAAAGAGATATGGGAGATAGCAATATGATATTTCACAGAAATATAAAAATAATTTTAAATGATATATAATATATTTTTAAATGATATTTGGTAATATGAGTTTTAATAATAAAAATAATAATAAGATTTTTAAATGAGAATTAATATATTTTTATCAAAATATATTTTGAAATGATTTTTTTTTTGGAAAATGATTAATCTTAGTTTTGTAAAAAATGTTTTAAATGATTTTCTATGTAAATAAGTATAATACTTTTTATTTATATTTATATAATTTTAATTTATATTTTACTTATCATTAATATGTCATCAAAAAATTATCTTGATCAGGCATGAATCTCGGATGCAAAATCAAATTGGAAACTTCCGAAATTAAAATTATTACCATTTGAACTCTGATTTCAGTAAATTTATAGTCAAACTGAACGTCTTGTAAATACAAACCCAATGACACCAAATTCGACTCAATCCGAGCCCAAATGAGTCGAAATCAAGGACCTGAAGCACTGTAGTTAGGTTCGAACCACAATTTGGATTTCCAAACGGTTTCCAAATGTTACGTGCTTACAGTCGAATCGAGTGGCTCGACGAGACAAATCCAATTAGCCCAAGATCGTTGAATTTCAATATCATTAAGACATTCAAATGTCTGACAAACGGTCCATGATCAAGGGATTCAATATCGGCCGTCCATCCAACTACTCCCCAATTTACCCTTGATCTCTCACCTATTTATTGGCCATGCAAATCCAGAAATCTATAAATATACTCCTCCTTTCTCTTGAAAGAGAGACTTTAAGCAAGAGAGGAAGAGAGAGATCAGAATTCGCTCTTGCCACCTCACTCCTCCTCGCCACCGCCAGAGTTTTACCGGATCACTACTTGAGGCCCGGACTTCTGCCGTACCACTACCTGATGTCCTGTGCTCCACCAGGCCATCACCTAAGGCTCGAACTTCTACCGGACCACCACCTGAGGCCCGAACTTCTTCCATATCACCACATATGGCCCAGACTTCTGCCGAACCACCACCTGAGGCACAGACTTCCACCAGACCACCACTTGAGGCCCTGAGCTTCACCAGGCCACCACTTTACACCCAGACTTCTATCAGACCATCACTTGAGGTCCTATGCTCCACCAGGCCACCTCCTGACGCCCAGACTTCTGTAGGACAATTACTTGAGGTCCTAAGCTCAACCAGACCACAACCTAACGCCCAGACTTCTACTAGAACATCACTTGAGGGCCTTTGCTCCACCAGGCCACCATCTGAAGCCCGAACTTATGTCGGACCATCACTTGAGGCCCTCTGCTCTAGCAGGCCACCACTTGACGCCCGGACTTCTGCCGGAGTTCTCCCAAAGTATCACCCTTCTACTACAGTCTTCAAACCCATGTCTCCTGCAGACTATGATCCTTCCGATCTCCATTACCAGACAATGGTATTTCTGACCCTTGTCTCTTATGAACTACGATCTTTCAGACCCCTGTCTCGTGCCAACTATGGCCCGTCCAACCAAAAAAACATGTCTATGTTGACTATTGTAATTCCCACCATGTAATGCGCTCTATTTGAAGTATATTTGTGATATCAATACAAGTCCTTCTCCCAAGGAAGGGCTTCATTTGTAATCGACTGCAAATACTAGTGAATTCAATCAAACTGGGCTAGGTCCTGTAGTTTTTCCCCCTTTTCAGGGGTTTCCACGTAAAACCTCTAGTGTCTCTTATGAACACTACACTTTCTCTCTTATCTGTTTGTGTGCTGGATCTTCGTATAGTGCTAAGACATTAAACTTTATATTTCTCTACCGCCGCAAATACTCTGGGACGCAACAATCATAAAATAAATAAAATAGTTATAATACTTAAAAAAAATTAATATTTTAAATTTTATAATTATTTTATCAAAAATTTTGGAAACTTATATTTTAATAAAAGATATTTAATTTTTCAAAATTAGTTTTAACATTTCAAAGTTTAAAATTTTAATTAATTTTATCTAATTTTTAAAAAAAAGATATTTAAATTTTATTATATAAAAATTATATTGATAAAAATATATGCCCTTATTTGTACATATAAGTACTAAAATATAAGTTTTTTTTTAAGTAATGTGAGTGATAAATCTCAAAATGTATGGCTTTAACTTAAACATATTCTTTCAGAAAACAAAAAGCACTTGAAAGACCACTTTGCATGCCGTGGCACCACTTCTCATGACATAATAATGGGGTTGTACAATACAAGAATTTTTAAATATTTAAATATTTAAATTTAAATACTGATTATTTTTATCAAAATATTGAAAAAAGTTTAGAATAGAAGCCGGAATGATGTTGAATAATATCTATGTAGGGGTTTCAAAATGGGTTCATAGGTCGGGTTCGGGTTAGCCCGAATTGATCCATGTTTAAATGGGCTGATCCTAACCCAACTCAGTTTTGTAAATGGGTCAAGAAATTCAACCCGGAAATTATAGGCGACTATTCAAGTGGGCGAGTTCCTCCTGTCTCTCCCGTGGCGATTCTGAGGCGATTTTCTAGGGTTTCCCGTTCTTCGCGGTTCTGACCCTTCCGGCTGTTTTTCTTGGGTGATTTCGTTTCTCTTCTTTAGATCTTTGTTTATTGATCCTTATCTCATCTCTCGTTGGGGTTTTTCTGGCGGCTTTTGTGTGGGATTAGACCCAAAACCTACTCTCATGGAAGGAAAAACTAGATCCTTTAAAGAAGCCCTTGCTGGGGATTCTAGCTCTGCTCCGAAACTGAGTTTCATTTGGGCTTCTTTTAAAGGTGTCCCAGCTTTGCTTTTTGAGGATACCGTTGTTGAACAGCTTGCTGCACCTTTTGCCTTCACTTTAGTTGGTAAATTTATTTTAAGAAGACCTAATCTTGATGTGATTTGTAAGTTTTTTGTGAATCTCAAGCTCTCCGGTTCCTTTCATGTTGGCTTACAGGCATGTTGCTATTCAACTATCTAATGATTTAGATTATAGTAGGCTTTTTTCTCATAGATCTTATTACATTCAAGCTTGTCAAATGAGGTTGTTGAAATGGACTCCGGACTTTGACGTTAGGGAGGAATCCCCGATAGCTCCGGTATGGCTATCTTTTCCTAATTTGAGACTTCATTTTTTTAATCAGCAAATTCTATTTGGTTTGGCTTCAATATTTGGTCGGCCTTTACAAACAGACCAAGCCACTACGTCAATCTCTCGACCTTCCGTGGCTAGGGTCTTAGTTGAACTTGATGTTTCTAAAAAATATCCTACTGAAATTTGGATCGGTTCTGAGGTTAAAGGCTATTTTCAAAAAGTTGAGTTGGAAAATGTCCCTATCTTTTGTTCTTTTTGCAAAATGCATGGTCATGCTGTGAATGAATGTTTTAAAAAATTTCCGAATTTACGTGTTGAGAAAAAGCATATGTCTCAATCTGATGAAATTTGTTGCACGGAGAAGGAGAAGGAAAAAATGTTGGAGAGTACTGAAATCAGACCTACACCAGTGGAAACAAATCACGGGAATACTTTTGATGTGCCTTCTGAGGTTATGGTACAGAAATGCCTTGAACAGGAAGTAGCTATCACTAAATGTGCGGCTATCGATTCTCTAATGATTGTGGAAAATGAAAAGAAAAATTATACTGTTAATGTGGTAGAAAATATGGGTAATTCTCTTGAATGCAATATTGTTATAGCTATCCCTAATGACAATGTTACTATGGATCCGATTGTTGAGCAGGAAAATATCTCTCTTTATGTGCATCAGATTGGGGAAGAAGATGATAATATTAACTTATCATTAGAGGAAGGAGAAATTAACCCTTCTCTTTTATCTCCTAAAGCTAATTCTGCTACTTTGAAGGAATCGGCTTTAAAGGATAATGGTCATTGGAGCGACGATGGTAAGTTCATGGAAGATGATGGTTCTACAATATTATTGGAGGGTAAGACTCCAAACCATTCTAACTATAATAGTGATGCATTTACTGATTCTGAAGATTTGGATATGAATGCTAAATGTCATGTTAGAGAGGATAATGATAATAGTTTTATTAAAGTTCAGAGTAAAAAAGGTAGGAAATCTAAGCAGGTTATCTTGCAACCTCCTAGGAACACTAGGTCTAATACTTCTCATTAACATCTTTTTTATGTTTAATACAATCATTTGGAATGTTAGGGGCATTGGTTGCCCTTCGTCTCGTATTCGTGTTAAAAACTTATGTCGTGTTCACAATATTGCTATGCTTATTCTTCTTGAGCCTCTTATTGCTTCTTCTAAATTAGTAAATACTTGTCGTTTTTTGGGATTTGACCATGCTATTTCAAATATTTCCAACAAAATTTGGGTTTTTTGGAAACTTCCTATTACCATTGATGTTATTGATGACCACTCCCAAGTCCTCTATTGTAAAGTTGAGGCTTTTAATGTTCAATGTTTTGCTTCATTCATTTATGCTGCTTCTTCTCTTTACAATAGAAAAGCTTTATGGGAGTCTCTTATTGATTTTCACAGTTTGTGTAACCTTCCATGGTTGGTGGGAGGTGATTTTAATGCTATTACTTGTAATTCTGAAAGGAGGGGTGGGTCTTATCCGTCTAATCGCTCTATGGATGACTTTAACAATATGATTCTTTCTTGCAACTTGATTGACATTGGTTTTGTTGGGGATAAGTTCACTTGGAATAGGGGTCACTTATGGCAAATACTTGATCGTGTTCTCTTTAATGATGCTTGGATCAATATTTTTAACTGTACTAATGTTCAACATCTTACTAGAACTTTATCAGATCATTCTCCTTTACTTATTAATATCAACCTTAAGCAGTATAATGCTCCTCCTCAATTTAGATTTTAGAATATGTGGTTGCTTAATTAATAATTCCTTTTTAGATGTTGTTCAAACCAACTGGAATGCTCCTCTTCATCCTGATAATGATGTTAAAGGTATGGTGCGGCTTTGGTTTAAGCTTAAAAGATTAAAATATGTGCTTAACTGGTGGAATCGGCATGTCTTTAGAAACATCTTTTTCAATATTATTCATGCTAAACATCTTATTAACTCTACCAAGATCTTATATAGTAATGATCCTTCTCTGGATAATTTAGCTCTCTTAAATAAGTACAAAATTGATTTGATTAATTTTCAAAATCAGGAAGATATTTTTTGGAAGCAAAAAGCGGCTGCTAAACATTTGGTTGAGGGAGATAGGAATACCAAGTTTTTTCATGCGCTTGTTAAGAGAAAACGTGTGAAGAATACTATCAGTAAAATCCAAAAGGAGGATGGTTCTCTTACTGACAATTTTATGGAAATTAAGAATTTAGCGATCGGGTATTTTCAAAACCTTTTTAACAACAATTTCACCTCTAACCTTGATAGGGACTTTTCCTTCATTCCAAGTGTTGTGTCTATTGAGGATAACCTTTTCCTTAATAGATCCCCGACTTTGGAGGAGGTTAAGAATACTATTATGGATATGAATTGTGATTCTGTCGCTGGTCCTGATAGTTTTACCACCTTGTTTTTTCAAAAATCTTAGAACATTATCTCTTTTGACATCTATAATGCGGTCGTTGATTTTTTTGGGGGGTCTTCAATACCTAAATTTTTCTCTTCTACCTCCTTAGTTCTTATTCCCAAGAATAATTCTATCAAAACTTGGAATGACTTTCATCCTATTAGCTTATGTACCTGCTTTAATAAATTGATATCTAAAATTATTAGTAATCGTCTTTACCTAAAATTATTTCCCCTCACCATATGGGTTTTGTGAAAGGGAGAGCCATTACCGATAACATTCTGTTGGCGCACGAATTAGTTCATGATTTGGATGTTAAAGTTAGGGGGGCAATATGATTATCAAGTTGGATATTGTTAAAGCTTATGATAACATTGATTGGAATTTTATTTATTTAACCCTTGAACTTTTTGGTTTTAATTTTGGTTTCATTAATATCATTAAGAATTGTATTAACAATGTTTATTTTTCAGTTATTATTAATGGTTCTAAACATGGTTTCTTCAAGTCTTCTAATAGTCTGAGGCAAGGTGATCCTATTTCTCCCGCTCTTTTTATTATTGCTGTTGATTTTTTGTCTAGGGTCTTGACAACTTGTTTCAAAATCACCCTGATCTTTATTTTAAAATGTTAGGTGGTTTGCCTATTTCTCATTTATGCTTTGCGGATGATTTTATCATTTTTACTAATGCTTCCATTAACAGAATACATCATATTTTGGATTTTTTGAACGATTTTGAAAATAGTAGTGGTCCTTCCTTTAGTAAGAACAAAAGCTATTTTATTGCTTTTAAGTGGATCTCTAATCAGCGTATTTTAGCCATTAATAATGCTACTGGTTTTTTGCAGTCTACTCTTCCTTTAAAATATCTCGGTGTTCCTCTCTTTAAAGGCAGGAAATTTTCTTTTTTATTTAATGATCTCATTGCATCTGTTCAAAACAAATTGCAGTCTTGGGAATCTAATTTCCTCAGTTTTGGTGGCAGACTTACTCTTATTAAAAGTGTCCTATGTGCTTTACATGTTTACAGTTTTCAAACTATTGCTCCTACCAAAACTGTTTGTAATAAGTTACATAGGCTTATTAATAATTTCTTCTGGTGTGGCACTACTTCTTTAAAAATCAATTGGTCTAAATGGGAAAATTTTTGTGGTGCTAGGGGTGAGGGTGGCCTTGGTTGCAAGAACCTTTGGGATCTTGCTAAGGCCTTCACCTTTAAACTTTGGTTTAAATTTCTTTCGAAAGATAATCTCTGGTCTCAATTCATGGTTGCTAAATACGGTAATGATAAGCACCACTCTAATATTTGTATCAAACATGGTATCTCTAGAGTTTGGAGGAGGATGTGTAAGGTTAAATGGGATATGGATCCTCTCATCTCTTGGGGGATTGGGGTTGGTGATATATTTTTTTGGCAAGATAAATGGCTTGGTAATGATTCGATTGATAATATTCTTAATACTTCTTCCGTGTCCACGCTTAAAGTTAACTCTTTTTTCAGTAATAATTGTTGGGATATTCACAAGATTTTGAATGAGGTTCTGGATTGCATTAGGGAGCGAATCTTTAAGGTGCCTATTAATAATCATTCCAAGGATATTCTTATGTTTAATGCTTCCAAAGATGGTAATTTTTCTCTTAAAAGTGCTTTGAATGCCTTTAGGAATAAAGGTGATTGTCAAAGTATTTTCACTAAAATTTGGCATAAGAATATCCCTAACACTATTTCTATTTTTGTTTGGAGAGCCTTACATAAGTTTCTTCCTACGGATGATAACATGATTTATAAGGGGCTTAGTCTTGCTTCCAAATGTCAATGTTGTTTGCACACTGTGAACATTCATCATGTTCTGATTTAGGGTCCTGTTGCTGTGAGGACGTGGGTTTATTTTGATGATCTTTTCAAACTTAATTGCTTTAACTATCATCTTCCTCTTAAAGTTTTTTTGAATTGTTGGTTGGTTAACGTTAAAGGTCATATTCGTAATGTTATTCTGTGTCTGATCTTATGGTTCCTTTGGTTGGAGAGAAACAACTCCATTTTTAGCGGTGTGAAGATGGATCATTTGAATGTCATTCAGAAAGTTAAAGATAAGGTGGTGGCTCTTTTAGCTGTTAATTTGATTTCTGCTAAGGATTTTAAAAATTATTTATCTGTTTTTGAAACATTAGGTGGTTCCATGGATCCTTTGATTCCTCTTGTGCGTATTTTTAAGTGGAACAAACCTCCTCATAACTTTTACAAATTAAATATTGATGTTAGTATTAATGGTAATGTTGTTGGTTTTGGTGGGGTGATCAGGGACAGTAAAGGCCTTTTCATTGCTGCCTTTGCGGGGCCTCTTTACAATGTTGATTACCAGCAAGCTATTTATAAGGCCATCCTTTATGGCTGTCATCTGTGCAACAACATCAATATTGTTAATTTATTTATTGAAGTCATCAATTATGTTAATCTATCTCTGTTTTCTGTGGAGGAGGATGCTTGTTGTAATGCTAACCGCTTCTATCTTATCCGTGAGATCAAACATTGCCTGTTGGGTTTTAATTACTCTTTCCTGCATATTGTGAATGGTAGTAACATTTGTGCTATTTGGCTGGCTCGTTTAGGCTGTGTGCTCAATGAGAATACGGATTTTGTTTGGGATAATTGTCCTAAACAGCTTAAGGGTTATCTGAAACTTGAAGAGAAGGAGGTTCCTTATGTTAATTACTGAGTGTTTTCGGTGTTGTGGCTTTGCCCCTTTTTTGGTGGTTTTATGCTTGAGCATTGGATTTAATGGTTTCTTGGTTGTTGGTTCTCCTTACTGTTTCTCTTTTATCATCTTTCCTGGAGATAATGTGAATGATCTAATTTGCTGTGTTCTGTGTGGTGGCCTGGTTGGAGGTTTTGCTGCTGGTTGTGCAGCTTTTGGTGATGTTGGCGGTTTTTATTTCTATTGTTGATTGTTGGTTTATTTGGGGCTGCAAGATGAACTTTAGTAGCAGCTATTGGTGTTGGAGCATTTTAATATATAAACATCTTTTTGTCTGCATTCCCTCGACTTCATGGGGGTGTTCTTGCGGTAACAGGTATTCTAATGGTTATGATGATATTGAGTACAATATCTTGTCGGTATTTTACATTCCTGGGAGCATTTACATTTTAGTGGTCTTTTTTGTGTATTTTTGCTCTTACTGTTTATTTAATTTTTGCTCTAGTATCCCTGCAGGCCTGTTTTTCAAGTTTTTGGAGCTCCGCGCTCATTTTGGGCAGGATACGCGTGCTGATCGTAGGGATATGCTGAAAGTGAATTTTTTCTCCCTTTGCTTTTTGTTTCATAGAATTTTTCTAGATTTTATTATAATTTTGATTAGTAAGGAACTCTGGCTCTTAGGTTTCTATTTGATTTTGTTTGTAGCTCCTTTGAGCAGTAGTGAGCTAGAGATCCCTTTAAGGACTGTGTAACTTTTTCCCGATATTAACGCGTAGGCCCGTAGGTGGGTTTTAACCAAAAAAAAAAATTCAACCCGGACCCGACTCGCGTAGGTTGCTTCGTTGACCCGACATGACCCTCAGACCTGCTATTTTTCAAATTCTAGGCAGCGGACAACAGGCTAGGACTAGGTTGAATCGCTGAAGACCAGTTAGGCGAGGTGGTGGCTTTTGCAAGTGTGTTGACTCGACTGTCGAGTGTCGGACTCAACTTTCGCATGGTGGACGTCGGACATGTAATGTGGCGAAGACTGAAGGCGGGTATATATATCGAGGCTGGCCGCTAAGAGGTTAGGCGTGTGTGCAGATGTTGGATTGGGCTTCGACGAAACCAACTCTCCACATGCTAGTGGGCTAGGCCTTGCAAAATGGCGAGTGGTATGGCAAGGAACTGAAGGAAGGCAGGCTGGCCACTAGCGGACCCGGACCCGTGTCAACTTTTGATTGGTTTTGGGTGTCGGGTCAACCCAAACTCAATCTGATTTTAGAAACTGGTCACATTTTTGAACCCGAACTCAACACCATTTTAGAATCAGGTTATATTTTTTTATTTTAGAAAGTTTCATTTGTAATAACTTTCTTATTTTTTCTAAAGCTGTTTTTTCGTAGAAAAAATTTATTAGAAATTTTTGTATTAAAATACTCTTTTGGAAAGCAGTTAGAAAGTTGTCCCAAACAAAGCATCAATAAATGCAATTGTAGTTTTAATTGGGGGTTGATCGACTTGAGCACTCGAAGATGCATCAGGATTCTAAAATTTGATTCCCATCAATGTGATACAAGTTCGAGCACTAAATTTTTTTTTTTTCACTGAATTGCTAGTGATTATTGATCTATTTTTAAATAAGAAATAAATTTTTAATTATAATATTCTGACCCAAATTTTAATTAAAATAAATCAAAATTTTTAGATATGCTTAATTATGATTAGTGCAATATGTTATAATTTTCAAAATAGATTTAATAGCTTCGAGCCAAATGATGATGATTTTATGATCAGGATATATACTTACAAAAAAATTTCTTTAAAAAAATTAATATAATTAATGTCATTCATAATTTAGGTTGGATTTTAATAAATAATTAATGAAATATATAATTAACATACAAATAGCCGCCAAAATGCGAAATTGGAGAGAGAAATTCAAAAACGTGGGTCCTCCAATCATTAAATGCAACGGACGGATATCTCGTACAATAAATGCGGTAAGTTGTTTCATATCACTTCTGACAGCTATCTTTCAGCTCCTTCTCATTATGCCCTTAAAGCTCTCTCCATTAGGTCTCTTTCCTCCTCCAAAACCCTAGAATTACTGGCAAAGTTCTGTTTCTCTCTACTCCGCTCTATTCCTTGTTGTCTCCGTTGTTTACATTGTGGAGCTTCATTTAATGGCTTTTGAAAGATTTTTGTTGTTAACCTAATTCTTCGGGTGATGTGTTGGGTAAATCAAGAACAGAACAATGCTTCAAAAAAGATTCAAATAATACTATTCGTTCCCGCGGTACTAAGCTGGAACAAGTTCCTACTAACATGAAAAGAAAATCAAGTGAAATAGCTCAAGTCCTGAATAAAGTGAAGAATACAAATGGTATATCAGACGTTACCCATTTAAAATCTCAAGCTAATCCAAACAAAGTATTATCTGAACTAGTCGCTAATATTGTTAGTTTTTATCTTTTGACTGATCCAACAGTATTATTTTAACAACCTAGCTACCTAATCTACTTATTTTTTACTTGGTTAATTATGTAGGATTCCAAGAACTCTGTTTGTGCACTGAGGAAGAAGCACTGTTCTGATTCAAATGGTGAGGAGCAGTAAAATCTTTAAAATGATAGTTGAAACTAGCTGTTAACTGTTATTAATTGTTTATTATTATTAATTATAGGATTTGATGAATCCCTATGTGAAAAACTGATATCACCAACAAAAGTCCTTCGTGTTACTAAGCTCTAGACCTGCTTTGCTGATACTATCTTGAAAGCACAACTATAGCTTCGAAATATCGTTCGTGCACTAATTATCTCTCATATACTATCATATATTCGTTGATAATACTAAGTCCGCATGCTCAATATGAAGAACAAAATATGCTTGAGTAAATGCTGAATTAGCTATGGACTTACCAAAGCTTTTTAATTTGTTGATCAGGGGTTAAAAAGAACGTGCATTTAGAATGCAACGATAAATGGATAAATTGACAAAAGCATACAGAGAAGGTAAGCAAAAAAATCTACAGCAAATAAAAAATTTAATAATATGAAGGTTTCTTTACTGTTCAACATTTTTGTTATTTTAATTTATAATTTAACTGTTCTTATTAAACAGAACAAATGAGGATTGAAACATAAGTCAAAGATGTTGCTGCTCAAAAGGAAAAATATGAGCTCATAATGAAGATTAAGAAGGAAAGAGAATCATCTCCTCTTGCCTTAGAAAAGGTGAGCTTTTTCCTTCCCAAACTGCCTCATAAGAAGGGAGTGAGCTTATGATGTCCATTCCAACTAATCAATTCTATGTTTTGCATATGGAAGCAACAGTTGAAATGAATGATGACTATAGCCGGGGCATGAAAGAATTGAAGGGGCTCGGTTGTCAAAATGTCTCTTTTTATGTTCTGAGACAATTGATGATCGCAAATTTTCTCAGATTTTCATCCTAAAAAATGATGAAATGGAAGAGGGGGAGATCATTATTTAGTCGTCAGAGATGTGTTTTATTGACATGATTTTAACCAAAATTATAAAGTGTCCATAACTTTAGCTGTCTGTAAAAACTTATAATAATTAGGCTCTTTTTTTGGTTTTTTGTGGAGGAGGAAGTGAACAAGAATGTCAGTGTTCTTAGAATGTGATTTGGTTGTGAGCTTTGGTCTCCTACAATTGAGTAATGAACTGCTTTGAATTCTGATATGGTAATAAAATAAGGGGCGTTGAATTTTTAAATTTCTGCGTCTTTTCCTTTGCCGACCCCACGTAGTGGGATAAAGGCTTGTTGTTGTTGTTGTTGTTGTTGCGTCTTTTCCTATATATTTGCATGCATGTTTGTATATATGAAATTGTTTTTCTATTGGGCATAAATTAAATTTTAAAATATTTTCTCAAATTGTTTTCATTCATGCTTGAGATTGATATTGACAGCTTGAAAAAAAAAATTATTAAAATTTATCATTTTTAAAAGATAAAATATAAAAAATATAAAAAATTTACAATCTATAATGCATATTCTAAAAGAGTTGAGTTATTAGATTATTATTAATACAATCAAATATTTCTTTCTCAACATTAATAATTAAAATATCATTCATCAAATAATCTATAATTCTATTTCGTAGTCGAGGTTTTTTATACTAGTCATAACATAACATATTTTTTAACTTATATTGCATGCATTAAACTTAAAATAAATCCTAATAGAAAATTTAAGCTGCAATAAGAACGCCCTAGCCGTCTCCCGTGCTCTAGCAATTTTTGTGTGATTCCCCTGTTCTTGCTCTCTCTACTGTTTTTCGCTCCTTTTGTGTGGTTTTGGAAGCGATTTTGCTGTTGGATCTCTTCCCAACTGCTTAGGGGGGCCTCCGGCCCTTGGTCTTTTCCTTTCTCTGTAAGGAAATGGCCTCTTCTACTCATCCCGACGCTTGGGATGGTCCACCTCCTGAATCTGCTGCTCCCTCCAAAGGGTTGTTGGTTGATGGTAAACCTGTCACTTCTTCTCGTTCTTTTCGTGATGTATTAGCCGGATCGGTAACTACACTCAACCCTAGCTTGTCTTTTACAAAATCCACGGTTAAAGGTGTCCCCGGCTTACTGATGTCTGATGATGACATTCTCAAACTTGCTCTTCCCTACCAGTTCACGCTTGTCGGGAAATTTACTGTGTGCCGACCTAACCTTGACGCAATACAAATTTTTTTGGTAAACTTAAACTTTCTGGAAATTTCTCCATTGGTATGTTAGATGCTAGGCATGTTTCTATACAACTCTCTAACGATTTAGACTATAGTAGAGTTTTTGCTCGCCGTTCGTATTATATTCTCAATTGCCAAATGCGGCTTTTTAAATGGACGCCTTTCTTTGACGTTAAGGAAGAGTCGTCCATTGTCCCAATATGGATTTCCTTTTCTAATCTCAAGTTACATTTCTTTAATGCTAATGTTTTACATGCTCTTGGTTCTATATTTGGGAGACCCCTTCAAACGGATCAAGCCACGGCCTCTCAATCTCGCCCCTCTGTTGCTCGGATTTTGGTTGAAATTGATATAACCAAAAAACATCCTAAAGAGGTCTGGATTGGTTCCGAGAATGCGGGTTATATGCAAAAAGTAGACTTTGAAAATGTTCCAGATTTTTGTGCTCATTGCAAAATTCATGGTCATTTGATTGCCGACTGTTTTGTGGTTCATCCCAATCTGAGGATCAATAGCAAGGTTTCCAAAAAGGTGGATGTTCCGGTTCCTCCTGAACGTGATCTGAACTCTGACATTAAAAAGTACTCTGAAAATGATATTATTTTACATGCCAAGGTTCACATGCAAACTAAAAATGACATAGATGACACGTCTCTTGATTCTCCCATAAGAATCTGTGAGGAAGCTTTTTAAAGTGGAACTTTAAAAGATAAAGGAGTGGGTGGAAACTAGTGGAAATAATTTGGAGGAAGTGTTAGACACTTTGAACATGGTTGTTAACCAAGAGAGGGCTCTTATCAATAATGGGGAAATTGATGTGGATAATTTGGAGATTGAGGATGATAGTATTCATAAAAAAAGGAAGACTATGCTAGTGGGAGTGAAAGTACTTCTTCTAAATAATTTGCTGGTAAAAAGTGTTCTAATGAAGAGCTGGAGGAGGGTGAAGTAGGTGAAGTGGGTAACATTGAAATATGGATTCCTATGGAAGAATTAAAGGATTCGTCCAAGTCTATGTTGCTGTCCAAAGAGAAAAACAAATTTATTGAAGTTGGGAACAATTCTCATTCTAAAAAGAAAGGTAAGAATCCTAAGGGAATTCCTAATAGTACCCCAAGAATCACTAGATCTTCTACCCACTCCGCTAATGGTTAAAGCTCTCTTATGGAATATTAGGGGTGTGGGTGGCTCTCTATCCAAGGATAGAGTTAAAAACTTGTGTAGGATTCATGGTATTCAAATGCTGGTTTTAATTGAACCTTTGATTGCTGCTAATAAAATAGATTCTATTAAGCATTTTTTGGGTTTTAAATACTCTTTTGGCAATTGCACTAATAAAATTTGACTTTTTTGGAATTTATCTCTCTTTAAATATCATGGATGATTTACCTCAAGTTGTTCATATTAATTTCCTCTTTAATCAAACTACTTGCTATGCTTCTGTTATTTATGCGGCGTGTTCTAGAACTGGTAGAAAAACCCTTTGGAATCAGCTTTTTGACTTTGCATCTACGGTTAATGGCCCTTGGCTTGTTGGGGGAGACTTTAATTATATCTCTTCTCCTAATGAAAGGGTTGGGGGGAAGCCTCCGAACTTTAACAATATGGAGGATTTCAATGATATAATAAGTCATTGCAATCTTCATGATATTGGTGTTTCTGGCAATATTTTCACTTGGAATAAAGGTGTTATGTGGCAAAGACTTGATCATACTCTTTTTAATAACTGTTGGATTGACTATTTCTCTACTTCTCATGTTACTCACCTTACTCGTACTCTTTCCGATCACTCTCCCCTGCTTTTAAGTTTTTCTAACGTCATTACTAACACTATCTCTCCTTTTAGATTTCAAAACATGTGGCTTCTAGATGCTTCCTTCTTACAAATTATTAAGAATAATTGGAAGGTGCCCTTGGCTCCTTCGGATAATGTTTCGGGTATGGTTAAATTTTGGTTTAAGCTTAAGAGGATCAAGCAATTGCTTGCTTGGTGGATAAATGTGTCTTTAAGAACATTTTCATTAATATTTTGGAGGTAGAGGATGAGGTGAAAAAAGCTGATGTGAATTTTATGAATGATTCTTCCCCTATTAACTTATCTCTTCTTAATGATGCTAAAATTATTTTATATAAGCTGCAGGAAAGGGAAGAAGTTTATTGGAGGCAGAAGGCTTCTTCTAAGTTTCTTATGGAAGGTGACCGTAATACTAACGTTTTTCACAATATTGCCAACCACAACAAAATTAGTCGTCAAATTCATAAAATCAATTTATCTGACGGGGATATTATTGAACATCCTGATGCTATTGCCCTCTCAGGGACTGATTTCTTTTTTAAGCTTTTTAACTCTAATTTTACTCCTATGCTGGTCACTGATTTCTCTTTTATCCCTACACTTGTTTCTGAGGAGGACAATAAATTACTGACTAAAATCCCTTCTATGTATGAGATTAGGGAGAATTTAAATAGTATGAATGCTGATTCGGTAGCAGGGCCTGATGGATTTACTAATAAATTTTTCCAAAAATCGTGGGACATTATTAAGGAGGACATTAGAATTTTTTACCACCACCTCTATTGCTCTCATTTCTAAGGCTCAAAATGTTAATTCTTGGAATGATTACAGGCCTATTAGCTTATGTTCTTTTTTTAATAAGTTGATTTCTAAAATTTTAATGGGAAGATTCCTACTATTCTTCCTAAGATTATTTCTTTGGAACAATCGGGTTTTGTTAAAGGTAGATCCATATTTGATAACATTTTACTTGCGCAGGAATTAATTCATGATTTGGATAAAAAGGTTGTTGGTGGGAACATCATTTTCAAAATGGACATAACCAAAGCCTATGATAATCTGAATTGGGAATTTCTTTATTTTGTTTTACGTTCCTTTGGTTTTAAATCTCAATTTATCAAATTAATCAAACATAGCATTGAATTCTGTTACTTCTCGGTTATTATTAATGGTAAACCTCATGGCTTTTTTCATTCATCTTATGGTCTTAGACATGGTGATCCTCTATCTCATGCTCTTTTCATTATTGCTATGGAATTTTTATCTCGTGGCATAAACCAGTTTTTTAGAATGAATCTTAGTTTGCTTTTTCGATCTGGTGGTGTTTTTCCTTTGTCTCACCTGAGCTTTGCTGATGATTTCATTATCTTTTCTAACGGCTCTATTCGGAATATCCAAAATCTTTTTAAATTTCTTGACAAATTTCAGAATACTAGTGGGTTAAACTTTAATAAAACCAAAAGCTCATTTTTTACTGCTAAATTGATTTCTACTTCTCGCATTCACAGTATTGAAAGGAAAATGGGTTTAATGATAAAGTCCCTTCCGATGAAATATTTAGGCACTCCTTTATTCAAAGGTAGAAAATGGTTGTTTTTATTTGATGATATTTTCAACTCCATTCAAAAGAAACTTACTACTTGGGCTTTTAATTATTTATCTTATGGTTGTTGACTTATGTTGATTAAACATGTTATATGTTCCATTCCTATTTATTTGCATCACACTGTGGTTCCGATTATTAATGTTTCTAAAAGGTTGGAGGTTCTCTTCAACAAATTTCTTCGGGGATCCAAGGCCAATTCTAAGGCTATTTTATGGGGATCTTGGAAGAATTGTTCTGGTACTATGGATGAGGGAAAACTTGATTTTAAAACTACCCAAGATATGGCTCATACTTTCAACCATAAACTTTGGTTTAATTTTAGAGCTAAAAAGAGTCTTTGGGCTAAATTTATGTTTTCTAAATACTGTAGGGTGAAGCATCTGTTAAATTGTTCCTTCAAGTTGGGTGATTCTCCTAACTGGAAAAGATTATGCAATATCAAGTGGAAAGCGGAGGATCTTATCCAATGGGGCTTAGGTTGTGGCAATATTTATTTTTGGCAAGACAAGTGGTTGGGTAATTACTCTATCGATAACCTTTTAAATACCCGTTCCATTTCTCTTTGCAAAGTTAAGGATTTCTTCATTAATGATAATTGGGACATGGATTTACTTTACAACTTATTGCCTGATTTCATTATCCAATTAATTGTGTGTATTTCTATCCATTCGGATATGGAGGATTGCATTATGTCTACCTGTTCTAATGATGGCCATTTTAGCTCTAAACATGTGTGGAAGTTTATCAAGCAACCTATGCCTACTAATTTCATTAATATTGCTTTGTGGCATGATAGCATTCCTCCAACTTACTCTTTTTTGGTTTGGAGGATTTTGCATAGCTACCTTCCTGTGGATACATTGCTTATTAAGAAAGGTCTCTTTATTGTGTCTAAATGTCAATGTTGCTACCACATTGAAAGCTTACTTCTTATTTTTTTCAAGGTCCCATTGCGATGAAAGTTTGGATTTATTTTGACAATCTTTTTAAAGTTTTTCCTACCTTTACATTCACTTCTATGAATGATGTTCTTACCATTTGGTTTATTTAGTTCAAAGGTCATATTCGCAATATAATTCCTGTTTTGATTTATTGGTATATTTGGGAGAGTAGGAATGCCTCTAAACATGTTAATGAAAGAATGGATGCGAATATCATCATTTATAAAATTAAGCATAAAATTGTTCAATTGTTTGTGGCTAAGCTTCTAAAGAACGACTCTTTCAAAGGGTATCAACATTTGACTAATGAGTTTGGGTTGAGTTTTCATTCCCCTGTTATTGTTCCTAACAATAGAATCATTTGTTGGAAAAAACCTTTGGAGGGGCATTTTAAACTTAATACTTATGGTTCCTTTAATCCCTCTGGTGCTGGTTGTTGTGGCATTGTTAGAAACAATAAAGGTTGTGTCATAAAGGCTTTTATGGGTCCTTACAATGCTATTAATGCTATTCAGGCTGAACTGAAAAGTTTGATGTATGGGATTAAGCTTTGTAATTCTATTGGGATTGATAATATTTGGGTTTAGGTGGACGCTATGCTTATTATTCACTATATTAAAGGCCAATGTTCTGTCAATGCTGACAACTTTTATAATTAGAGATATTAAACATTTCTTGTCCCTTACCTCCTTTAAAATTTTGCATATTTTAAGGGAAGGAAATGCGGTGGCTGATTTACTTGCCAAATGGGGTTGTACTCTTGCTAACTTTGAGGAGTATGATGAGCACAATTTTCCCTATGAAGCTCAAGGTCTTTCTATATTAGATCATATGAACTTTCCTTATTTTCGTCTGCATTAGGCTCTTTTGGCTTTATTTTCTTTCATGTTGTATCCATCCGTTGTTTGGTGCTTTTCCTATTCTGTGCTCCCTGGTGGGGGGGGGGGGGGGGGGGGGGGTGTTGTTAAAGCTTATTACTATTTTCTTGATGTTGGTTTGTACTACTGGGGGCTCACTGTGTATTCAGATCACTTTATGTTCTATTCTCACAAAGTCAGTAAGTTAGTTAGTCTTAACAGCTGCTTTGGTTATGATATTGGGTTTCTCCTAATGGTGATGTTTGGTTGGCTGTGTCTTTCTACTTTCCTCTCACTAAGCGGTTAAGGGCCTCCTATAAGAATTGCTGCATTGTTTTGTCTAGGTTTAAGTTTAACTAGCAGTTTTTGGTTATTTTCTACATTGCCGTCAACAGGGCTTCCAGTTCTCTGATTTTTAAGTCTCGCCTCTCTAACTGTTTTAATAGCCGTATGGTGATGTTGTTGGGAGAGGCTTTTCTTTGTCCTTTAGTGCACTTCTGGATTGGTATTTGGGATAGTGGTTCCCTTAACCCTTCGATTTGATTTTTTTGGAGATTGGTTTCTGGGTTGGTTTTTATGCGTCTCCCTTTGTTTAGTTCTTGCTCGCTGAATGGTAAGAATTTTGTTCTGGACTTTTTCTCATGTATCATGGGGGTGGTTTGGAAAATTGCTGGCTGTTTGTTTTGTGGCTTGCAGCATTACTTCGGTAAGGCTTATTTGAGGGTGGATGGCAGGTTACAATTTGTGAGGCTGATGGTTTTCCTATATCATTATAACATCTGTGAGGTTTTCATTTGGAAGGATGGTTACATTTTGTTTAGTTGGAGGGAGAATGTTGGTTATATGCTTTTCGAAGATAGGAATTTCCTGAAGGGGAAAGTTTTTCATTTAACTAGGTTCATTAAGTTGAGGTTCATTGTTATCTTTATGGCCCTGAAGGATATGCTGACTCTTTTTTGTAATTGTAATCCCTTCAGGCAGAATACTGGGCTTTTTTCTGTGATATTTTCGATCAATCTTATTTGCTCTTGTTGAGAGTTTTTTGCAGGTTTATTCTTTTTGATCAAGTGAAGAAATTAAAGGATTGCAAGGTACACTTTCTTTGTAGCTGTTTTTTTCCTTTTCTGTTGTCCCCTTTATTTTTGCAGGAAGATGGTGCTGAATACTTATTTAAGGATCTTCCTTTTTTGGGTGCTGTCTGCTCACAGCCAGAGTCCTTTCTTTTATTCTTTTTGTAATCTTAGAACAAGGAACCACCAGCTCTTAGGTCTTATTTCTTTTAATCTTGTAGCTCTTCGGAGTAGTAGCGAGCTGGAGGATCCTTTTATGGATTCTGTAACCGATATTTTTGATATGAACGCGTAGGCCCCTCTGCGGGTTTTATCTTTTTAAAAAAAACTTAAAATAAATCCTAAATTTTTTAAATTATGAAGATAAAATTTTAATTATAATATCTAAATATAATTTATTTTGATATAGAATTCACAATTATAACAAGATGAATAAAAAATAAAGAAGAATAATTACAATTCTATTTTAATAAATAATAATAATCTCCAAAATGAGGAAAAAAAAGAAAAAGAATGAAAAACAGAAGATAAATAACATTTGAATGTGCGAATAATTACACAGGATAGATTAGTGAATTGCCTTCTTAACAAAATATCTACTAATGATTCAAATGATTCAATTTATATTTAATTAATCACATTAATTTAGTAAACATTTTATCTTTTACTTTTAATTTCTATAAGTTTGCTATTAATATTTTACATTGTAATTAATTGTATATACATTTCATTAAATGCTAGCTTTAATTATTATCATCCAATAGGGTTGTCAATATTTGACACGACACGAAAACCCGACCGGGAATTTTTGGGTTAGACCTAACCCGTTTTCAAAACGGGTCAGGTTTGGGTTTCTGGATTCATCTCGTTTGAAAAATGGGTCAGGTTCTAGTTGACCCAACGGATTGTCAAGTCAACTCGGAAACCCATTTGAAATGACTGCCCGGCTGTGCCCCCGAGGACCTGCTTGGCTGCCAGGGGAACTTCTCGAGCCTGCCTGCCCCATGTCTGATGCTGCCCGCGCCCAAGCCGTGCAGTTGCCTGCACGCCAGACCATGGATTTTGCGATGTAAACAAAAATCATGAACATTTTCAAATTCAACTTTTTGTAAATAGCCAGTTTTTTCCGAACCAATCCAAACCTCTTTTTGATGTTTCTTAGTAATGTCAAGCTCAACCAAAATTCTAGCCACAGACGACCTTGATCGTGATGTAGTGGCTTGATCGGTTTGGAGAGGCCGATCGAAAATTGACCCAAGAGCATGAAGAACATGAGCATTGAAAAAATGTAAACGCAAGTTAGGAAATGAAATCCAAATAGGAACTATATGAGATTCTTCTTTGACATCGAAATAAGGTGTCCATTTTAATAATCTCATATGACAGTTAAAAATATAGTAAGACATTCTAGCAAAGACCCTACTGTAATTCAGATCATTGGATAACTGAATCGAAACATGCCTAGGATCAAGTAAACCTATAGAAAAATTGCCAGAGAATTTTAGTTTGCCAAAAAAATTTTGAATCGCATCTAAGTTGGGTCTACGAACCGTAAATTTACCAACAAGCGTAAACTGGAAAGGAGATGCAAGTTTAATAATATCATCATCGGACATCAAAATTGCAGGAAAACCTTTAACAATAGATTTTGTGAAAGAGAAAGCAGATTCTTTCGATTGACTCGGACCCGCCAAAACATCACAAAAAGAATGCGAAGTAGCCATAGATTTACCAGTATCTATCTTACCTTTAGCAGATCCATGCAACCCTTGGGGGGGAACACCCCAAATGTTATTGAGGGCAGACGACGAGCTCATCTCCATCGGAGAAGACGGAAGCCAAAAGCCCGCAGGCGGGATCAAAGAGAAAAGGAATCAAAACAGCAAAATAAACTTAAACGAAATACCGATCGAAGGAAACCGACGGGGAGAGCTGGAAGCTGAAGTCGCAAGGAAAATCGCTAGAGCAAAGGCGGCTAGGGCGAAAAATGATTTTTTTCCGCTTTAGCATATGCTTAATAATCTATTAACTTACGAAAGCTTTATAATTTGTCGTTTAGGGGTTAAAATTATTATTGTTATGATCTTAAACCCCCAAGCTAGATGGCTCCTCAATTCAAGCTGTAAATAGCTTCCTTTAATTTTTATTTTTTACTTTTTTTTAAATGAACAAATTAAAGGAAACTATTTTTCTTTTCCTGAAAATAAACTTACTTTAATTTGTTCATTTAAAAATTTTAATTAGGATAAATTTTAAAGTGGCGCTTATTATTTATGAAAATTAGTACAATAAGCATATTTAGAAATAATTTAAAAATGACCAGAAATATCAAATGTATTAGACACTTCTACATACCTCGTATGATTTGGTCGCATTTAACTTAAAATAGAAAAAATAAAACAAAAATGCATGCGGGAGAGAGAGAAACTAGGAGAGAGATGGGGATGGAGAGAGAGAGAAAAGAGGGGAGAGAGATAGGGGAGAATAAGAGAGAGATATGGGATATTTAATGAATATCCCATATCTTTAAGTTAAATGATATTTAATGAATATATAAAAAAATTATATTTAATATATTTTAAAATGATAAATTGTCATATGATTTTTTCATAATAACAATAATAATAAGATTTTTAAATAATATTTAATAAATTTTTATAAAAATATATTTTGAAATGATTTTTCTATAATATTTTGTTTTTTTTTTTGAAAAATTATTAATGAAATATATAATTTACAGTTGCCCATTCTGCAAAATTAAATGTAACGGACCGATACCTCGTACAATAAATGAGGAAGCTATTCCAGATCATTTCTTACCGCTATCTTTGTGCTCCTTCTCATTCTGGCCTTATAGCTCCCCTCTGAAACCAAAGAATTACTTGCAAAATTTGTTTCTCTCTTCTGCTCTCTCTTCCTCGCTCTCTCCGTCGTTGCCATTGGTGAGTTTCATTTAATGGCTTTTGAAAAATTTATGTTATCAACATAAGTATTTAGGTGATGTGTTTGGTTACTTCTTCAAGCGGAAGTTTTGTTTGGAAAGTCATCACCTTTTGCTTGATTTGGTAGATTATTTTAATCTTTTTTTTTTCTAAAATATTTTGCAGAAGTTTTAAGGACATTTGTTTTATCCCTCGTAAGATTTGTTTTCTATTTTTATATGATTTGGTCATCTTCTTCCGCTGTTGTTTCAGATATTTCTTCAAGTCAAAGTTTTGTTGGAAAAGACCATCAAATTTTCTCTTATTTTTGTAATTTTGCAGTCATTCTACTTTATTTCTTTATTTTTTCTTACAATACTATGTGTATTTTAAAATGTTGCATGAATGATAATCCATTTGAAAATCGATCAGCCTCCCATCACCTTTCTCTTGATTTTTCTTAATGATTATCGGAGTCTTCCAGTTTTAATTTTCTGAAATCTTTTGCTTCAACAAAGGAAAAAGTTGAAAAGTGAAAATTTGCAGTCATAAAAAAGCCCAAAAAAAATCCCTTTTTTTGTGTTCTTTGAAATGTTTCATCAGGAAAGATACATTTTATCCCAATATTCTTTTCCAAATCAGCCAAAAATTGAGTTAAAAACATTCTTTTTTGCAAAAATATAAAGATACATATATGTGTTTTGTTATAATATTATAAGCAGTTTTATTATTATTTTCAGATTTCGTCTATTGTGAATGCTGCAAAAAAAGTCGATGGCATCCAAAAGTGGAAATTTTAATATGAAGAAAGTACCACTTCGATCTTTTAACATGAGATCTCTATCCACTGCCAATAAGATCTCACTCAAGGAAAAACTCACGGCAGAGCTCGCTCTTGTAAGATTTTCCATTGATAAAATCGTAGGTGTTATTCCAAGAACAGAACAATACTGCAAAAGAGCATCAAATTATAATACTATTCGTTCCAGCAGTACAAAGCAGCAACAAGTTCTTGCTAACAAGAAAAGAAAAGCAAATGGTGTAACAAACATTACCCATCTAAACTGTCAAGCTAATCCAAACAAAAACTTATTTGAAGCATCCACTAATATTGTAAGCTTTTACCTTCTAATTGCTTCCATAATATTATTGTAGGTGAGCTAGCTAGCTAATCAACTATTTTCTTTCTTGGTTAACTCTTTAGGATTCCAAGAACTTGGTTGGGGCACTGAGGAAGAAGCATTGTTCTGATTCCAATGGTGAGACGGAGCTATAAAATCTTTCAAATGATGGCTAAGACAAGCTGTTAACTAGTATTGTTTTGTTCTTTGGTTATTAATTATAGGATTTAATGAATCCGAGTGTGAAAAACTGGTATCACCAACAAAATCCCTTCATGCTGCTATGCTCAAGGACCGCTTTGCTGATACTATCTTGAAAGCACAACTAGAGCTTCCAAATATCGTACGTGCAATACTTATCTATCAATACTGTCATATAATCATTGATAATACGAAGGCTATATTTGAGATAGTTTTCTTATAACTTTTTAAAATAACTCTCTTCTACAAAAAATTTTGGATTTAAAAATTATTTTGAAAAGTAGCATGAAAATTGCTCCAAACGATGTCTAAATTTAACTATTTAAAATGAAGAAAAAAATATGCTTGAGCATATTCTTAATTAGCTATGAACTTACGAAAGCTTCTTAATTTGTTGTTTAGGGGTCAAAAGAAAGAGCATTTAGAATGCAACAAGAAAAGGAAAAATTGACAAAAGTATACAATGAAGGTAAGAGAAAATTCTGCAGCAAATAAAAACTTTAATACAAGGAAGGTTTCTTTTACTGTTCAGCATTTTTTGTTATTTTATTTTATAATATGTATGTTCTTATTTAACAGAAGAAATAAGAATTGAAGCACAAATTAAAGGTGTTGTCAATCAAAAGACAAAATCTGAGCTCAGAATGAAGATTAAGAAGGAAAGAGAAGCTTCTCGTCTTGCCTTAGAAAAGGTCAGTATTTTTCCATCTGAGACGGCCTAATGAGAAGAGAGTACGCTTGATATGACTGTTCCATATAATCATGTCGATCTATGTTATGCAGATGGAAGCAACAGTTGAAATGAATGACTATAAAAAGGTGATGAAAGAATTAAAGGATCTCGGTTGTCAAAACATCTCTTTCTATGTTTTGAGAGAGTTTGGATTATTCCTCAAAGATGATGACTTTGATGATCACAAACCTGCTCAGATTTCAGCCCTCAAAATGATGAAATAGAAAAGGGGGATATCGTTATTTAGTCATTAGAGATGTGTTCTTATGATGTGATCTTAATTCTTAACTCAAATTGTCAAGTGTCCATAACTTTAACTGTATGCAAAAAAATTATGTAAGTATGCTCCTTTTTGTGTTTTTTTTTTGTGGAGGGAGTGAACATGGATGATAATGTTCTTAGAAAGTGATTTGCTTGTGAGCTTTAGGCTTCGTTGGGGACTGCTTTCTTAATGTTTCTTAAAGTAGTTTTATATTACAATTAATTTAATTTTTGTACTAAAAATTGTTTTAAAAAACAATAAGAAAGCCGTCCCAAACGAAGTATTAGGCTTTGTTTGGCACAATGTTCTTATTGCTTTCTAAAACTATTTTTAGTACAAAATTTTTTAAATCTAGAAATTTTTGTATTAAGAAGCTGCTTTAGAAAGTAGTGAAAAAGTTGTCCCAAACGAAGCCTTAGTCTCATGCAGTTGAGTATTGAACTGGTTTGATTCTTAAATTTCTATCTTTTTTGTATATTTGTATGCATGTTTGTATATATGAAGTTATTTTTGTTATTTCTAAGATTTGATATCTATGACAATGAATAGATATGAGAATGAATTGTTGGCTGTAGGCAAAGCCGACAATATGAACATTTTTTTCAATCCCAATTGCTTATTTAATTTGGTGTATTTTATTTTATTTTATTTTTCATCCTACTTCAGAAATCCAAAATTTGTCTCCTCCTTTCTCGATGGCTCGCCAATTCAGGCTTTAAGTAGCTTTGAAAATGAACAAATAAAAGAAAACTATTTTTTTTTTCTTAAAAAAAAAAGCTTCATTTAATTTGTTCATTAAAAAAATTAATTAGGACAAATTTCAAAGAGGGCTTATTATTTATTAAAATTAGTATAAGGAGCAAGGTTTTGAAAACCGGACCGGATAACCGAAGGAAGGAGAGGTTCATGGTTCGACCCCGGTTTGATCGGTCGAATCGGATGACGTAATAAATAATAATATTATTAAAAAATATAAAATAAAAGTTAAATTTTCCTGTAATACCGTCATTCTACATTCTATTTTCATAGCCCCTAATTCAAATAACATAAACATGACATTAATTAAGTTTATGAAACCTAAACAAATAACACATAATATAAGTGTCGCATCAAAGTGGCCATAAGCAAAATAAGATGAAATTGAGTTATTGGCATCGCTAACCAATTGTTGCTAGTTTCAAGAAGATGGTTTAAGGAATTCAATTATTTCTCCTTCTCATAATTCTTGAATCCTCCAAAAATAAAAATGCAAAAATTTATCAAATGTAACATGAATTAATGATTTTAATGTCAAACAGTTTTGAGATTTTACTTTTAGTACTCTCAAATTTGACTAAATATGGCTTAAAAACGTTGCTCTAAAATCTAAACAGTAATTTACATAGTCAAACGATGCCCTATAGCTACATCACTTTGACTGTTTTACATAGCCATCACATATATTACTCGTTCGCAAAATCATAAATCAAACATGCAGTGAAATGTCTCAAAGGCTTAAAAACGTTGCTCTAAACATTTGCCAATTCAAAAAAAAAAAAAAAAAAGATTGTCTCCATGAAATGAAAAGGGTTGCCAATCAAAAAAAAAAAAAACAAAGATTTTGGTAGAAAGGAAACATTGAAACACAAACACAGGAGTGAAATTTCAATTTCCACCATCAAATAAGAAAAACTCATCAAGATTCATAGCCTACCGTCGGCTGCAAATAGGAGCAAGTAGAAGTGCGTGAAAATTAAAAAACTCACAGTGGGTAGGAGAGGAAAACTTGACCAAGAGAAGGAAGCCTTCAATGTGCTCGATCGGCTCAGTCGCTCCGGCAAAACAGCAGCTCCCGTCCGTCTTCCGTCTGTCCCGTCTGAGAGGAGTCACGCGCCTGGAGGAATCGCGAAAATGAGGAGAGGGTTTGACGGTTTGTATTTGTTTTGTTATAACTTATAAGCTCCCTATCTATAAGCCATTTGATTAAACGGACAGCTAAAAAATGGTTTTATTCGAACCGGCATGTTTTTTAAACGAGACCGGTTTTCCGATTCGGCGGTCGAACCGGTGGTTCGACTGGTTTGCGTCCAGTTCTCTACTGGAGCGGTTCTTAAGCAACCCATAACCGGCCGGCCGGCGGGCCGGTTCGCGGTTCAACCGGTTGAACCGGCCGGTCCGGTTTTCAAAACCTTGATAAGGAGCATATTTAAGAAATAATTTTAAAAGGAGCAAAAACATCAAATGTATTGACGTATTTTGAACATTATAAATGCCTCATGTTAATTATTTGGTCCTATTCAACTTAAAATAGAAAACAAACAAAAAACGGGGAGAAAGAGAGAGAAACTAGGAGTGAGATAGATATGGTGATGGAGAGAGAGAGAGAGAGAGAGAGAGAGAGAGAGAGAGAGAGAGAGAGAGAGAGAGAGAGAGAGAGAGAGAGAGAGAGAGATGGGAGATAGCAATCTGACATTTCACGGATATATAAAAATAATTTAAAATTATATTTAACATATTTTTAAATGATATTTGGTAATATGATTTTTTAATAATAACAATAATAGTAAGATTTTTAAATGAGATTTAATATATTTTTATCAAAATATATTTTGAAATGATTTTTTTTTTTTTGGAAAATGATTAATTTTAGTTTTGTAAAAAATGTTTTAAATGATTTTTTATGTAAATACGTATAATACTTATATTTATATTTAAATAATTTTAATTTATATTTTATTTATCATTAATATGTCATCAAAAAATTATCTTGATCAAGCACGAATCTCGATGCAAAATCAAATTAGAAACTTCGGATATTCAAATTGGGATCATCGGAACTCCGATTTCAGCAAATTTATAGTCAAACTGAACGTCTTGGAAATACGAACCCAACGACACCAAATTCGGCTCAATCCGAGCCCAAATGAGTCCAAATCAAGGACCTGAAGTGCTATTGGTTGGTTTAAACCACAATTTGGATTACCAAACGGTTTCCAAATTACGTGCTTATAGTCGAATCGAGTGGCTCGACAAGACGAATCCAATTTCCCAAGATCGTCGAATTCCGACATCATTAAGACCTTTAAATGCCTGACAAACGGTCCATGATCAAGAGATTCAATATCGATCGTCCATCCAACTACTCCCAATTTACCCTTGATCACTCACCTATTAATTTCTGTCCACGCAAATCTAGAAATCTATAAATATAGTCCTCCTTTCTCTTGAAAGAGAGACTCCAAGCAAGAGAGCAAGAGAGAGACCAGAATTTGCTCTTGCCACCTCGCTCTTCCACGCCACTGCCGGAGTTCTGTCGGACCACCATTTGAGGCCCGGACTTCCGCCGTACCACCACCTGATGACCTATGCTCCAACAGGCCATCACCTGAGGCTCGGAATTCTACCGAACCACCACCTGAGGCATGGACTTCTCCCATATCACCACCTATGGCCCGGACTTCTGTCAGACCACCACCGAGGCCCAGACTTCCGCCGGACCACCACTTGAGGCCCTGAGCTCCACCAGGCCACCACTTGATGCACAGACTTCTACCAGACCATCACTTGAGGCCCTATGCTCCACCAAGCCACCACCTGACGCCTGGACTTATGTCGAACCATTACTTGAGGCTCTGAGCTCCACCAGGCCACAACCTAACACCCATACTTCTAACAGACCATCACTTGAGGACATATGCTCCACCAGGCCACCACCTGATGCCCGGACTTCTGCCGGACCATCACCTGAGGCCCTCTGCTCTAGCAGGCCACCACTTGACGCCCAGACTTCTACCGGGGCTCTCCTAGAGTACCACCTTTCTACTACAGTCTTTCAAACCCATGTCTCCTACAGACTATGGTCCTTTTGATCTCCATCACCAGAAAATAGTCTTTCTAACCCTAGTCTCTTACAAACTACAGTCTTTCGGACCCCTGTCTTATGCCAAATATGGCCCTTCCAACCAAATTAACATGTCTATGTTGATTATTGTAACTCCCACCATGTAATACACTTTATTTGAAGTATATTTGTGACATCAATACAAGGCCTTCTCCCAAGGAAGGGCCTCATTTGTAATCGACTGCAAATACTAGTGAATTTAGTCAAACTAGGCTAGGCCCTGTAGTTTTTCACCCTTTTCAAGGGTTTCCATGTAAAAACTCTATTATCTCTTATGAACACTACACTCTCTCTCTTATATGCTTGTGTGCTGGATCTTCGTATAATGCTAAGACATTAAACTTCATATTTCTCTACCGCCACGAATACTCCAAGACGTAACAATCATAAAATAAATAAAATTGTTATAATATTTGTTAAAAAAATTTAATATTTCAAATTTTATAATTATTTTATCAAAATTTTTGGAAAATGATATTTTAATAAAAGATATTTAATTTTTCAAAATTAGTTTTAACATTTCAAAGTTTAAAATTTTAATTAATTTTATCTAATTTTTAAAAAATATATATTTAAATATTATTATATAAAAGTTATTTTGATAAAAATATATTAAATATCATTTAAAAATCATATTATTATTATTTAAAATTCATCTTATTAAATATCATTTAGAATTATTTTTATCTAACCCTTAAATATTTATTACTCTCCCCCATCTATCTCCTCTCTCTCTCTCTCTCTCTCTCTCTCTCTCTCTCTCTCTCTCTCTCTCTCTCTCTCTCTCTCTCTCTCTCTCTCTCTCTCTCTCTCTCTCTCTCTTATTCTCTCCATATCTCTCTCCCTACCCACCCGCTCTCCCCATTTTTCTCTCTCTCCCTCTCTCTCTCTCTCTCTCTCTCTCTCTCTCTCTCTCTCTCTCTCTCTCTCTCTCTCTCTCTCTCTCTCTCTCTCTCTCTCTCTCTCCCCCCGTTTTTGTTATTTTTCTTTTATTTTAAGTTTGTTGTGGACTAGAATATACGCGGCGGTAGAGTTAGAAAGTATTCGTTTTAGCGTTGAATAGATATTCAACACACAAATAGAAGATAAAATAACACCAGGGATTTTTACGTGGAAAAACCTGGAAAGGGGAAAAACCACGGGACCACGCCCAGTTGAAAAAGTTCCACTAGTATTTGCTTGGAATACAAGAGACTGACTCATCCTTAAAATTTAGGACAATCAGATTACAATAAATCTTTTTAGGATTGAAAATCAGTTACAATGTCTGGCAGAGTTCTGGCGTCGTTCCGAAGTGGAGTAGAATTTTGATGTTATTTGAAAGTCTGGTAGAATTTTGGCGTCAGGCATAATTCTGACGTCCAGCAAAATTCTGGCGTCACATAGGTGTCAGGCAAAACTCCGGCGGTGGATGAGGAGAATTTATTCCCTCCTATCCTTCCCTTCTCTTCTTCTTGTTTCTAGCTTCTTGCTTGGGTCCCTCCTCATGAGAAATGAGGGGTCTATTTATAAATTTCCCAGAGTGGCATAGCTTGTAAATAAGTGTGAGATCAGGGGCAAATAGGGAGTGGTCGAATGGACGGCCGATATTGAATCCCTTAATCGTGGACCGTTCATCAAACATTTGAAGGTCTAAATGAAGTCGGAATTTGGTGATCTTGGGCTCGTTGGATTTGTTTCGTTGAGCCGCTCAATTCTACTATAAGCTTCTCAAATTTGGAAACTGTTTGGTAACCCAAATATTGATATGAACTTTCCAACTGTGCTTTGGGTCCTTGATTGGACTCATTTGGGCTCGGAATGAGTCGAATTTGGTGTCGTTGGGTTCGTATTTCTGGGACATTCAGTTTGACTATAAGTTTGCTGAAATCAGAGTTCATGTGATCCTGAATTTAATTTTTGAATTTTTCGGGTTGATTTTGCCTCGAGATTCATGCCCGATCAAGATAATTTTTTGAGGATATATCAAAGTTCAATAGGCCAATCTCAAAGTACTAAAATATATGCCCTTATTTGTACAGATAAATACTAAAATATAAGTTTTTTTTTTTTAAGTAATGCGAATGATAAATCTCAAAATTTATGACTTTAACTTAAACAGATTCTTTCAGAAAACAAATAGCACTTTAAAGACCACTTTGCATGCCGCGACACCACTTATCATGACATAATGGGGTTTTACAATATAAGAATTTTCAAATATTTAAAAATTTAAATTTAAATAGTGGTTATTTTTATCAAAATATTGAATAAAGTTCATAATAGAAGCCGAATGATGTTGAATAATATCTATGTAGGGATTTCAAAATGGGTCTGCAGGTTCGGGTCGACCCGAATTGAACCGAGTTTAAACGGGCTGACCCTAAACCGACCCAGTTTTGTAAACGGGTCAAGAAATTCAACCCAGACCCGACTCTCGCGGGTTGCTACATTAACCCGACATAACCCTCAGACCTACTATTTTCCAAATTCTGGGCAGCGGGCAACAGACTAGGGCTAGGTTGAATCGTTGAAGACCGGTTAGGTGAGGCGGTGGTTCTTGCAAGTGTGTTGACTCGACTATCGGGTGTCGGACTCAACTTTCGTGTGGTGGACATTAGACATGTGATGTGGCGAAGACTGAAGGCGGCTATATCGAGGCTGGCCGCTAAGAGGTTAGGCGTGTGTGCATATGTTGGATTGGGCTTTGGCAAGACCAACTCTCCACATGCTAGCGGGCTAGGCCTTGCAAAATGGTGATTGAAGTGGCAAGGAACTAACGGAAGGCAGGCTGGCCGCTAGCAGACCCGGACCCGGGTCAACTTTGGATTGATTTAGGGTGTCGGGTCAACCTGAACCCAATCTGATTTTAGAAACGGGTCACATTTTTTAACCCGAACCCAACCCCATTTTAGAATCAGGTTACATTTTTTTATTTTAGAAAGTTTCATTTGGGACAACTTTCTTACTTTTTCTAAAGCAGTTTTTTTCGTAGAAAAAATTTCTTAGAAATTTTTGTATGAAAATACTATTTTAGGAAGTAGTTAGAAAGTTGTCCCAAACAAAACATCAATAAGTGCAATTGTAGTTTTAAGTGGGGGTTGATCGACTTGAGCACTCGAAGATGCATCAGGATTCTAAAATTTGATTCCCATCAATGTGATACAAGTTCGAGCAATAAAATTTTTTTTCATTGAATTGCTAGTGATTATTGATATATTTTTAAGTAAGAAATAAAATTTTAATTATAATATTCTGATCCAAATTTTAATTAAAATTGGTGGATATTGGTCCTAGATTTAGGATTGTATTTTGTTTAGGTTTCTTGTATGGCTTGTATAGCCATTGGTGTTGTCATTTGTATAGCTTTTAAGTGTCTATAAATAGGAGCTCTTTAGGCTGTAATAAGGTGGCCAAGAAATAAAGTTTTCTGAGTTTGGCTCTCTCCCCTTCCCTCTCTTCCCTCCCTCCTCAAGAAACTAGAGAGGAAGTGCTTCTTCCTCTAGAGGAAGATTCTTTACATTTGGTATCAAAGCCACGGTGGTGGCGATCTAGAGGTGGAGTAGAGGCGTTTTTCTTGTCCAAAGAAAACGATTCAAGAAAGGGAGAGCAAACGTTGGTGTCGGACCGAGCGGAAGCAGACGTGGACGGACTCGTGCGGCTAGTGGCAGAAGAGGGTTGTCTCGCCGGAATTTGAGCGAGAGCAAGGCAAGGCCGCACGAAGACTGTGTGGGTGAAATGGGAGCAGTCCACGAGTTCAGTTGCGGGATTAGCAGAAGGTAGACGAACAGGTCGCTTGCGGGTGTGGTATGCGGAAGGCCAGGCTGTAGGCAGCGAACCAGACTCGGTCGCTTGGACCTATAAGGGCCGCTTGACTGGTGCGGTCGGGTTCTGTGTGGAGTCCGAACCAGCCTTGGTTCCATTCGGGCTTGCAAAGGGAGATGAGGGTCGACATAGGTGAGGACTTCTATCTATGAGGGTTGGCGGCTCGGCTGGTGCAGACAGAGATGACTTTGACAGATCCAAGAAGATGTTTCTCCGTGCGGTCCTGTGCAGCTCGGCAAGTCCAGACGAAGGTCTTTGTTGTTTCAATTTCGCAAAGGGCTGGAGGCGGGGGCAAATTCTTGATTTTGGATTTGATAAAGGTGGAGATTGCACGTTGCATGGGCTGTGTTCTTGCGTGGAGCTAGGTTTTTTTGCTCGGGAAAGCAAGCAGTTTTCTTGATTAAAGATCAATTTGGATTTTTGAGGTGGAGTTTGGCCTATTCTTGAGGAGCAGTGCCGAGAGTGCGGTGCGCTTGGAGGTACGAGGTCGTGCGGTGCACGAGGAGGTCGCATAGGAGCGCAGGGCACTGGTGAAGGATACGCAGGGCGCTAGCCCGACACTACAGTGCAGTGCGTGGGATTGTGATGAGCAGGGCGTATGTGAATGTGTGGGGCTTGATGCGTGGGTGAATACGTGCAGGATGTGGTTGGAGTCATACCATATGAGTGCAAGGCATGAGTGCGAGCTTGAGGCGTAGGACGCTGTCTTGACGCGTGGGCACTGGCTTGAGGTGTATGACACGGACTGGAGGCGAGGGCACAGGCTGGAGGAGTAGGAAGCAAGCTGGAGGCTCAGGGCACGGCCATGAGGCGCAGGGTGCAGTTAGACACACAGCGTGCACAAGCGAGGCACAAGGTCCTGTTGGATGCACAGGCATTAAAAGTGAGGCAGACAAGGTGTTCAGAAATTGACTGCGTGGGACGCCGTGCAATAGTAGAAGATCTGTCAGGAGGTGGAACTAGAGCTTGTGAAGTAGGAAACTCAAGAAGATGGTGGAGCATTTCTTGAGAAAATTATTAACTGTCCAGTGGACGCTTTTGGCAAGGAAGACCAGCAGAGCTATTTTTTGTGGACATCAGTTATCATTTTGTGTAAATCTAGGACCAAGGTGGAGATTATTGGATATTGGTCCAAGATTTAGGATTGTATTTTGTTCAGGTTTCTTGTATGGCTTGTATATCCATTGGCGTTGCCATTTGTATAGCTTTTAGGCGTCTATAAATAGGAGCTCTTTAGGCTGTAATAAGGTGCCAAGAAATAAAGTTTTTTGAGTTTGGCTCTCTCCACTTCCCTCCCTCCTCAAGAAACTCAAGAGGAAGTGCTTCTTCCTCTAGAGGATGATTCTTTACATAATAAATCAAAAATTTTAGATATGCTAATTATGATTAGTGCAATATACAGGCAATAAATATGATATAATTTTCAAAATTGATTTAAGAGCTTTGAGCCAAATGATGATGATTTATGATCAAGATATACACTTACAAAAAATTTTCTTTAAAAAATTAATATAAATAATGTCTTTCATAATTTAGGTTGGATTTTAAAAAATAATTAATGAAATATATAATTTACAGTTAAATAACCGCCAAAATGTAGAATTGGAGAGAGAAATTCGAAAAAGCGGGTCCTCCAATCATTAAATGCAATGGACGGATATCTCGTACAATAAGCGCGGAAAGTTGTTTCATATCACTTCTGACAGCTATCTTTCTGCTCCTTCTCATTCCGGCCTTAAAGCTCTCTCCATTAGGTCTCTTTCCTTCTCCAAAATCCTAGAATTATTGGCAAAGTTTTGTTTCTCTCTACTGCGCCCTATTCCTCGCTATCTCCGTCGTTTACATTATGGAGCTACATTTAATGGCTTTTGATAGATTTTTGTTGTCAACCTAAATCTTCAGGTGATGTGTTGGGTATTTCTTCTTCAAGCGGAAGTTTTGTTTGGAAAGTTGTCACCTTTTTCTTGATCTAGTAGATTATTTTAATCGTTCTGTTTTATTTTTCTAAAATATTTTTCTGAAGTTTTAAGGACATTTGGTTTTGTTTCTTTCTTATTCTTGAGAAGATATTCTGTTAATTGCAGTCATCATTTTGATTTTAGGTTTTGAAGTTTTAATTCTTCTATTTTCCAATGATTATGTCATCTTCTTCGGGTGTTGTTTCAGGTACTTCTTCAAGCCAAAGTTTTGCTGGAAAGCCCAGCAATTTTCTACTATTTTTTTGAAATTTTGCCATCTTTTTGTTTTATTTTTCTTAATTTTTTTCCTTGTTCAAAGAAAAAAATTTGCAAAGCGAAAACTTTCACTTCTAAGAAACAAAAAAAGTTTCCTTTATTGGTGTTCTTTGAAATGTTTTATCAGGAACGATTTTTTTTTCTAAAAAATAAAGATATATATACGTGTTTTGTTATACTATTATAACCAGTTTGATTATTATTATTATTTTCAGATTTCTTTTGTTGCATTTTTTTTTAATTAAAACCCACTCATGGGGACTACGTGTTAATATTCAAAAATCGGTTACAAGGTCCTTATAAAGATCCTCCAGCTCACTAATGCTCGAGAGAGCTACAAGTAAAAAAGCAAAATAAAAACCTATGAGCCGGAGGTTCCTTTTTCTACAATTACAAAAATAATGCAACATTAACCTAGGTCTGTGAGTCAACAGATCCCAAAAAAGGAAGCACATAATGATGACACTCCGCTCAGTCTCCCTGCAAAAAAGCCAATAATAATATCCAATAATGGCTAAAACCCAAAGTAAACTAACCTTGCACGCCGCACAGCTTTTACGATTAATATTGTATAACTTCCTGCAATTATATATCATAAAATTCGCAAAATAAGCATATAGGAAAACGTAATTAGAAACCAAAGGAGTACCTGCATAACTATACGAATTGTTCCAAAGGATAATATCAGCACAGCAAAAAAAAAACAGCCCCCAAACCCAAGAGACCGATTAAACTGAAAGCATTTAAGATAAAATTACAATCCTGAAATAGATAACCTAAGGTAAAGACACACCAGAAATTCCCCAACCAACATTTAATATTCTCCGAACAGATAAAGGGCAAGTAAAAGCTAGAGGTAGCTCCCCTGTCCAGCAGCACCGATTTAAACAAAACAGAGTCCAAAAGAAAAACCAGCACCAGAAGAAAAACAGCAGAAGTAACAGCAGGATAACACCCATCTAACAGAAGATAATAAAGAAACAGCCCAGAACCGAAAGACCCAAACAACAACAACACACCCATCAAGTTCCTCAAGTGTAAGGAAGCCCCAGATTATCACGTCTAACCAAACCCAGCAACTGATCATGTAGCTTATCAATCTCAAAATTAATATCATTACTAGAGGAGCAGCCAAATTTCGCTAACCAATTAGCACAAGCATTACCTTCTCTGAAGATATGATTTAAAGTGAAGTTAAGATCAGATTTCTTCTGTTGCATATGCTGCATAACAAGACGATGACATCCAAAATAGGAAATTTGAATATGAAGAAAATACCAATTTGATCTTTTATGATGCGGTCATCAGTTAAGCGGCATTGTGCTGGCGGATCATGTGGAGCTAGGAGGACGCCCACTACTCTTTCTTTTCTCTGAGAAAAGCCTTTTTCGGTTATGCCTAGTACTTTTACTTTTCAGCTGTTTTTCTATTTTTATTTCCCGTTAGTTTATATGACTGTAGACGCGAAAAGGAGAAGACAGACCTTTTTTTTTAAAACAGCTAATACTAAGCATCGCAAAGAACTCTACTGTTCCATTGCTTCCCATTCGGTTTTTCTTCTCCACTGTTTGCCGCTGCATCATTTTAACTTGAGGTCTCTGTCCACTGTCAATAAGATCTCACTCAAGGAAAAACTCACGGCAGAGCTCGCTCTTGTAAGGTCCACCATTGATAAAATCGGAGGTCATATTCCAAAAATAGAACATTGCTTCAAAAAAGATTCAAATAATACTATTCGTTCTAGGAGTACTAATCTAAAACAAGTTCCTACTAATAGGAAAAGAAAATCAAGTGAAATAGCTCAAGTCCAGAAGAAAGTGAAGAATGCAAATGGTATATCGGACGTTACCCATTTAAACTCTGAAGCTAATCCAAAAAAAGTATTATCTGAACTAGTCGCTAATATTGTAACTTTTTTTATTTTGACTGATCCTACAGTATTATTTTAACAACCTAGATACCTATTCTACTTATTGTTTTCTTAGTTAATTATGTAGGATTCCAAGAACTCGGTTGGTGCACTGAGGAAGAAGCACTGTCTTGATTCAAATGGTGAGGAACAGTAAAATCTTTAAAATGATAGCTGAGACTAGCAGTTAACTGTTATTAATTGTTTTTTTATTAATTATAGGATTTGATGAATTCCTGTGTGAAAAATTGATATCACCAACAAAAGCCCTCCGTGTTGCTAAGCTCAAGACCCGCTTTGCTGATACTATCTTGAAAGCACAACTAGAGCTTCGAAATATCGTATGTGCACTAATTATCTCTCAGATATTGTCATGCATTCGTTAATAATACTAAGTCCACATGCTCAATATGAAGAACAAAATATGCTTGAGTAAACGCTTAATTAACTATGGACTTACCAAAGCTTCTTAATTTATTGCTCAGGTGTTAAAAGAGCATGCATTTAGAATGCAACGAGAAAAGGATAAATTGACAAAAGCATACAGAGAAGGTAAGCAAAAGAAATCTACAACAAATAAAAAATTTAATAATATGAATGTTTCTTTAATGTTCAACATTTTTTGTTATTTTAATTTATAATTTAACTATTCTTATTGAACAGAACAAATGAGGATTGAAGCATAAGTCAAAGCTGTTGCTGCTCAAAAGGATAAATCTGAGCTCATAATGAAGATTAGGAAGGAAAGAGAATCATCTCGTCTTGCCTTAGAAAAGGTGAGTTTTTTCCTTCCCAAACTGCCTCATAAGAAGGGAGTGAGCTTGTGATGTCCATTCCAAGTAATCAATTCTATGTTTTGCAGATGGAAGCAACAGTTGAAATGAATGACGACTATAGACGGGTCATGAAAGAATTGAAGGGGCTCGGTTGTCAAAATGTCTCTTTTTATGTTCTGAGACAATTGGGATTATTCCTCAAAGATGATGACTTTGATGATCACAAAACTTCTCAGATTTCAGTCGTAAAATAGAGACACAAGTATTCCATAGCAATGATAAAAAGGGCCGGGGATAGGTTATCCCCTTGTCTTAAACCTTTGGAAGACTTGAAGAAACCATGATTCCTACCATTGATCAAAACAGAAAAGTAACAATTCAGAAAAGTAACAATTATCAATACTGTTTTGAATGAGCTTAATGAAAAATTCACTAAAATCAAATAAAGAGAGAATCTTAAAAAGAAAGTTCCAGTTTAGGTTATCGTAAGCTTTAGAAATATCCAACTTCAAAATAATATTACCACCTTTCTCTTTAGTATTAATATCACGCGCAAGCTCTTGAGTGAGCAAAACATTGTCAAAAATGCTTCTACCTTTAACAAAACCAGTTTGATTACTCAAAATAAGTCTAGGAAGAACATTTTCCAATCTTTTGGAAATAATCTTGGAAATAAGCTTATTGAAAAAAGAGCATAGACTTATAGGTCTGAAATCATTCCATCTATTAGCCCCGTTAATTTTAGGAATCAGAATAATATTGGTAGAAGTAAAGTATTTCGGATAAGGAGACCCTTGGAAAAAATCCTTAACCGCTTCAATAATATTATCTTTAATAATATCCCAGGAATTTTGAAAAAACTTAGTGGTATAACCGTCCGGACCGGCGATAGAATCACCATTTAAATCATTAACAGCATTTAAAATATCAATTTCAGAAGGAATAGTGCAAAGCCAATTATTATCACTATCATTAATAATATTCAGAATGATATGAGGATTAACCAAAGGACTATTGATAAATTGATCATTAAAACTATTTTTAAAATGTTCCACCCCAGAATTGCAAATAAGTTCCTCATTGTCAATAGTACAACCATCAGTTTTGACAATTTTATGAATATAATTCTTAGATCTATTATGATTAGCCATGGCATGAAAAAACTTAGTATTCCTATCACCTTCAACAGTAAATTTAAAGTTGGCTTTTTGTTTCCAGTAAATTTCCTCTTGATCATGAAGAAGGGCAAGAGAATCTTTAGCACAGTTAAGAAGGTTCAAATTGTCATTACAGGGGAGCAGCATATATTTATTCTCAAGCTCTTGAACATGCAATTCAGCAACCTTAATATTAGTAAAGACATTTTTAAAAACTTTTTTATTCCACCAACTCAAAACATGTTTTAATCTACTAAGTTTAGACCAAAGTCTAAGCATACCCTTGATATCATTGTTAGGAAAAATAGGAGCATTCCAATTAGTACTAATAACATTCTTGAAATCATCATGACTGAGCCACATATTCTGGAATCTAAAAGTAGCAGCACCAATATTTTTATTAGCATTAATATTAAGCAGCAAAGGACAGTGATCAGACAAAGTTCTACTAAGATGCTCAATAGAAGTCATGGAAAAAGCAGAAAGCCCTTCATTATTAAAGAGAATTCTATCAAGCCGCTGCCAAATCTTGGAGCGATTCCAAGTAAAAGGACTACCACTAAAGCCGATATCATTCAAATAACAATCAGTAATAACAGAATTGAAATCTTTCATAGCAGCATAATTAGGCAAATTACCTCCTTTTCTTTCTGAGGAATTAGAGATAATATTAAAGTCTCCTCCAAAAGAGGGGTAGATCGTTATTTAGTAGTCAAAGATATGTTCTATTGACGTGATTATAACCAAAATTGCAAAGTGTCCATATAGTTATTTGTAAAAACTTATAATAATTAGGCTCTTCTTTTTGTTTAGATGTCAGTGTTCTTAGAATGTGATTAATTTGGTTGTGAGCTTTGGTCTCCTACAGTTGAGTATTGAACTGCTTTGAATTCTGATGTGGTAATAAAAAAAGGTGATTTTTTAAATTTCTGTGTCTTTTTCTATACAATTCCATGCATGTTTGTATATATGAAATTGTTTTTCTATTGGGCATAAATTAAATTTTTAAATATTTTCTCAAATTTTTTTTCATGTGGTAATCAATAATGTATATTCTAAATGAGTTGAGCTATTAGATTATTATTAATACAATCAAATATTTCTTTCTCAGCATGAATAATTAAAATAGCATTCATCAAATAATCTATAATTCTATTTCGTAGCCATGTTTTTTATAATAGTCATAGCATAATTTATTTTTCAACTTATATTGCATGCATTAAACTTAAAATAAATCCAAAAATTTTTAAATTATGAAGATAAAATTTTAATTATAATATCTAAATATAATTTATTTTGATATAGAAGTCACAATTATAACGAGATCAATAAAAAATAAAGAAGAATAATTACAATTCAATTTTAATAAATAATAATCTCCAATACGAGGAAAAATAAAAAAAAAAATAAAAAGAAAGAAAAATAGAAGATAAATAACATTCGAATGTGCGAATAATTACACAAGATAGATTGGTGAATTGCCTTCTCAACAAAATATCTACTAATGATTCAATTTATATTTAAATAATCACATTAATTTAGTTAACATTTTATCTTTTACTTTTAATTTCTATAAGTTTGCTGTTAATATTTTAAATTGTAATTAATTGTATATACATTTCATTAAATGCTAGCTTTAATTATTATCATCCAATAGGGGTGTCAATATTTGACACGACATGAAAATCCGACCCGAAATTTTCGGGTTAGACCCAATCCGTTTCCAAAACGGGTCGGGTTTGGATTTCTAGATTCGTCTCATTTGAAAAATGGGTCGGGTTCCGATTGACACAGGGTTAGACCCAACCTGATGTCATTTTTATTAGGTCCGGACATGCACCTGATGTAGCTCTACGTCTGGACGCTAATAAAATGTTACCACGTGCTCTTACTCTTTAATTACCGCGTGGCCCGACGACTCGACCCGGAATGGAAACCCGATATTGCTATGTTCGTGTATTGCTAGGTTTTGCTCGGTATTGCTAGGTATTGATCTTGACAGAATGATATTTCTCGTTATCGAGCAAAATCTAGCAATACACTGGTCTGCACAAATCAGCTAATACATAGCAATATTAGGTTCCGGTCTGGGTTGGGTCGTCGGGCTGCGCGGTAAAGAGTAAGAGGACGTGGCGACATTTTATTGGTGTCCGGATGTAGAACTACGTCAGATGTCCAGACCTAATAAAAATTCTGTCATTTATTCAGGTCGATCGAGTTAAATTATATTTCAGATAAGTTAAATGTACAGTTATACATATCACATCAATTAAGAGATGTCTTATTTTTTTCTTTACTGAATTGCAAGTGTTTGAGCTGTTTTTCAATAAGTAATAACTTTTTTATTATAACATTCTGATCCAAATTTTAATTAAAGTAAATTTCAAAATATTTATATTCTTTAATTAAGATTAGTGCAATATATTAAAATATATATAATATGATTTTCTAAACAGGTTTTAAGAGCTTTGAACTAAATGATGATGATTTAAGATCAAGAAATATACTAACACAAAATTTAATTTTTAAATTTTTTTAATATAATATGCTTGAGAAGATCCTTAATAAGCTACGAACTTGCGAAAGCTTGGTAATTTATCGTTTAGGGGTTAAAATTATTATTATTATTATCTTCTACACTCAAGCCAGATGACTCCTCAATTCATTTGATTTTTTTAAAATGAACAAAATAAAAGAAAATATTAGGACAAATTTTAAAGTAAAGCGTATTATTTATGAAAATTAGTATAAGGAACCTATTTAGTAAATAATTTAAAAAGTATCAGAAACATTAAATGTATTGGTGTATTCTGAATAAATCATTTCGCACATTTTAAATGCCTCGTGTGATTTGGTCGTATTCACTTAAAATAGAAAAAAACAAAAATGCATTAGGAAGAGAGAGAAACTAGGAAAGATAGAGGTGGGGATGCAAAGAGTAACAAAAGGAGGGAGAGAGATAGGGGAGAATGAGAGAGATATACGGAGAGAGCAACATGATATTTAGCGAATATATAAAAAAATATAATTAATATATTTTAAAATGATATTTAGTAATATGATTTTTTATCAATGACAATAATAAATATAATTAAATAATATTTAATATATTTTTAGAAAATATATTTTAAAATGATTTTTTATATAATATTTTGTAAATTTTTTGTAAAATAATTAATGAAATATATAATTTACAGTCGGCCAATCTGCAAAATTTGAGAGAGAAATTAAAAAAAATGGGTCTTTTTATCAATAAATATAGCACATAAATACCTCGTACAATAAATTAAGAAGATATTTCAGATCACTTCTGACCGCTATCTTTTTGCTCTTCATTCTGGCCTTATAGCTCTCTGCTGGTCTCTTCCCTCTGAAACTCTAGAATTATCAGCAAAATCTATTTCTCTCTTATGCTCCCTGTTCCTTGCTCTCTCTGTCGTTGCCATTGTTGAGTTTCATGTAATAGCTTTTGAAGGATTTATGTTGTCAGCCTAATTCTTCAGGTGATGTGTTGGGTATTTCTTCTTTAGATGAAATTTTGTTTGGAAAGTCATCACCTTTTTCTTGATTTGAATGATTATTTTAATCATTCTGATTTGTTTTTCTAAAATATTTTATAGAAATTTTAAGGACATTTGGTGTTATCCCTTGATGATTTTTGAGAAGATGTTCTTTTTAAAAAACCATCTATCTCTCAACTTTTTTTCTGATTGTTTCATGATTATTATTATAATTTTTTGCTTTTTGAAAAAAAAAATTTTTTGAAATGTTTTATCAGGAAAGGCATTATTTTTCCCAATATTCTTATCCAAATCAGCCAAAAAATTGAGTTGAATGAAATATTTTTTTGCAAAAAATATACATATATTTATACGTGTTTTGTTATAATATTATAATAATTAAGTTTTTTTATTATTTTCAGATTTTGTCTGTTGTGAAAGCTGCAAAATAGGACGATGGCATTCAATAGAGGAAATTTTAATATGAAGAAAGTACCACTTCTGTCTTTTAACTTGAGGTCTCTATCCACTGCCAATAAGATCTCACTCAAAGAAAAACTTATGACAGAGCTTGCTCTTGTAAGGTCTGTCATTGATAAAATTGGAGGAGATATTCCAAAAACAGAACAATGCTGCAAAAGAGCTTCAAATAAAACTATTCGTTCCAGCAGTACTAAGCAGCAACAAGTTCCTGCTAACAAGAAAAGAAAATCAAGTGAACTAACTCAAGCTAATCCAAATAAAAACCTATCTGAAGTAGCGACTAATATTGTAAGCTTTTATCTTCTAATTGATCCCACAGTATTATTATAGGTGAGCTAGCTAGTTAATTAACTATTTTCTTTCTTGGTTAATTCTGTAGGATTCCAAGAACTCGGCTGGGGCACTGAGGAAGAAGCATTGTTCTGATTCAAATGGTGAGACCGAGCTATAAAATCTTTCAAATGATGGCTAAGACAAGCAGTTAATTGTTATTGTTTTGTTCTTTGGTTATTAATTATAGGATTTGATGAATACGAGTGTAAAAAATTAGTATCACCAACAAAATCCCTCCGTGCTGCTATGCTCAAGGATCGCTTTGCTGATACTATCTTGAAAGCACAACAAGAGCTTCCAAATACCGTACGTGCAATACTTATCTATCAATACTGTCATATATTCATTGATAATACGAAGGCTATATTTGAGATAGTTTTCTTATAACTTTTTAAAATAACTCTCTTCTACAAAAAAATTTGGATTTAAAAATTATTTTGAAAAGTAGCATGAAAATTGCTTCAAACGATGTCTAAATTTAACTATTTAAAATGAAGAACAAAATATGCTTGAGCATATTCTTAATTAGCTATGAACTTACGAAAGCTTCTTAATTTGTTGTTTAGGGGATAAAAGAACGAGCATTTAGAATGCAACAAGAAAAGGAAAAATTGACAAAAGTATACAATGAAGGTAAGAAAAAATTCTGCAACAAATAATCTGTATATTCTTATTGTTCAGCATTTTTTGTACAGCATTTTTTGTTATTTTACTGTTCAGCATTTTTTGTTATTTTATTTTATAATCTGTATATTCTTATTGAACAGAAGAAATAAGAATTGAAGCACAAATTAAAGGTGTTGTCAATCAAAAGGCAAAATCTGAGCTCAGAATGAAGATTAAGAAGGAAAGAGAAGCTTCTCGTCTTGCCTTAGATAAGGTCAGTATTTTTCCATCTGAGACTGCCTAATGAGAAGAGAGTACGCTTGATATGACCGTTCCATATAATCATGTCGATCTCTGTTATGCAGATGGAAGCAACAGTTGAAATGAATGACAATGAAAAGGTGATGAAAGAATTAAAGGCTCTCGGTTGTCAAAACATCTCTTTCTATGTTTTGAGAGAGTTTGGATTATTCCTCAAAGATGATGACTTTGATGATCACAAACCTGCTCAGATTTCAACCCTAAAAAATGATGAAATAGAAGAGGGGGAGATCGTTATTTAGTCTTTAGAGATGTGTTCTTATGATGTGATCTTAATTCTTAACTTAAACTGTCAAGTGTCCATAACTTTAACTGTTTGCAAAAAGAATTATATAAGTAGGCTCCTTTAGAAAGTAGTAAACTATTTTTTAGTACAAAATATTTTTAAACTAGAGAAGCTGCTTTAGAAAGTAGTAAAAAAGTTGTCCCAAACGAAATCTTAGTCTCATGCAGTTGAGTATTGAACATTTGTATGCATGTTTTTATATATGAAGTTATTTTTGTTATTTCTAAGATTTGATATCTATGACAATGAATAGATATGATAGTGAATTGTTGGCTGTAGGCAAAGCCGACAATATGAACATTTTTCCGATCCCAATTGCTTATTTAATTTGGTGTATTTTATTTTATTTTATTTTTCATCCTTCTTTAAAAATCCAAAATTTGTCTCCTCCTTTCTCATAAATCCAATTAGTATGTATTATATTTTATCATATCATATATTCATATTAGTAGTTTATTATTATTATTATTATTATTATTATTATATATACTCTCAAGCTCGATGGCTCGCCAATTCAAGCTTTAAATAGCTTCCTTTAATTTATTATTATTTTTTTTGAAAATGAACAAATAAAAGAAAACTATTTTTCTTTTCTTTTAAAAAAAGCTTCATTTAATTTGTTCATTAAAAAAATTAATAAGGGCTTATTATTTATTAAAATTAGTATAAGGAGCTAGCAAGGTTTTGAAAATCGAACCGGATAACGAACCGGAGGAATGAGAGGTTCAGAGTTCGACCGGTAGAACCAGGGGCGAACCTGATGTCGTAATAAATAATAATATTATTAAAAAAATAAAATAAATGTTAAATTTTCCTGTAATACCTTCATTCTACATTCTATTTTCATAGCTCCTAATTCAAATAACATAAACATGACATCAATTAAGTTTATGAAACATAAACAAATAACACATAATATAAGTGTCGCATCAAAGTGGCCATAAGCAAAATATGATGAAATTGAGTTATTGACGTCGCTAACCAATTGTTGCTAGTTTCAAGCAGATGGTCCTTCATGTGATCTCTAACCAATTGTCATTAGTTATGCTAAGGGGTTGTTTGGTATCCTATTTTAGGCGAGATTTAATAAATGTTTAGCTTAAAAACGTTGCACTAAAGTCTAAACAGTAATTTACATAGCAAAATGATGCCCTACAGCTACATCACTTTACTATTTTACATAGCCATCACATATATTACTCATTAGCAAAATCATAAATCAAACATGCAGTGAAATGTCACTAAGGCTTAAAAATGTTGCTCTAAACATTTGCCAATTCAAACAAAAAACAAAGATTGTCTCCATGAAATGACCCAAAGGGTTCCCAGTCCAAAAAAAAAAAAAAAAGATTTTTGTAGAAAGGAAGCATTGAAACACAAACACATGAGTGAACTTTCAATTTCAACCATCAAACAAGAAAACTCATCAAGATTCGCAGCCTACGTACCGTCGGCTGCAAATAGGAGCAAAGAGAAGTGCGTGAAAATTAAAAAACTCACAGTGGGTAGGAGAGGAGAACTTGACCAAGAGAAGGAAGCCTTCAATGAGCTCGATCAGCTCCGTCGCTCCGGCAAAACAGCACATCTCGTCCGTCTTCCGTCCGTCCTATCCGAGAGGAGTCACACGCCCGGAGGAATCACGAAAATGAGGAGAATAGGGTTTAACGGTTTGTATTTGTTTTGTTATAACTTATAAGCTCCCTATCTATAAGCCATTTGATTAAACGGACGACTAAAAAATGGTTTTATTCAAACCGGCAAGTTTTTTAAACGAGACCGATTTTCCGGTTCGGCGGTCGAACCGGCGGTTCGACCGGTTCGCACCCAGTTCTCTGTTGGAGCGGTTCTAAAGAAACCCGTAACCGGCCGGCCGGTCCAGTCCATTTTTCAAAACCTTGATGAGGAGCATATTTAAGAAATAATTTCAAAAGGAGCAAAAACATCAAATGTATTGGCGTATTCTGAACAGCCTCATATTATTTGATCCTATTCAGCTTAAAATAGAAAACAAACAAAAAACGGGGAGAAAGAGAGAGAAACTAGGAGTGAGATAGATATGGGGATGGAGAGAGAGAGAGAGAGAGAGAGAGAGAGAGAGAGAGAGAGAGAGAGAGAGAGAGAGAGAGAGAGAGAGAGAGAGAGAGAGAGAGAGAGAGAGAGAGAGAGAGAGAGAGAGGGGAAGAGAGATAGGGGAGAATAAGAAAGAGAAAGAGAAGAGATATGGGAGATAGCAATATGATATTTCATAGATATATAAAAATAATTTTAAATGATATGTGATATATTTTTAAATGATATTTGGTAATATGAGTTTTAATAATAAAAATAATAATAAGATTTTTAAATGAGAATTAATATATTTTTATCAAAATATATTTTGAAATATTTTTTTTTTTTTGGAAAATGATTAATCTTAGTTTTGTAAAAAATGTTTTAAATGATTTTCTATGTAAATCAGTATAATACTTTATATTTATATTTATATAATTTTAATTTATATTTTATTTATCATTAATATGTCATCAAAAAATTATCTTGATCACGCACGAATCTCGATGCAAAATCAAATTGGAAACTTCCGAAATTAAAATTGTTACCATCTGAACTCTGATTTCAGCAAATTTATAGTCAAACTGAACGTCTTGGAAATACAAACCCAATGACACCAAATTCAACTCAATCCGAGCCCAAATGAGTCCAAATCAAGGACCTGAAGCGCTGTAGTTAGGTTCGAACCACAATTTGGATTACCAAACGTTACGTGCTTACAGTCGAATCGAGTGGCTCGATGAGTCAAATCAATTTAGCCCAAGATCGTCGAATTTCAATTTCATTAAGACCTTCAAATGTCTGACAAACGGCCCATGATCAAGGGATTCAATATCGGCCGTCCATCCAACTACTCCCCATTTACCCTTGATCTCTCACCTATTTATTGGCCATGCAAATCCAGAAATCTATAAATATACTCCTTTCTCTTGAAAGAGAGACTTCAAGCAAGAGAGGAAGAGAGAGATCAGAATTCTCTCTTGCCACCTCGCTCCTCGCCACCGCTAGAGTTCTACCGGATCACCACTTGAGGCCCGAACTTATGCCGTACCACCACCTGATGTCTTGTGCTCCACCAGGCCATCACCTGAGGCTCAGACTTCTACCGGACCACCACCTGAGGCCAGAACTTCTTCCATATCACCACATATGGCCCGGACTTCTGCCGAACCACCACTTGAGGCACAGACTTCCACCAGACCACCACTTGAGGCCCTGAGCTTCACCAGGCCACCACTTCACACCCAGACTTCTATCAGACCATCACTTGAGGTCCTATGCTCCACCAGGCCATCTCCTGACGCCCGGACTTCTGTCGAACCATTACTTGAGGCCCTAAGCTCAACCATATTACAACCAAATGCCCAGACTTCTACTAGACCATCACTTGAGGACCTTTGCTCCACCAGGCCACCACCTGAAGCCCGAACTTCTGTCGGACCATCACTTGAGGCCCTCTGCTCTAGCAGGCCACCACTTGACGCCCAGACTTCTGCCGGAGTTCTCCCAAATTACCACCCTTCTACTACAGTCTTCAAACCCATGTCTCCTGCAGACTATGATCCTTCTGATCTCCATCACCAGACAATGGTCTTTCTGACTCTGGTCTCTTATGAACTACGGTCTTTCAGACCCCTGTCTCGTGCAAACTATGGCCCGTCCAACCAAACAAACATGTCTATGTTGACTATTGTAATTCCCCCCATGTAATGCGCTTTATTTGACGTATATTTGTGGCATCAATACAAGGCCTTCTCCCAAGGAAGGGCCTCATTTGTAATCGACTGTAAATACTAGTGAATTCAATCAAACTGGGCCAGTCCTGTAGTTTTTCCCCCTTTTCAGGGGTTTCCACGTAAAAACTCTAGTGTCTCTTATGAACACTACACTCTCTCTCTCTTATCTGTTTGTGTGCTATATCTTCGTATAATGCTAAGACATTAAACTTTATATTTCTCTACTGCCGCAAATACTCCAGGACGCAACAATCATAAAATAAATAAAATAGTTATAATATTTAAAAAAAATTAATATTTTAAATTTTATAATTATTTTATCAAAATTTTTGGAAAATTATATTTTAATAAAAGATATTTAATTTTTCAAAATTAGTTTTAACCGTTCAAAGTTTAAAATTTTAATTAATTTTATCTAATTTTTTAAAAAAGATATTTAAATATTATTATATTAAAATTATATTGATAAAAATATATGCCCTTATTTGTACAGATAAGTACTAAAATATAAGTTTTTTTTTAAGTAATGTGAGTGATAAATCTCAAAGTGTATGTCTTTAACTTAAACAGATTCTTTCAAAAAACAAATAGCAATTGAAAGACCACTTTGCATGCCGCGGCACCACTTCTCATGACATAATAATGGGGTTGTACAATACAAGAATTTTCAAATATTTAAAAATTTAAATTTAAATACTGATTATTTTTATCAAAATATTGAAAAAAGTTCAGAATAGAAGCCGGAATGATGTTGAATAATATCTATGTAGGGGTTTCAAAATGGGTTCATAGGTTGGGTTCGGGTTGGCCCGAATTGATCCATGTTTAAACGGGCTGACCCTAACCCAACTCGGTTTTGCAAATGGGTCAAGAAATTCAACCCGGACCCGACTCGCAGGTTGCTTCGTTGACCCGACATGACCCTCAGACCTGCTATTTTTCAAATTCTATGCAACAGGCTAGGACTAGGTTGAACCGCTAAACACCAGTTAGGCGAGGCGGTGGCTTTTGCAAGTGCGTTGACTCGACTGTCGGGTGTCGGACTCAACTTTTGCGTGGTGGACGTCGGACATTTAATGTGGCGAAGACTGAAGGCGGGTATATATATTGAGGCTGGCCGCTAAGAGGTTAGGCGTGTGTGCAGACGTTGGATTGGGCTTCGACGAGACCAACTCTCCACATGCTAGCGGGCTAGGCCTTGCAAAATGGCGAGTTGTATGGCAAGGAACTGAAGGAAGGCAGGCTGGCCACTAGCGGACCCGGACCCGTGTCAACTTTTGATTGGTTTTGGGTGTTGGGTCAACCCGAACTCAATCTGATTTTAGAAACTGGTCACATTTTTGAACCCGAACTCAACACCACTTTAGAATCAAGTTATAATTTTTTATTTTAGAAAGTTTCATTTGTAATAACTTTCTTATTTTTTCTAAAGTTGTTTTTTCGTAGAAAAAATTTATTAGAAATTTTTGTATTAAAATACTCTTTTGGAAAGCAGTTAGAAAGTTGTCCCAAACAAAGCATCAATAAATGCAATTGTAGTTTTAATTGGGGGTTGAACGACTTGAGCACTCGAAGATGCATCAGGATTCTAAAATTTGATTCCCATCAATGTGATACAAGTTCGAGCACTAAATTTTTTTTTTCACTGAATTGCTAGTGATTATTGATCTATTTTTAAATAAGAAATAAATTTTTAATTATAGTATTCTGACCCAAATTTTAATTAAAATAAATCAAAATTTTTAGACATGCTTAATTATGATTAGTGCAATATGTTATAATTTTCAAAATAGATTTAATAGCTTCGAGCCAAATGATGATGATTTTATGATCAGGATATATACTTACAAAAAAATTTCTTTAAAAAAATTAATATAATTAATGTCATTCATAATTTAGGTTGGATTTTAAAAAATAATTAATGAAATATATAATTAACATACAAATAGCCGCCAAAATGCAAAATTTGAGAGTGAAATTCAAAAAAGTGGGTCCTCCAATCATTAAATGCAACGGACGGATATCTCATACAATAAATGCGGTAAGTTGTTTCATATCACTTCTGACAGCTATCTTTCAGCTCCTTCTCATTCTGCCCTTAAAGCTCTCTCCATTAGGTCTCTTTCCTCCTCCAAAACCCTAGAATTACTGGCAAAGTTCTGTTTCTCTCTACTCCGCTCTATTCCTTGTTGTCTCCGTTGTTTACATTGTGGAGCTTCATTTAATGGCTTTTGAAAGATTTTTGTTGTTAACCTAATTCTTCGGGTGATGTGTTGGGTAAATCAAGAACAGAACAATGCTTCAAAAAAGATTCAAATAATACTATTCGTTCCCGCGGTACTAAGCTGGAACAAGTTCCTACTAACATGAAAAGAAAATCAAGTGAAATAGCTCAAGTCCTGAATAAAGTGAAGAATACAAATGGTATATCAGACGTTACCCATTTAAAATCTCAAGCTAATCCAAACAAAGTATTATCTGAACTAGTCGCTAATTGTAAGTTTTTATCTTTTGACTGATCCAACAGTATTATTTTAACAACCTATACACTACTAAAAAATCTGGCTTTCTCAGCATTTTTTATGACCTACGGCAGCGGTTTAAACACCTACTAATTTATTTGCAGCAGTTTAAAAACTGCTACACATCCGCTGTATTTGCTTTCGCTACAAAGGTTTTAGCAGCGGTTTCACATATGCTGCTATAGGAAAGTTTTAGCATCGCTTTTTAACAGGGGTTAAAACCGCTGCTTAATGATAGCACTGATAAAAAAATATATATATAATGTCAAAAAATTAAATTTTTTTATCAAATTATAAATACACAATTAATCCAAACAACATGATGCATCGCATGGTGGCAAAGCACACCAAATATGTTTAATCCAAACAAGAATAATTGAAAAGTATCTCTCATGGAATGTAATAGAACCATCGTCCTGCTCAACTTTGGCAAACCATAATATCAGTTATTTCAATAACAATCTAACTCCAATAACGAAGGGCGTTGCTGTTTGAAAAGATTAATCTATTATTGCCTAAAATGTTTATCAACACTTTTCGACTAGAAGGGGATTGAGGAAAGAGGTGATTCTAAAATAAACTCCAATTGCTACATGGAAAAAATCATGGAGGTCGATTCAGCTGCGGAAAGCTAAAAGTGATCCAACTCGATCACCTCATTCCTTATAACAAAATCTTAGTCTTACAATTAAATAATATCCACAAATCTAATGCTAATAGAATTACAATCTCTGAGTAGGAGTAGTCTTCTGTACCCATCATTGGAGGAACATCCTTATAGTTCTTTAGACCCAGCAGGCTAACAGACACATTCTTCACATTGACAGTGGGAGGGTAGAATTGTTAATTCTCAAAGAAGTATACTGAAGCAGAGCATTTATATACACTACTACATTACAATGACCTGCAAGTCAAAGTTAGATGACAGTAAGCGAGTGGCTATAAGAAACTAAGGCTTCGTTTGATACTGCTTTCTTACTACTTCTTAAAGCAATTTTTTTTGTAAAAAAAATTAAATTTTTTATTAAAAAGCTGCTTTAAGAAGTAGCTAGAAAGTCATCGTAAACAAAGCCTAAATCAAGTTGTCAATAGTTTTACTAGCATAGAAAATGAAGAGCTTTAAAAATATCTCGATTCCTACCTCCTCTATTCTTTGCCTGAGCTTATGAAGGCTAGCATTTGAGAAAGTTCTAAAAGTTCCGCCGAGGATGGCAGACTTTGGAACCAGGTCCAGATTGCTCCCTCCGTTCACTTCTGCTACTAAGACAACCTGACAAGGAAATCAAAATAATGCTTACAGATGATGAAACGTTACACAATTATAAATTCTATTGTTTTAGTGAACTAGGTAAGGGTATTTAGTGCATACACAAATACTGCAGCATTAGTTTTTGAGCCCATAATCAAGGCAATAGTAAACGTCCAAAGCCTGGATTGGGGATTGGATAATAAGCATACTCATTGATCCTATCAGGAAAAACTGTACAAATCTGACCAACTTTGATATATCCAAAGCCCCTCTCCTCCAAAGATCTATAGATTTAACTCAGTTAAGAAGACCAAATAATAATAATGGGTGAAAGAGCACTAAGCACTTTTTGAAGAGAGTTTACGCTAATCGTCTATTTTCCTATTTGGTTAATCCACACAACATACAATCCAGGACAAAATCAATAAAAAGCTGACAATTTAAAAAAAAAAACATCAATTTTACCAACACTAACAAGCATAAACATGAATCACTTACTCTATATATTAAGCACATCAAAACCGAAAGAAATTCAATATGATTAAACTTATATCATAATGCATTAACAACAAATACTAGATTAAAAAAATCAATGCTTCGAAGTCTACTAACACAAAAAGTTGCTTCCAGATTACTAACCATTCTATGCTCCACAAGAAACCGGATGATATCCCAAACACCTGATGAAACTAGATTCGAAGTAAAGCCCAGAAAGATTTTGCATCTGACGGACTCTCTGTATGCAGGATCCAACTCTTCTTCAGTGCAATCTTCTGTTTGTTTCTCATGGGAAAGCCTCCAATCTAACTTCAGTATTATCAGCATGGGAAAATACATTAAAAAAAAAAAACTTCTATGTAATAAAAGTAAAAAATCAAAGATCAACTTTCTTCTGAATTTTTACTTGCACAAAAAAAAAAAACGCAAACACCACTAACTAAATTAAATAATGACATCAATTTAATATCTACAAAATCATTGATAAAAAAGGATGAATAGTAGACAAAAGTACGAAAACTCACCATCTGATTGACGACTTCGACAGCGTCTCCAAGGTTCGATGCCTGGAAACCAGTGAAAACTAAGGAATGTGACAAGTTGACCAGATTCAGGAATTGTTCAATTGAGCTTATTGTTAGATAGATCAATTTCAGAGAGCATAGTGAGGTGGCCCAAACTTGCTGGGATGGAACCCTCAAGAGAATTATGCGAGAGATCAAGCACAGCAGCATATCGCAAGCTACCTAATTCATCAGGAATGGGTCCTGATAACATATTGTGGCCTAAATTCAACAACATGAGATAATACATGCTGCCAAGCTCTCTCGGGATTTCACCGGTAAGATGATCTCGCAGCTCCCCACCCATGCTAGACCCCATTTGATATCAATCCATACACAAGAAGATTGACAGCTCAAATTCTTTTTCTCAATTTTTACTTGATCAACAAATCACTAACGAAAAGTTGTTCACTACAGGAAAAACCCTTATTACCGACGGACAATTTTCCGTCGGAAAAATCCGACGGTAATCGCGTGTTTTCCCGTAGACGTTGAAATAACAGAAGTTGAACATCTATCACAAAAATTAATAAATGAAGCATTGTTGACAAGAATTTAGAGTATAAATGACAAAGTTTATGCTAAGTAACAACAAAAACCATTGTACAAATGACATAAGTTGTCAAGAAAAAATTAGAGTAGAAATGACAAAAGTTTAACATGCATCACAAAAATTACTATCTATAGCCAAATAAAAAATCAAAATTATTATAACATTTCAAAACAAACCATCGGCTATACATAATGAAAATATCGTGTCTATGTATATTATGTATTCCCTTCTTCTACACCTTGGATGTCAATTAGGAGAAAATTGATCATTATATCCCTGTTATTAATATAGAAGTCATCAGAAAAACTAGCCGTCAGCTCTCAGGCGATCTTCGAGCGCTTTGTCTGGTTCGTCTGTTCCTTCCGATCGCTGCTGCTGTTTCGTTCTCTGGTTGTTCTTCATCATCTGGTAACTCTGTTTCTTCTCCTGGCTTTGGTGTCGTGGGTATTTTTTGGTGTTTTTCGTTGGTTTTGTTCCTTCTGTGTGTGGTTTTGAGGATCTTTCGGGGTTTTTGTTGGGGGGGGGGGGGGGGGGGGGGGTGATGATGATTCCTTCGTCATCTAGCTCGGTTATTACTTCTGTTCCTCCCGTTTACACTAGATCTTTCAAAGATGTGGTTTCGAATGGTTCTTCTGCTTCAGGTAATAAGATTAAATTCGTGCATGGCTCTTTTAAAGGTTGTCCTGCGTTAATGTTCGAGGATGAAGCTGTTTCGCTTTTGGCGGCCCCTTTTTCTTTCACTCTTGTTGGCAAATTTGTCCTGCGTAGACCGAACTTTGACGTTATCCGTAAATTTTTCTATTCTCTTAAACTTTCTGGATCTTTCAACGTGGGTCTTTGGACCCGAGGCACATTGCGATTCAACTGTCTAATGACTTAGATTATAGTCGTAATTTTGCGAGGCATTCTTAATACATTCAGGGCTGTCAAATGAGGCTATTGAAATGGTCACCGGATTTTGATGTGAGGGAGGAATCTCCTATTACACCGGTTTGGATTGCTTTTCCTAATCTTTGTTTGCATTTTTTCAATTCTAACATACTTTTTGGGATGGCATCTGTATTTGGTCGACCTCTTCAAACGGATCAAGCTACTGCTTCTTTAACTAGACCCTCTGTGGCTCGTGTTTTAGTGTAGTTGGATGTTACGAAAAAATATCCGCATGATATTTGGTTAGGATCGGAAAAAAATGGTTATTTTCAGAAAGTTGAAATTAAAAATCTTTCCATATTTTGTTCTCATTGTAAAATGCATGGGCATGCTATGAATGAATGTTATCGTTTACATCCTACCCTGAGAAAAGGAAAAATTACTGCTAAAGTTAATGGGAAAGGTGATAAGGAGGATTTGCTTGTTTCTAACAATGGGGTCGGGTCTGTTTCTAGACCCGTGGATTTGATTTTGGATGCAGGGGATCAATCGGTTCATTTGAAGGATGTGGAAGTAAATCATAAATCTAATGACATTAACTCTTGTGGGCTTAATCTGAAAAAATTTTCTTTAGATCCGTTGGTCATTGACAATGATAATATCCTTAATGTTTCTTCTTCTCATCTTATTGCTAATTGTAACCCAGAATTTCAGGGGGAGGCCGAATGCTCTAGCAAAAATTCGGATATCCTGAGGCTTGAGAAATGGCATGATGCCATCCCTGTTAATAGTTCTGATAACCTTGAGGTGGTCTTGGACCTGGGTGATGTGTAATTTGCCAAAAGTATTGAATTGCCTATGTTAAATGATACGGAAAATGCTAAGGTTGACTCTTCTTTGCAGGATTTGGACAATCCCTCTAATGCTAATGAAAATGTTCTGAACCATTGGGGGAAAAATACTTCTACTATTGAGGATGGAGTTCTTTACATGGAAGGTATGCTGCCTCCAAAAGAGGCTTCTGGTAAGATGAATAACGAAGAGTTTCTTTTGTCTAATCATTATCATGGTGAAGCTTTCACTGACTGAAGCTGAAATTACTGCTAAATGTTATGCTAGAGAAGATCATGATTTGAGTTTTTCTAAGGGACATGGTAAGAAAGGTAAGAAACCTAGGAATGTCATTTTACAATCGCCTAGAACTACTCGTTCACATACTTCCCACTAATTACTGTATTTATGGTTAATGCTATTATCTGGAATGTGAGGGGAATTGGGTGTCCTTCGTCGAAATTTAGGGTCAAAAATATGTGTCGTATTCATAAAATTTATGTTCTTGTTTTACTTGAACCTTTTATTTCTATGGATAAATTGTCTGCCACTGCGAAGTTTCTGGGCTTTAAACATGCTTTTGGTAATATTTCTAATAAAATCTGGATTTTTTGGAATGAGTTTATTAGACTTGATATTATTGGGGATTTCCCTCAGGTGGTTCATTGTAATGTTGAATGTTCTCTTTTTCAATGTGGTGCCTCTTTTGTGTATGCTGCTTCTTCTCATTATTCTAGACGCATTTTGTGGGAACAAATTTCTAATTTTCATAATGTTTGTTCCTTACATTGTTTAGTTGGTGGTGATTTTAATACTATTTATAATCCTGATGAGAGATTAGGTGGTTCGAGGCCTAATTTTCAATCTATGGATGAATTCAATGATATGATTATATTTTGCAATCTTATTGATATTGGTTTCTCTGGTAATAAATTTACTTGGCATCGTGGTCATTTGTGGCAACGTTTGGATAGAGTTATTTTTAATAGTGCTTGGATTAGTGCTTTTAATTCTACGAAAATTGAGCATCTTAGTCATACCTTTTCTGATCATTCTCCGCTTCTTATTAATATTCAGATTAAGTCCATGGGTGTTTCTGCTCAGTTTAGATTTCAGAATATGTGGCTTACTCATAATAATTTTCTTGAAGTTGTTAGTAATAATTGGTTGGCTCCTATTCACCCGGATGATGGGATTTCTGGTATGAATAGGCTTTGGCTTAAGTTGAAAAGGCTTAAAATGGTTTTAAATTGGTGGAATCATAACGTTTTTAAAAATCTTTTTCATAATATTTTATTGGCTGAAGATAAGATTAATTCTTTAGAGGAGTGTTGTCAGGCTGACCCTTCGGTGGCTAATCTGGCTCTTCTTATGGAGGCCAAAGGGGATCTTGGTACGCTTCAAACTCAGGAAGAAATTTTTTGGAAGCAAAAAGCGGCTTCCAAGAATTTAATGGAGGGAGATAAGAACACTAAATATTTTCATGCTTTAGTTAATAAAAAACGTGCCATTAACGGTATTCATAAAATTACTAAGGATAATGGTTATGTTTTTGTTGATCATGAGGAGATTGCTTCCCTTGCTGTTAATTTTTTCCATAAGCATCTTAATAAGACTTTTATCCCGTCTACTGTGTTTAATCATGCTTTTATTCCTAAGTTGGTTTCTAATGTTGATAATGCGGTTTTAACTGCTCTTCCCCTTATGGATGAGATTAAAGATACTTTATTTAACATGAATGGTGATTCTATTGCTGGGTCTGATGGTTTTACTACTAATTGTTTTCAATATTCCTTGAATATTATTGTGGATGATGTTTATGTTGCTGTGCTTGATTTCTTTAAGGGGTCTCCTATTCCTAATTTTTTCTCTTCTACTTCCGTGGTTCTGATTCCTAAGAGTAATGAGGTGAACTCTTGGAATGACTTTAGACCTATTAGTTTGTGTTCTGTGTTTTATAAACTTGTTTCTAAAATTTTGATGAATCGTCTCTCGTTGATTTTACCTAATATTATCTCTCCTAATCAGATGGGCTTTGTGAAAGGTCGTGCTATTACGGATAACATCCTGTTGGCACAGAAATATTGTCAAGATCTTGATTTGAAGGTTAGGGGGGGTAATATGATTATGAAGCTTGACATTGCTAAGGCTTACGATAATATTAATTGGAATTTTATTTATAGTATGTTGAACATGTTTGGTTTTGATGATTTCTTTATTTCTTTAATTAAAGTTTGCATTGAAAGTCCTCATTTTTCTATCATTGTTAATGGTAAGAGTCATGGGTATTTTAAAGCTTCTCATGGGCTCCGTCAAGGTGATCCTATTTCCCCTGCCCTCTTTATTATTGCTGCTGAGTTCTTATCTAGGGGGCTTTCTGACCTGTTTAGTAACAACCCTACCCTGTATTTTAAAATTTCGGGTGGGTTCAATATTTCTCATTTGTGCTTCGCTGATGACTTCATTGTGTTCGCTAATGCTTCTACCAATAATATTAAGAAGATTATGTGTTCTTTTAAGAGCTTTGAAGAGGTCAGTGGGCTTGTTTTTAATAAGCAGAAAAGTTGTTTTGCTACGGCTAAGTCAGTTAACCCGAATAGGATTTTGGCTATTAAGAACCTTACCGGTTTTTCTCAGGTCTGTTCCTTTAAAATACTTGGGCATTCCTCTCTATAAGGGTAGGAAGAAGGCTTTACTGTTTGATGGTTTGGTTTCTTCTATTATGATTAAGCTTGCCTCTTGGGATTCTAATTTTCTGAGTTTTGGGGGTCGTCTTGTTCTTATCAAAAATGTGTTGAATTCGTTGCCTGTTTACTATTTTCAAACTTTATTTCCTCCTAAGTCTATTTGTTTGAGACTGGAAAGGATTTTTAATAAATTCTTTTGGAGAGGTAATGGGCAGAACTCTAAAATTCATTGGACCTCGTGGGTTAATTGTTGTGGGTCCCTTCAGGAAGGTGCTCTTGGCTGTAAATCTATGGCTGATATGGTCAATGCTTTTTCCTTTAAGCTTTGGTTCAACTTTAGGAACATTGTTAGTTTTTGGGCCAAGTTTATGCGTGCTAAATATTGTGGGGGGTGTCATCCTTACACGAGTTTCTTCTCTAGAGGGCAGTCCAAAACTTGGCATCGTCTTTGTAATATTAAATGGAGGGTGGAGCCTTTTTTGGTGTGGGGTATTGATCATGGTGATATCTTTTTTTGGCAAGATAGTTGGGTGAATGGTGTTTCTTTGGATTCTTTACTTCATACTAATTCCATTGATACAGTTAAGGTGAAGGATTTCTTTCTGGGTAATGGGTGGGATTTGGAGAAACTTGCTCAGGTCCTTCCCCAGTCCATCGTGTTACTTATTAGTCAGATTCCTCTTAATGTTAGTTCTAGGGAACGAGGTACGAGGTCGTGCGGTGCACGAGGAGGTCGCATAGGAGCGCAGGGCACTGGTGAAGGATACGCAGGGCGCTATCCCGACACTACAGTGCAGTGCGTGGGATTGTGATGAGCAGGGCGTATGTGAATGTGTGGGGCTTGATGCGTGGGTGAATACGTGCAGGATGTGGTTGGAGTCATACCATATGAGTGCAAGGCATGAGTGCGAGCTTGAGGCATAGGACGCTGTCTTGACGCGTGGGCACTGGCTTGAGGTGTATGACGCGGACTGGAGGCGAGGGCACAGGCTGGAGGAGTAGGAAGCAAGCTGGAGGCTCAGGGCACGGCCATGAGGCGCAGGGTGCAGTTAGACACACAGCGTGCACAAGCGAGGCACAAGGTCCTGTTGGATGCACAGGCATTAAAAGTGAGGCAGACAAGGTGTTCAGAAATTGACTGCGTGGGACGCCGTGCAATAGTAGAAGATCTGTCAGGAGGTGGAACTAGAGCTTGTGAAGTAGGAAACTCAAGAAGATGGTGGAGCATTTCTTGAGAAAATTATTAACTGTCCAGTGGACGCTTTTGGCAAGGAAGACCAGCAGGGCTATTCTTTGTGGACATCAGTTATCATTTTGTGTAAATCTAGGACCAAGGTGGAGATTATTGGATATTGGTCCAAGATTTAGGATTGTATTTTGTTCAGGTTTCTTGTATGGCTTGTATATCCATTGGCGTTGCCATTTGTATAGCTTTTAGGCGTCTATAAATAGGAGCTCTTTAGGCTGTAATAAGGTTGCCAAGAAATAAAGTTTTTTGAGTTTGGCTCTCTCCACTTCCCTCCCTCCTCAAGAAACTCAAGAGGAAGTGCTTCTTCCTCTAGAGGATGATTCTTTACATAATAAATCAAAAATTTTAGATATGCTAATTATGATTAGTGCAATATACAGGCAATAAATATGATATAATTTTCAAAATTGATTTAAGAGCTTTGAGCCAAATGATGATGATTTATGATCAAGATATACACTTACAAAAAATTTTCTTTAAAAAATTAATATAAATAATGTCTTTCATAATTTAGGTTGGAATTTAAAAAATAATTAATGAAATATATAATTTACAGTTAAATAACCGCCAAAATGTAGAATTGGAGAGAGAAATTCGAAAAAGCGGGTCCTCCAATCATTAAATGCAATGGACGGATATCTCGTACAATAAGCGCGGAAAGTTGTTTCATATCACTTCTGACAGCTATCTTTCTGCTCCTTCTCATTCCGGCCTTAAAGCTCTCTCCATTAGGTCTCTTTCCTTCTCCAAAATCCTAGAATTATTGGCAAAGTTTTATTTCTCTCTACTGCGCCCTATTCCTCGCTATCTCCGTCGTTTACATTATGGAGCTACATTTAATGGCTTTTGATAGATTTTTGTTGTCAACCTAAATCTTCAGGTGATGTGTTGGGTATTTCTTCTTCAAGCGGAAGTTTTGTTTGGAAAGTTGTCACCTTTTTCTTGATCTAGTAGATTATTTTAATCGTTCTGTTTTATTTTTCTAAAATATTTTTCTGAAGTTTTAAGGACATTTGGTTTTGTTTCTTTCTTATTCTTGAGAAGATATTCTGTTAATTGCAGTCATCATTTTGATTTTAGGTTTTGAAGTTTTAATTCTTCTATTTTCCAATGATTATGTCATCTTCTTCGGGTGTTGTTTCAGGTACTTCTTCAAGCCAAAGTTTTGCTGGAAAGCCCAGCAATTTTCTACTATTTTTTTGAAATTTTGCCATCTTTTTGTTTTATTTTTCTTAATTTTTTTCCTTGTTCAAAGAAAAAAATTTGCAAAGCGAAAACTTTCACTTCTAAGAAACAAAAAAAGTTTCCTTTATTGGTGTTCTTTAAAATGTTTTATAAGGAACGATTTTTTTTTCTAAAAAATAAAGATATATATACGTGTTTTGTTATACTATTATAACCAGTTTGATTATTATTATTATTTTCAGATTTCTTTTGTTGCATTTTTTTTTAATTAAAACCCACTCATGGGGCCTACGTGTTAATATTCAAAAATCGGTTACAAGGTCCTTATAAAGATCCTCCAGCTCACTAATGCTCGAGAGAGCTACAAGTAAAAAAGCAAAATAAAAACCTATGAGCCGGAGGTTCCTTTTTCTACAATTACAAAAATAATGCAACATTAACCTAGGTCTGTGAGTCAACAGATCCCAAAAAAGGAAGCACATAATGATTACACTCCGCTCAGTCTCCCTGCAAAAAAGCCAATAATAATATCCAATAATGGCTAAAACCCAAAGTAAACTATCCTTGCACGCCGCACAGCTTTTACGATTAATATTGTATAACTTCATGCAATTATATATCATAAAATTCGCAAAATAAGCATATAGGAAAACGTAATTAGAAACCAAAGGAGTACCTGCATAACTATACGAATTGTTCCGAAGGATAATATCAGCACAGCAGAAAAAAACAGCCCCCAAACCCAAGAGACCGATTAAACTGAAAGCATTTAAGATAAAATTACAATCCTGAAATAGATAACCTAAGGTAAAGACACACCAGAAATTCCCCAACCAACATTTAATATTCTCCGAACAGATAAAGGGCAAGTAAAAGCTAGAGGTAGCTCCCCTGTCCAGCAGCACCGATTTAAACAAATTAGAGTCCAAAAGAAAAACCAGCACCAGAAGAAAAACAGCAGAAGTAACAGCAGGATAACACCCATCTAACAGAAGATAATAAAGAAACAGCCCAGAACCGAAAGACCCAAACAACAACAACACACCCATCAAGTTCCCCAAGTGTAAGGAAGCCCCAGATTATCACGTCTAACCAAACCCAGCAACTGATCATGTAGCTTATCAATCTCAAAATTAATATCATTACTAGAGGAGCAGCCAAATTTCGCTAACCAATTAGCACAAGCATTACCTTCTCTGAAGATATGATTTAAAGTGAAGTTAAGATCAGATTTCTTCTGTTGCATATGCTGCATAACAAGACGATGACATCCAAAATAGGAAATTTGAATATGAAGAAAATACCAATTTGATCTTTTATGATGCGGTCATCAGTTAAGCGGCATTGTGCTGGCGGATCATGTGGAGCTAGGAGGACGCCCACTACTCTTTCTTTTCTCTGAGAAAAGCCTTTTTCGGTTATGCCTAGTACTTTTACTTTTCAGCTGTTTTTCTATTTTTATTTCCCGTTAGTTTATATGACTGTAGACGCGAAAAGGAGAAGACAGACCTTTTTTTTTAAAACAGCTAATACTAAGCATCGCAAGGAACTCTACTGTTCCATTGCTTCCCATTCGATTTTTCTTCTCCACTGTTTGCCGCTGCATCATTTTAACTTGAGGTCTCTGTCCACTGTCAATAAGATCTCACTCAAGGAAAAACTCACGGTAGAGCTCGCTCTTGTAAGGTCCACCATTGATAAAATCGGAGGTCATATTCCAAAAATAGAACATTGCTTCAAAAAAGATTCAAATAATACTATTTGTTCTAGGAGTACTAATCTAAAACAAGTTCCTACTAATAGGAAAAGAAAATCAAGTGAAATAGCTCAAGTCCAGAAGAAAGTGAAGAATGCAAATGGTATATCGGACGTTACCCATTTAAACTCTGAAGCTAATCCAAAAAAAGTATTATCTGAACTAGTCGCTAATATTGTAACTTTTTTTATTTTGACTGATCCTACAGTATTATTTTAACAACCTAGATACCTATTCTACTTATTGTTTTCTTAGTTAATTATGTAGGATTCCAAGAACTAGGTTGGTGCACTGAGGAAGAAGCACTGTCTTGATTCAAATGGTGAGGAACAGTAAAATCTTTAAAATGATAGCTGAGACTAGCAGTTAACTGTTATTAATTGTTTTTTTATTAATTATAGGATTTGATGAATTCCTGTGTGAAAAATTGATATCACCAACAAAAGCCCTCCGTGTTGCTAAGCTCAAGACCCGCTTTGCTGATACTATCTTGAAAGCACAACTAGAGCTTCGAAATATCGTATGTGCACTAATTATCTCTCAGATATTGTCATGCATTCGTTAATAATACTAAGTCCACATGCTCAATATGAAGAACAAAATATGCTTGAGTAAATGCTTAATTAACTATGGACTTACCAAAGCTTCTTAATTTATTGCTCAGGTGTTAAAAGAGCATGCATTTAGAATGCAACGAGAAAAGGATAAATTGACAAAAGCATACAGAGAAGGTAAGCAAAAGAAATCTACAACAAATAAAAAATTTAATAATATGAATGTTTCTTTAATGTTCAACATTTTTTGTTATTTTAATTTATAATTTAACTATTCTTATTGAACAGAACAAATGAGGATTGAAGCATAAGTCAAAGCTGTTGCTGCTCAAAAGGATAAATCTGAGCTCATAATGAAGATTAAGAAGGAAAGAGAATCATCTCGTCTTGCCTTAGAAAAGGTGAGTTTTTTCCTTCCCAAACTGCCTCATAAGAAGGGAGTGAGCTTGTGATGTCCATTCCAAGTAATCAAATTCTATGTTTTGCAGATGGAAGCAACAGTTGAAATGAATGACGACTATAGACGGGTCATGAAAGAATTGAAGGGGCTCGGTTGTCAAAACGTCTCTTTTTATGTTCTGAGACAATTGGGATTATTCCTCAAAGATGATGACTTTGATGATCACAAAACTTCTCAGATTTCAGTCGTAAAACAGAGACACAAGTATTCCATAGCAATGATAAAAAGGGCCGGGGATAGGTTATCCCCTTGTTTTAAACCTTTGGAAGACTTGAAGAAACCATGATTCCTACCATTGATCAAAACAGAAAAGTAACAATTCAGAAAAGTAACAATTATCAATACTGTTTTGAATGAGCTTAATGAAAAATTCACTAAAATCAAATAAAGAGAGAATCTTAAAAAGAAAGTTCCAGTTTAGGTTATCGTAAGCTTTAGAAATATCCAACTTCAAAATAATATTACCACCTTTCTCTTTAGTATTAATATCACGCGCAAGCTCTTGAGTGAGCAAAACATTGTCAAAAATGCTTCTACCTTTAACAAAACCAGTTTGATTACTCAAAATAAGTCTAGGAAGAACATTTTCCAATCTTTTGGAAATAATCTTGGAAATAAGCTTATTGAAAAAAGAGCATAGACTTATAGGTCTGAAATCATTCCATCTATTAGCCCCGTTAATTTTAGGAATCAGAATAATATTGGTAGAAGTAAAGTATTTCGGATAAGGAGACCCTTGGAAAAAATCCTTAACCGCTTCAATAATATCATCTTTAATAATATCCCAGGAATTTTGAAAAAACTTAGTGGTATAACCGTCCGGACCGGCGATAGAATCACCATTTAAATCATTAACAGCATTTAAAATATCAATTTTAGAAGGAATAGTGCAAAGCCAATTATTATCACTATCATTAATAATATTCAGAATGATATGAGGATTAACCAAAGGACTATTGATAAATTGATCATTAAAACTATTTTTAAAATGTTCCACCCCAGAATTGCAAATAAGTTCCTCATTGTCAATAGTACAACCATCAGTTTTGACAATTTTATGAATATAATTCTTAGATCTATTATGATTAGCCATGGCATGAAAAAACTTAGTATTCCTATCACCTTCAACAGTAAATTTAAAGTTGGCTTTTTGTTTCCAGTAAATTTCCTCTTGATCATGAAGAAGGGCAAGAGAATCTTTAGCACAGTTAAGAAGGTTCAAATTGTCATTACAGGGGAGCAGCATATATTTATTCTCAAGCTCTTGAACATGCAATTCAGCAACCTTAATATTAGTAAAGACATTTTTAAAAACTTTTTTATTCCACCAACTCAAAACATGTTTTAATCTACTAAGTTTAGACCAAAGTCTAAGCATACCCTTGATATCATTGTTAGGAAAAATATGAGCATTCCAATTAGTACTAATAACATTCTTGAAATCATCATGACTGAGCCACATATTCTGGAATCTAAAAGTAGCAGCACCAATATTTTTATTAGCATTAATATTAAGCAGCAAAGGACAGTGATCAGACAAAGTTCTACTAAGATGCTCAATAGAAGTCATGGAAAAAGCAGAAAGCCCTTCATTATTAAAGAGAATTCTATCAAGCCGCTGCCAAATCTTGGAGCGATTCCAAGTAAAAGGACTACCACTAAAGCCGATATCATTCAAATAACAATCAGTAATAACAGAATTGAAATCTTTCATAGCAGCATAATTAGGCAAATTACCTCCTTTTCTTTCTGAGGAATTAGAGATAATATTAAAGTCTCCTCCAAAAGAGGGGTAGATCGTTATTTAGTCGTCAAAGATATGTTCTATTGACGTGATTATAACCAAAATTGCAAAGTGTCCATATAGTTATTTGTAAAAACTTATAATAATTAGGCTCTTCTTTTTGTTTAGATGTCAGTGTTCTTAGAATGTGATTAATTTGGTTGTGAGCTTTGGTCTCCTACAGTTGAGTATTGAACTGCTTTGAATTCTGATGTGGTAATAAAATAAGGTGATTTTTTAAATTTCTGTGTCTTTTTCTATACATTTCAATGCATGTTTGTATATATGAAATTGTTTTTCTATTGGGCATAAATTAAATTTTTAAATATTTTCTCAAATTTTTTTTTCATGTGGTAATCATTAATGTATATTCTAAATGAGTTGAGCTATTAGATTATTATTAATACAATCAAATATTTCTTTCTCAGCATGAATAATTAAAATAGCATTCATCAAATAATCTATAATTCTATTTCGTAGCCATGTTTTTTATAATAGTCATAGCATAATTTATTTTTCAACTTATATTGCATGCATTAAACTTAAAATAAATCCTAAAATTTTTAAATTATGAAGATAAAATTTTAATTATAATATCTAAATATAATTTATTTTGATATAGAAGTCACAATATAACGAGATCAATAAAAAATAAAGAAGAATAATTACAATTCAATTTTAATAAATAATAATCTCCAATACGAGGAAAAATAAAAAAAAATAAAAAGAAAGAAAAATAGAAGATAAATAGCATTCGAATGTGCGAATAATTACACAAGATAGATTGGTGAATTGCCTTCTCAACAAAATATCTACTAATGATTCAATTTATATTTAAATAATCACATTAATTTAGTTAACATTTTATCTTTTACTTTTAATTTCTATAAGTTTGCTGTTAATATTTTAAATTGTAATTAATTGTATATACATTTCATTAAATGCTAGCTTTAATTATTATCATCCAATAGGGGTGTCAATATTTGACACGACATGAAAATCCGACCCGAAATTTTCGGGTTAGACCCAATCCGTTTCCAAAACGGGTCGGGTTTGGATTTCTAGATTCGTCTCATTTGAAAAATGGGTCGGGTTCCGATTGACACAGGGTTAGACCCAACTTGATGTCATTTTTATTAGGTCCGGACATGCACCTGATGTAGCTCTACGTCTGGACGCTAATAAAATGTTACCACGTGCTCTTACTCTTTAATTACCGCGTGGCCCGACGACTCGACCCGGAATGGAAACCCGATATTGCTATGTTCGTGTATTGCTAGGTTTTGCTCGGTATTGCTAGGTATTGATCTTGACAGAATGATATTTCTCGTTATCGAGCAAAATCTAGCAATACACTGGTCTGCACAAATCAGCTAATACATAGCAATATTAGGTTCCGGTCTGGGTTGGGTCGTCGGGCTGCGCGGTAAAGAGTAAGAGGACGTGGCGACATTTTATTGGTGTCCGGATGTAGAACTACGTCAGATGTCCAGACCTAATAAAAATTCTGTCATTTATTCAGGTCGATCGAGTTAAATTATATTTCAGATAAGTTAAATGTACAGTTATACAGATCACATCAATTAAGAGATGTCTTATTTTTTTCTTTACTGAATTGCAAGTGTTTGAGCTGTTTTTCAATAAGTAATAACTTTTTTATTATAACATTCTGATCCAAATTTTAATTAAAGTAAATTTCAAAATATTTATATTCTTTAATTAAGATTAGTGCAATATATTAAAATATATATAATATGATTTTCTAAACAGGTTTTAAGAGCTTTGAACTAAATGATGATGATTTAAGATCAAGAAATATACTAACACAAAATTTAATTTTTAAATTTTTTTAATATAATATGCTTGAGAAGATCCTTAATAAGCTACGAACTTGCGAAAGCTTGGTAATTTATCGTTTAGGGGTTAAAATTATTATTATTATTATCTTCTACACTCAAGCCAGATGACTCCTCAATTCATTTGATTTTTTTAAAATGAACAAAATAAAAGAAAATATTAGGACAAATTTTAAAGTAAAGCGTATTATTTATGAAAATTAGTATAAGGAACCTATTTAGTAAATAATTTAAAAAGTATCAGAAACATTAAATGTATTGGTGTATTCTGAATAAATCATTTCGCACATTTTAAATGCCTCGTGTGATTTGGTCGTATTCACTTAAAATAGAAAAAAACAAAAATGCATTAGGGAGAGAGAGAAACTAGGAAAGATAGAGGTGGGGATGCAAAGAGTAACAAAAGGAGGGAGAGAGATAGGGGAGAATGAGAGAGATATACGGAGAGAGCAACATGATATTTAGCGAATATATAAAAAAATATAATTAATATATTTTAAAATGATATTTAGTAATATGATTTTTTATCAATGACAATAATAAATATAATTAAATAATATTTAATATATTTTTAGAAAATATATTTTAAAATGATTTTTTATATAATATTTTGTAAATTTTTTGTAAAATAATTAATGAAATATATAATTTACAGTCGGCCAATCTGCAAAATTTGAGAGAGAAATTAAAAAAAATGGGTCTTTTTATCAATAAATATAGCACATAAATACCTCGTACAATAAATTAAGAAGATATTTCAGATCACTTCTGACCGCTATCTTTTTGCTCTTCATTCTGGCCTTATAGCTCTCTGCTGGTCTCTTCCCTCTGAAACTCTAGAATTATCAGCAAAATCTATTTCTCTCTTATGCTCCCTGTTCCTTGCTCTCTCTGTCGTTGCCATTGTTGAGTTTCATGTAATAGCTTTTGAAGGATTTATGTTGTCAGCCTAATTCTTCAGGTGATGTGTTGGGTATTTCTTCTTTAGATGAAATTTTGTTTGGAAAGTCATCACCTTTTTCTTGATTTGAATGATTATTTTAATCATTCTGATTTGTTTTTCTAAAATATTTTATAGAAATTTTAAGGACATTTGGTGTTATCCCTTGATGATTTTTGAGAAGATGTTCTTTTTAAAAAACCATCTATCTCTCAACTTTTTTTCTGATTGTTTCATGATTATTATTATAATTTTTTGCTTTTTGAAAAAAAAAAATTTTTTTGAAATGTTTTATCAGGAAAGGCATTATTTTTCCCAATATTCTTATCCAAATCAGCCAAAAAATTGAGTTGAATGAAATATTTTTTTGCAAAAAATATACATATATTTATACGTGTTTTGTTATAATATTATAATAATTAAGTTTTTTATTATTTTCAGATTTTGTCTGTTGTGAAAGATGCAAAATAGGACGATGGCATTCAATAGAGGAAATTTTAATATGAAGAAAGTACCACTTCTGTCTTTTAACTTGAGGTCTCTATCCACTGCCAATAAGATCTCACTCAAAGAAAAACTTATGACAGAGCTTGCTCTTGTAAGGTCTGTCATTGATAAAATTGGAGGAGATATTCCAAAAACAGAACAATGCTGCAAAAGAGCTTCAAATAAAACTATTCGTTCCAGCAGTACTAAGCAGCAACAAGTTCCTGCTAACAAGAAAAGAAAATCAAGTGAACTAACTCAAGCTAATCCAAATAAAAACCTATCTGAAGTAGCGACTAATATTGTAAGCTTTTATCTTCTAATTGATCCCACAGTATTATTATAGGTGAGCTAGCTAGTTAATTAACTATTTTCTTTCTTGGTTAATTCTGTAGGATTCCAAGAACTCGGCTGGGGCACTGAGGAAGAAGCATTGTTCTGATTCAAATGGTGAGACCGAGCTATAAAATCTTTCAAATGATGGCTAAGACAAGCAGTTAATTGTTATTGTTTTGTTCTTTGGTTATTAATTATAGGATTTGATGAATACGAGTGTAAAAAATTAGTATCACCAACAAAATCCCTCCGTGCTGCTATGCTCAAGGATCGCTTTGCTGATACTATCTTGAAAGCACAACAAGAGCTTCCAAATACCGTACGTGCAATACTTATCTATCAATACTGTCATATATTCATTGATAATACGAAGGCTATATTTGAGATAGTTTTCTTATAACTTTTTAAAATAACTCTCTTCTACAAAAAATTTTGGATTTAAAAATTATTTTGAAAAGTAGCATGAAAATTGCTTCAAACGATGTCTAAATTTAACTATTTAAAATGAAGAACAAAATATGCTTGAGCATATTCTTAATTAGCTATGAACTTACGAAAGCTTCTTAATTTGTTGTTTAGGGGATAAAAGAACGAGCATTTAGAATGCAACAAGAAAAGGAAAAATTGACAAAAGTATACAATGAAGGTAAGAAAAAATTCTGCAACAAATAATCTGTATATTCTTATTGTTCAGCATTTTTTGTACAGCATTTTTTGTTATTTTACTGTTCAGCATTTTTTGTTATTTTATTTTATAATATGTATATTCTTATTGAACAGAAGAAATAAGAATTGAAGCACAAATTAAAGGTGTTGTCAATCAAAAGGCAAAATCTGAGCTCAGAATGAAGATTAAGAAGGAAAGAGAAGCTTCTCGTCTTGCCTTAGATAAGGTCAGTATTTTTCCATCTGAGACTGCCTAATGAGAAGAGAGTACGCTTGATATGACCGTTCCATATAATCATGTCGATCTCTGTTATGCAGATGGAAGCAACAGTTGAAATGAATGACAATGAAAAGGTGATGAAAGAATTAAAGGCTCTCGGTTGTCAAAACATCTCTTTCTATGTTTTGAGAGAGTTTGGATTATTCCTCAAAGATGATGACTTTGATGATCACAAACCTGCTCAGATTTCAACCCTAAAAAATGATGAAATAGAAGAGGGGGAGATCGTTATTTAGTCTTTAGAGATGTGTTCTTATGATGTGATCTTAATTCTTAACTTAAACTGTCAAGTGTCCATAACTTTAACTGTTTGCAAAAAGAATTATATAAGTATGCTCCTTTTTGTGTTTTTTTTTGTGGAGGGAGTGAACATGGATGATAATGTTCTTAGAAAGTGATTTGCTTGTGAGCTTTAGGCTTCGTTGGGGACTGCTTTCTTAATGTTTCTTAAAGTAGTTTTATATTACAATTAATTTAATTTTTGTATTAAAAAGTTGTTTTAAAAAACAATAAGAAAGCGGTCCCAAACGAAGTATTAGGCTTTGTTTGGCACAATGTTCTTATTGCTTTCTAAAACTATTTTTAGTACAAAATTTTTTAAAACTAGAAATTTTTGTATTAAGAAGCTGCTTTAGAAAGTAGTGAAAAAGTTGTCCCAAACGAAGCCTTAGTCTCATGCAGTTGAGTATTGAACTGGTTTGATTCTTAAATTTCTATCTTTTTTGTATATTTGTATGCATGTTTGTATATATGAAGTTATTTTTGTTATTTCTAAGATTTGATATCTATGACAATGAATAGATATGAGAATGAATTGTTGGCTGTAGGCAAAGCCGACAATATGAACATTTTTTTCAATCCCAATTGCTTATTTAATTTGGTGTATTTTATTTTATTTTATTTTTCATCCTTCTTCAGAAATCCAAAATTTGTCTCCTCCTTTCTCGATGGCTCGCCAATTCAGGCTTTAAGTAGCTTTGAAAATGAACAAATAAAAGAAAACTATTTTTCTTTTCTTAAAAAAAAAAAAGCTTCATTTAATTTGTTCATTAAAAAAATTAATTAGGACAAATTTCAAAGAGGGCTTATTATTTATTAAAATTAGTATAAGGAGCAAGGTTTTGAAAACCGGACCGGATAACCGGAGGAAGGAGAGGTTCATGGTTCGACCCCGGTTTGATCGGTCGAACCGGATGACGTAATAAATAATAATATTATTAAAAAATATAAAATAAAAGTTAAATTTTCCTGTAATACCGTCATTCTACATTCTATTTGCATAGCCCCTAATTCAAATAACATAAACATGACATTAATTAAGTTTATGAAACCTAAACAAATAACACATAATATAAGTGTCGCATCAAAGTGGCCATAAGCAAAATAAGATGAAATTGAGTTATTGGCATCGCTAACCAATTGTTGCTAGTTTCAAGAAGATGGTTTAAGGAATTCAATTATTTCTCCTTCTCATAATTCTTGAATCCTCCAAAAATAAAAATGCAAAAATTTATCAAATGTAACATGAATTAATGATTTTAATGTCAAACAGTTTTGAGATTTTACTTTTAGTACTCTCAAATTTGACTAAATATGGCTTAAAAACGTTGCTCTAAAATCTAAACAGTAATTTACATAGTCAAACGATGCCCTACAGCTACATCACTTTGACTGTTTTACATAGCCATCACATATATTACTCGTTCGCAAAATCATAAATCAAACATGCAGTGAAATGTCTCAAAGGCTTAAAAACGTTGCTCTAAACATTTGCCAATTCAAAAAAAAAAAAAAAAAAGATTGTCTCCATGAAATGAAAAGGGTTGCCAATCAAAAAAAAAAAAAAACAAAGATTTTGGTAGAAAGGAAACATTGAAACACAAACACACGAGTGAAATTTCAATTTCCACCATCAAATAAGAAAAACTCATCAAGATTCATAGCCTACCGTCGGCTGCAAATAGGAGCAAGTAGAAGTGCGTGAAAATTAAAAAACTCACAGTGGGTAGGAGAGGAAAACTTGACCAAGAGAAGGAAGCCTTCAATGTGCTCGATCGGCTCAGTCGCTCCGGCAAAACAGCACCTCCCGTCCGTCTTCCGTCTGTCCCGTCTGAGAGGAGTCACGCGCCTGGAGGAATCGCGAAAATGAGGAGAATAGGGTTTGACGGTTTGTATTTGTTTTGTTATAACTTATAAGCTCCCTATCTATAAGCCATTTGATTAAACGGACAGCTAAAAAATGGTTTTATTCGAACCGGCATGTTTTTTAAACGAGACCGGTTTTCCGATTCGGCGGTCGAACCGGTGGTTCGACTGGTTTGCATCCAGTTCTCTACTGGAGCGGTTCTTAAGCAACCCATAACCGGCCGGCCGGCGGGCCGGTTCGCGGTTCAACCGGTTGAACCGGCCAGTCCGATTTTCAAAACCTTGATAAGGAGCATATTTAAGAAATAATTTTAAAAGGAGCAAAAACATCAAATGTATTGGCGTATTTTGAACATTATAAATGCCTCATGTTAATTATTTGGTCCTATTCAACTTAAAATAGAAAACAAACAAAAAACGGGGAGAAAGAGAGAGAAACTAGGAGTGAGATAGATATGGTGATGGAGAGAGAGAGAGAGAGAGAGAGAGAGAGAGAGAGAGAGAGAGAGAGAGAGAGAGAGAGAGAGAGAGAGAGAGAGAGAGAGAGAGAGAGAGAGAGAGATGGGAGATAGCAATCTGACATTTCACGGATATATAAAAATAATTTAAAATTATATTTAACATATTTTTAAATGATATTTGGTAATATGATTTTTTAATAATAACAATAATAATAAGATTTTTAAATGAGATTTAATATATTTTTATCAAAATATATTTTGAAATGATTTTTTTTTTTTTTGGAAAATGATTAATTTTAGTTTTGTAAAAAATGTTTTAAATGATTTTTTATGTAAATACGTATAATACTTATATTTATATTTAAATAATTTTAATTTATATTTTATTTATCATTAATATGTCATCAAAAAATTATCTTGATCAAGCACGAATCTCGATGCAAAATCAAATTAGAAACTTCGGATATTCAAATTGGGATCATCGGAACTGAAGTGCTATTGGTAGGTTTAAACCAAAATTTGGATTACCAAACGGTTTCCAAATTACGTGCTTATAGTCGAATCGAGTGGCTCGACAAGACGAATCCAATTTCCCAAGATCGTCGAATTCCGACATCATTAAGACCTTTAAATGCCTGACAAACGGTCCATGATCAAGAGATTCAATATCGATCGTCCATCCAACTACTCCCAATTTACCCTTGATCACTCACCTATTAATTTCTGTCCATGCAAATCTAGAAATCTATAAATATAGTCCTCCTTTCTCTTGAAAGAGAGACTCCAAGCAAGAGAGCAAGAGAGAGACCAGAATTTGCTCTTGCCACCTCGCTCTTCCACGCCACTGCCGGAGTTCTGTCGGACCACCATTTGAGGCCCGGACTTCCGCCGTACCACCACCTGATGACCTATGCTCCAGCAGGCCATCACCTGAGGCTCGGAATTCTACCGAACCACCACCTGAGGCATGGACTTCTCCCAGATCACCACCTATGGCCCGGACTTCTGTCAGACCACCACCGAGGCCCAGAATTTCGCCGGACCACCACTTGAGGCCCTGAGCTCCACCAGGCCACCACTTGATGAACAGACTTCTACCAGACCATCACTTGAGGCCCTATGCTCCACCAAGCCACCACCTGACGCCTGGACTTATGTCGAACCATTACTTGAGGCTCTGAGCTCCACCAGGCCACAACCTAACACCCATACTTCTAACAGACCATCACTTGAGGACATATGCTCCACCAAGCCACCACCTGACGCCCGGACTTCTGCCGGACCATCACCTGAGGCCCTCTGCTCTAGCAGGCCACCACTTGACGCCCAGACTTCTATCGGGGTTCTCCTAGAGTACCACCCTTCTACTACAGTCTTTCAAACCCATGTCTCCTACAGACTATGGTCCTTTTGATCTCCATCACCAGAAAATAGTCTTTCTAACCCTAGTCTCTTACAAACTACGGTCTTTCGGACCCCTGTCTTATGCCAAATATGGCCCTTCCAACCAAATTAACATGTCTATGTTGATTATTGTAACTCCCACCATGTAATACACTTTATTTGAAGTATATTTGTGACATCAATACAAGGCCTTCTCTCAAGGAAGGGCCTCATTTGTAATCGACTGCAAATACTAGTGAATTTAGTCAAACTAGGCCAGGCCCTGTAGTTTTTCACCCTTTTCAAGGGTTTCCATGTAAAAACTCTATTATCTCTTATGAACACTACACTCTCTCTCTTATATGCTTGTGTGCTAGATCTTCGTATAATGCTAAGACATTAAACTTTATATTTCTCTACCGCCACGAATACTCCAAGACGTAACAATCATAAAATAAATAAAATTGTTATAATATTTGTTAAAAAAATTTAATATTTCAAATTTTATAATTATTTTATCAAAATTTTTGGAAAATGATATTTTAATAAAAGATATTTAATTTTTCAAAATTAGTTTTAACATTTCAAAGTTTAAAATTTTAATTAATTTTATCTAATTTTTAAAAAATATATATTTAAATATTATTATATAAAAATTATTTTGATAAAAATATATTAAATATCATTTAAAAATCATATTATTATTATTTAAAATTCATATTATTAAATATCATTTAGAATTATTTTTATCTAACCCTTAAATATTTATTATTCTCCCCCATCTATCTCCTCTCTCTCTCTCTCTCTCTCTCTCTCTCTCTCTCTCTCTCTCTCTCTCTCTCTCTCTCTCTCTCTCTCTCTCTCTCTCTCTCTCTCTCTCTCTCTCTCTCTCTCTCTCTTATTCTCTCCATATCTCTCTCCCTACCCACCCGCTCTCCCCATTTTTCTCTCTCCCTCCCTCCCCATCTCTCTCTCTCTCTCTCTCTCTCTCTCTCTCTCTCTCTCTCTCTCTCTCTCTCTCTCTCTCTCTCTCTCTCTCTCTCTCTCTCTCTCTCTCTCTCTCTCTCTCTCTCTCTCCAAGTTTTTGTTATTTTTCTTTTATTTTAAGTTTGTTGTGGACTAGAATATACGCGGCGGTAGAGTTAGAAAGTATTCGTTTTAGCGTTGAATAGATATTCAACACACAAATAGAAGATAAAATAACACCAGGGATTTTTACGTGGAAAAACCTGGAAAGGGGAAAAACCACGGGACCACGCCCAGTTGAAAAAGTTCCACTAGTATTTGCTTGGAATACAAGAGACTGACTCATCCTTAAAATTTAGGACAATCAGATTACAATAAATCTTTTTAGGATTGAAAATCAGTTACAATGTCTGGCAGAGTTCCGGCGTCGTTCCGAAGTGGAGTAGAATTTTGATGTTATTTGAAAGTCTGGTAGAATTTTGGCGTCAGGCATAATTCTGACGTCCAGCAAAATTCTGGCGTCACATAGGTGTCAGGCAAAACTCCGGCGGTGGATGAGGAGAATTTATTCCCTCCTATCCTTCCCTTCTCTTCTTCTTGTTTCTAGCTTCTTGCTTGGGTCCCTCCTCATGAGAAATGAGGGGTCTATTTATAAATTTCCCAGAGTGGCATAGCTTGTAAATAAGTGTGAGATCAGGGGCAAATAGGGAGTGGTCGAATGGACGGCCGATATTGAATCCCTTAATCGTGGACCGTTCATCAAACATTTGAAGGTCTAAATGAAGTCGGAATTTGGTGATCTTGGGCTCGTTGGATTTGTTTCGTTGAGCCGCTCAATTCTACTATAAGCTTCTCAAATTTGGAAACTGTTTGGTAACCCAAATATTGATATGAACTTTCCAACTATGCTTCGGGTCCTTGATTGGACTCATTTGGGCTCCGAATGAGTCGAATTTGGTGTCGTTGGGTTCGTATTTCTGGGACGTTCAGTTTGACTATAAGTTTGCTGAAATCAGAGTTCATGTGATCCTGAATTTAATTTTTGAATTTTTCGGGTTGATTTTGCCTCGAGATTCATGCCCGATCAAGATAATTTTTTGAGGATATATCAAAGTTCAATAGGCCAATCTCAAAGTACTAAAATATATGCCCTTATTTGTACAGATAAATACTAAAATATAAGTTTTTTTTTTAAGTAATGCGAATGATAAATCTCAAAATTTATGACTTTAACTTAAACAGATTCTTTCAGAAAACAAATAGCACTTGAAAGACCACTTTGCATGCCGCGACACCACTTATCATGACATAATGGGGTTTTACAATATAAGAATTTTCAAATATTTAAAAATTTAAATTTAAATAGTGGTTATTTTTATCAAAATTTTGAATAAAGTTCATAATAGAAGCCGAATGATGTTGAATAATATCTATGTAGGGATTTCAAAATGGGTCTGCAGGTTTGGGTCGACCCGAATTGAACCGAGTTTAAACGGGCTGACCCTAAACCGACCCAGTTTTGTAAACGGGTCAAGAAATTCAACCCAGACCCGACTCTCGCGGGTTGCTACATTAACCCGACATAACCCTCAGACCTACTATTTTCCAAATTCTGGGCAGCGGGCAACAGACTAGGGCTAGGTTGAATCGTTGAAGACCGGTTAGGTGAGGCGGTGGTTCTTGCAAGTGTGTTGACTCGACTATCGGGTGTCGGACTCAACTTTCGTGTGGTGGACATTAGACATGTGATGTGGCGAAGACTGAAGGCGGCTATATCGAGGCTGGCCGCTAAGAGGTTAGGCATGTGTGCATATGTTGGATTGGGCTTTGGCAAGACCAACTCTCCACATGCTAGCGGGCTAGGCCTTGCAAAATGGTGATTGAAGTGGCAAGGAACTAACGGAAGGCAGGCTGGCCGCTAGCAGACCCGGACCCGGGTCAACTTTGGATTGATTTAGGGTGTCGGGTCAACCTGAACCCAATCTGATTTTAGAAACGGGTCACATTTTTTAACCCGAACCCAACCCCATTTTAGAATCAGGTTACATTTTTTTATTTTAGAAAGTTTCATTTGGGACAACTTTCTTACTTTTTCTAAAGCAGTTTTTTTCGTAGAAAAAATTTCTTAGAAATTTTTGTATGAAAATACTATTTTAGGAAGTAGTTAGAAAGTTGTCCCAAACAAAACATCAATAAGTGCAATTGTAGTTTTAAGTGGGGGTTGATCGACTTGAGCACTCGAAGATGCATCAGGATTCTAAAATTTGATTCCCATCAATGTGATACAAGTTCGAGCAATAAAAATTTTTTTCATTGAATTGCTAGTGATTATTGATATATTTTTAAGTAAGAAATAAAATTTTAATTATAATATTCTGATCCAAATTTTAATTAAAATTGGTGGATATTGGTCCTAGATTTAGGATTGTATTTTGTTTAGGTTTCTTGTATGGCTTGTATAGCCATTGGTGTTGTCATTTGTATAGCTTTTAAGTGTCTATAAATAGGAGCTCTTTAGGCTGTAATAAGGTGGCCAAGAAATAAAGTTTTCTGAGTTTGGCTCTCTCCCCTTCCCTCTCTTCCCTCCCTCCTCAAGAAACTAGAGAGGAAGTGCTTCTTCCTCTAGAGGAAGATTCTTTACATTTGGTATCAAAGCCACGGTGGTGGAGATCTAGAGGTGGAGTAGAGGCGTTTTTCTTGTCCAAAGAAAACGATTCAAGAAAGGGAGAGCAAACGTTGGTGTCGGACCGAGCGGAAGCAGACGTGGACGGACTCGTGCGGCTAGTGGCAGAAGAGGGTTGTCTCGCCGGAATTTGAGCGAGAGCAAGGCAAGGCCGCACGAAGACTGTGTGGGTGAAATGGGAGCAGTCCACGAGTTCAGTTGCGGGATTAGCAGAAGGTAGACGAACAGGTCGCTTGCGGGTGTGGTATGCGGAAGGCCAGGCTGTAGGCAGCGAACCAGACTCGGTCGTTGGACCTATAAGGGCCGCTTGACTGGTGCGGTCGGGTTCTGTGTGGAGTCCGAACCAGCCTTGGTTCCATTCGGGCTTGCAAAGGGAGATGAGGGTCGACATAGGTGAGGACTTCTATCTATGAGGGTTGGCGGCTCGGCTGGTGCAGACAGAGATGACTTTGACAGATCCAAGAAGATGTTTCTCCGTGCGGTCCTGTGCAGCTCGGCAAGTCCAGACGAAGGTCTTTGTTGTTTCAATTTCGCAAAGGGCTGGAGGCGGGGGCAAATTCTTGATTTTGGATTTGATAAAGGTGGAGATTGCACGTTGCATGGGCTGTGTTCTTGCGTGGAGCTAGGTTTTTTTGCTCGGGAAAGCAAGCAGTTTTCTTGATTAAAGATCAATTTGGATTTTTGAGGTGGAGTTTGGCCTATTCTTGAGGAGCAGTGCCGAGAGTGCGGTGCGCTTGGAGGTACGAGGTCGTGCGGTGCACGAGGAGGTCGCATAGGAGCGCAGGGCACTGGTGAAGGATACGCAGGGCGCTAGCCCGACACTACAGTGCAGTGCGTGGGATTGTGATGAGCAGGGCGTATGTGAATGTGTGGGGCTTGATGCGTGGGTGAATACGTGCAGGATGTGGTTGGAGTCATACCATATGAGTGCAAGGCATGAGTGCGAGCTTGAGGCGTAGGACGCTGTCTTGACGCGTGGGCACTGGCTTGAGGTGTATGACGCGGACTGGAGGCGAGGGCACAGGCTGGAGGAGTAGGAAGCAAGCTGGAGGCTCAGGGCACGGCCATGAGGCGCAGGGTGCAGTTAGACACACAGCGTGCACAAGCGAGGCACAAGGTCCTGTTGGATGCACAGGCATTAAAAGTGAGGCAGACAAGGTGTTCAGAAATTGACTGCGTGGGACGCCGTGCAATAGTAGAAGATCTGTCAGGAGGTGGAACTAGAGCTTGTGAAGTAGGAAACTCAAGAAGATGGTGGAGCATTTCTTGAGAAAATTATTAACTGTCCAGTGGACGCTTTTGGCAAGGAAGACCAGCAGGGCTATTCTTTGTGGACATCAGTTATCATTTTGTGTAAATCTAGGACCAAGGTGGAGATTATTGGATATTGGTCCAAGATTTAGGATTGTATTTTGTTCAGGTTTCTTGTATGGCTTGTATATCCATTGGCGTTGCCATTTGTATAGCTTTTAGGCGTCTATAAATAGGAGCTCTTTAGGCTGTAATAAGGTGGCCAAGAAATAAAGTTTTTTGAGTTTGGCTCTCTCCACTTCCCTCCCTCCTCAAGAAACTCAAGAGGAAGTGCTTCTTCCTCTAGAGGATGATTCTTTACATAATAAATCAAAAATTTTAGATATGCTAATTATGATTAGTGCAATATACAGGCAATAAATATGATATAATTTTCAAAATTGATTTAAGAGCTTTGAGCCAAATGATGATGATTTATGATCAAGATATACACTTACAAAAAATTTTCTTTAAAAAATTAATATAAATAATGTCTTTCATAATTTAGGTTGGATTTTAAAAAATAATTAATGAAATATATAATTTACAGTTAAATAACCGCCAAAATGTAGAATTGGAGAGAGAAATTCGAAAAAGCGGGTCCTCCAATCATTAAATGCAATGGACGGATATCTCGTACAATAAGCGCGGAAAGTTGTTTCATATCACTTCTGACAGCTATCTTTCTGCTCCTTCTCATTCCGGCCTTAAAGCTCTCTCCATTAGGTCTCTTTCCTTCTCCAAAATCCTAGAATTATTGGCAAAGTTTTGTTTCTCTCTACTGCGCCCTATTCCTCGCTATCTCCGTCGTTTACATTATGGAGCTACATTTAATGGCTTTTGATAGATTTTTGTTGTCAACCTAAATCTTCAGGTGATGTGTTGGGTATTTCTTCTTCAAGCGGAAGTTTTGTTTGGAAAGTTGTCACCTTTTTCTTGATCTAGTAGATTATTTTAATCGTTCTGTTTTATTTTTCTAAAATATTTTTCTGAAGTTTTAAGGACATTTGGTTTTGTTTCTTTCTTATTCTTGAGAAGATATTCTGTTAATTGCAGTCATCATTTTGATTTTAGGTTTTGAAGTTTTAATTCTTCTATTTTCCAATGATTATGTCATCTTCTTCGGGTGTTGTTTCAGGTACTTCTTCAAGCCAAAGTTTTGCTGGAAAGCCCAGCAATTTTCTACTATTTTTTTGAAATTTTGCCATCTTTTTGTTTTATTTTTCTTAATTTTTTTCCTTGTTCAAAGAAAAAAATTTGCAAAGCGAAAACTTTCACTTCTAAGAAACAAAAAAAGTTTCCTTTATTGGTGTTCTTTGAAATGTTTTATCAGGAACGATTTTTTTTTCTAAAAAATAAAGATATATATACGTGTTTTGTTATACTATTATAACCAGTTTGATTATTATTATTATTTTCAGATTTCTTTTGTTGCATTTTTTTTTAATTAAAACCCACTCATGGGGACTACGTGTTAATATTCAAAAATCGGTTACAAGGTCCTTATAAAGATCCTCCAGCTCACTAATGCTCGAGAGAGCTACAAGTAAAAAAGCAAAATAAAAACCTATGAGCCGGAGGTTCCTTTTTCTACAATTACAAAAATAATGCAACATTAACCTAGGTCTGTGAGTCAACAGATCCCAAAAAAGGAAGCACATAATGATGACACTCCGCTCAGTCTCCCTGCAAAAAAGCCAATAATAATATCCAATAATGGCTAAAACCCAAAGTAAACTAACCTTGCACGCCGCACAGCTTTTACGATTAATATTGTATAACTTCCTGCAATTATATATCATAAAATTCGCAAAATAAGCATATAGGAAAACGTAATTAGAAACCAAAGGAGTACCTGCATAACTATACGAATTGTTCCAAAGGATAATATCAGCACAGCAGAAAAAAACAGCCCCCAAACCCAAGAGACCGATTAAACTGAAAGCATTTAAGATAAAATTACAATCCTGAAATAGATAACCTAAGGTAAAGACACACCAGAAATTCCCCAACCAACATTTAATATTCTCCGAATAGATAAAGGGCAAGTAAAAGCTAGAGGTAGCTCCCCTGTCCAGCAGCACCGATTTAAACAAAACAGAGTCCAAAAGAAAAACCAGCACCAGAAGAAAAACAGCAGAAGTAACAGCAGGATAACACCCATCTAACAGAAGATAATAAAGAAACAGCCCAGAACCGAAAGACCCAAACAACAACAACACACCCATCAAGTTCCTCAAGTGTAAGGAAGCCCCAGATTATCACGTCTAACCAAACCCAGCAACTGATCATGTAGCTTATCAATCTCAAAATTAATATCATTACTAGAGGAGCAGCCAAATTTCGCTAACCAATTAGCACAAGCATTACCTTCTCTGAAGATATGATTTAAAGTGAAGTTAAGATCAGATTTCTTCTGTTGCATATGCTGCATAACAAGACGATGACATCCAAAATAGGAAATTTGAATATGAAGAAAATACCAATTTGATCTTTTATGATGCGGTCATCAGTTAAGCGGCATTGTGCTGGCGGATCATGTGGAGCTAGGAGGACGCCCACTACTCTTTCTTTTCTCTGAGAAAAGCCTTTTTCGGTTATGCCTAGTACTTTTACTTTTCAGCTGTTTTTCTATTTTTATTTCCCGTTAGTTTATATGACTGTAGACGCGAAAAGGAGAAGACAGACCTTTTTTTTTAAAACAGCTAATACTAAGCATCGCAAAGAACTCTACTGTTCCATTGCTTCCCATTCGGTTTTTCTTCTCCACTGTTTGCCGCTGCATCATTTTAACTTGAGGTCTCTGTCCACTGTCAATAAGATCTCACTCAAGGAAAAACTCACGGCAGAGCTCGCTCTTGTAAGGTCCACCATTGATAAAATCGGAGGTCATATTCCAAAAATAGAACATTGCTTCAAAAAAGATTCAAATAATACTATTCGTTCTAGGAGTACTAATCTAAAACAAGTTCCTACTAATAGGAAAAGAAAATCAAGTGAAATAGCTCAAGTCCAGAAGAAAGTGAAGAATGCAAATGGTATATCGGACGTTACCCATTTAAACTCTGAAGCTAATCCAAAAAAAGTATTATCTGAACTAGTCGCTAATATTGTAACTTTTTTTATTTTGACTGATCCTACAGTATTATTTTAACAACCTAGATACCTATTCTACTTATTGTTTTCTTAGTTAATTATGTAGGATTCCAAGAACTCGGTTGGTGCACTGAGGAAGAAGCACTGTCTTGATTCAAATGGTGAGGAACAGTAAAATCTTTAAAATGATAGCTGAGACTAGCAGTTAACTGTTATTAATTGTTTTTTTATTAATTATAGGATTTGATGAATTCCTGTGTGAAAAATTGATATCACCAACAAAAGCCCTCCGTGTTGCTAAGCTCAAGACCCGCTTTGCTGATACTATCTTGAAAGCACAACTAGAGCTTCGAAATATCGTATGTGCACTAATTATCTCTCAGATATTGTCATGCATTCGTTAATAATACTAAGTCCACATGCTCAATATGAAGAACAAAATATGCTTGAGTAAACGCTTAATTAACTATGGACTTACCAAAGCTTCTTAATTTATTGCTCAGGTGTTAAAAGAGCATGCATTTAGAATGCAACGAGAAAAGGATAAATTGACAAAAGCATACAGAGAAGGTAAGCAAAAGAAATCTACAACAAATAAAAAATTTAATAATATGAATGTTTCTTTAATGTTCAACATTTTTTGTTATTTTAATTTATAATTTAACTATTCTTATTGAACAGAACAAATGAGGATTGAAGCATAAGTCAAAGCTGTTGCTGCTCAAAAGGATAAATCTGAGCTCATAATGAAGATTAGGAAGGAAAGAGAATCATCTCGTCTTGCCTTAGAAAAGGTGAGTTTTTTCCTTCCCAAACTGCCTCATAAGAAGGGAGTGAGCTTGTGATGTCCATTCCAAGTAATCAATTCTATGTTTTGCAGATGGAAGCAACAGTTGAAATGAATGACGACTATAGACGGGTCATGAAAGAATTGAAGGGGCTCGGTTGTCAAAATGTCTCTTTTTATGTTCTGAGACAATTGGGATTATTCCTCAAAGATGATGACTTTGATGATCACAAAACTTCTCAGATTTCAGTCGTAAAATAGAGACACAAGTATTCCATAGCAATGATAAAAAGGGCCGGGGATAGGTTATCCCCTTGTCTTAAACCTTTGGAAGACTTGAAGAAACCATGATTCCTACCATTGATCAAAACAGAAAAGTAACAATTCAGAAAAGTAACAATTATCAATACTGTTTTGAATGAGCTTAATGAAAAATTCACTAAAATCAAATAAAGAGAGAATCTTAAAAAGAAAGTTCCAGTTTAGGTTATCGTAAGCTTTAGAAATATCCAACTTCAAAATAATATTACCACCTTTCTCTTTAGTATTAATATCACGCGCAAGCTCTTGAGTGAGCAAAACATTGTCAAAAATGCTTCTACCTTTAACAAAACCAGTTTGATTACTCAAAATAAGTCTAGGAAGAACATTTTCCAATCTTTTGGAAATAATCTTGGAAATAAGCTTATTGAAAAAAGAGCATAGACTTATAGGTCTGAAATCATTCCATCTATTAGCCCCGTTAATTTTAGGAATCAGAATAATATTGGTAGAAGTAAAGTATTTCGGATAAGGAGACCCTTGGAAAAAATCCTTAACCGCTTCAATAATATTATCTTTAATAATATCCCAGGAATTTTGAAAAAACTTAGTGGTATAACCGTCCGGACCGGCGATAGAATCACCATTTAAATCATTAACAGCATTTAAAATATCAATTTCAGAAGGAATAGTGCAAAGCCAATTATTATCACTATCATTAATAATATTCAGAATGATATGAGGATTAACCAAAGGACTATTGATAAATTGATCATTAAAACTATTTTTAAAATGTTCCACCCCAGAATTGCAAATAAGTTCCTCATTGTCAATAGTACAACCATCAGTTTTGACAATTTTATGAATATAATTCTTAGATCTATTATGATTAGCCATGGCATGAAAAAACTTAGTATTCCTATCACCTTCAACAGTAAATTTAAAGTTGGCTTTTTGTTTCCAGTAAATTTCCTCTTGATCATGAAGAAGGGCAAGAGAATCTTTAGCACAGTTAAGAAGGTTCAAATTGTCATTACAGGGGAGCAGCATATATTTATTCTCAAGCTCTTGAACATGCAATTCAGCAACCTTAATATTAGTAAAGACATTTTTAAAAACTTTTTTATTCCACCAACTCAAAACATGTTTTAATCTACTAAGTTTAGACCAAAGTCTAAGCATACCCTTGATATCATTGTTAGGAAAAATAGGAGCATTCCAATTAGTACTAATAACATTCTTGAAATCATCATGACTGAGCCACATATTCTGGAATCTAAAAGTAGCAGCACCAATATTTTTATTAGCATTAATATTAAGCAGCAAAGGACAGTGATCAGACAAAGTTCTACTAAGATGCTCAATAGAAGTCATGGAAAAAGCAGAAAGCCCTTCATTATTAAAGAGAATTCTATCAAGCCGCTGCCAAATCTTGGAGCGATTTCAAGTAAAAGGACTACCACTAAAGCCGATATCATTCAAATAACAATCAGTAATAACAGAATTGAAATCTTTCATAGCAGCATAATTAGGCAAATTACCTCCTTTTCTTTCTGAGGAATTAGAGATAATATTAAAGTCTCCTCCAAAAGAGGGGTAGATCGTTATTTAGTCGTCAAAGATATGTTCTATTGACGTGATTATAACCAAAATTGCAAAGTGTCCATATAGTTATTTGTAAAAACTTATAATAATTAGGCTCTTCTTTTTGTTTAGATGTCAGTGTTCTTAGAATGTGATTAATTTGGTTGTGAGCTTTGGTCTCCTACAGTTGAGTATTGAACTGCTTTGAATTTTGATGTGGTAATAAAAAAAGGTGATTTTTTAAATTTCTGTGTCTTTTTCTATACATTTCAATGCATGTTTGTATATATGAAATTGTTTTTCTATTGGGCATAAATTAAATTTTTAAATATTTTCTCAAATTTTTTTTTCATGTGGTAATCATTAATGTATATTCTAAATGAGTTGAGCTATTAGATTATTATTAATACAATCAAATATTTCTTTCTCAGCATGAATAATTAAAATAGCATTCATCAAATAATCTATAATTCTATTTCGTAGCCATGTTTTTTATAATAGTCATAGCATAATTTATTTTTCAACTTATATTGCATGCATTAAACTTAAAATAAATCCTAAAATTTTTAAATTATGAAGATAAAATTTTAATTATAATATCTAAATATAATTTATTTTGATATAGAAGTCACAATTATAACGAGATCAATAAAAAATAAAGAAGAATAATTACAATTCAATTTTAATAAATAATAATCTCCAATACGAGGAAAAATAAAAAAAAATAAAAAGAAAGAAAAATAGAAGATAAATAACATTCGAATGTGCGAATAATTACACAAGATAGATTGGTGAATTGCCTTCTCAACAAAATATCTACTAATGATTCAATTTATATTTAAATAATCACATTAATTTAGTTAACATTTTATCTTTTACTTTTAATTTCTATAAGTTTGCTGTTAATATTTTAAATTGTAATTAATTGTATATACATTTCATTAAATGCTAGCTTTAATTATTATCATCCAATAGGGGTGTCAATATTTGACACGACATGAAAATCCGACCCGAAATTTTCGGGTTAGACCCAATCCGTTTCCAAAACGGGTCGGGTTTGGATTTCTAGATTCGTCTCATTTGAAAAATGGGTCGGGTTCCGATTGACACAGGGTTAGACCCAACTTGATGTCATTTTTATTAGGTCCGGACATGCACCTGATGTAGCTCTACGTCTGGACGCTAATAAAATGTTACCACGTGCTCTTACTCTTTAATTACCGCGTGGCCCGACGACTCGACCCGGAATGGAAACCCGATATTGCTATGTTCGTGTATTGCTAGGTTTTGCTCGGTATTGCTAGGTATTGATCTTGACAGAATGATATTTCTCGTTATCGAGCAAAATCTAGCAATACACTGGTCTGCACAAATCAGCTAATACATAGCAATATTAGGTTCCGGTCTGGGTTGGGTCGTCGGGCTGCGCGGTAAAGAGTAAGAGGACGTGGCGACATTTTATTGGTGTCCGGATGTAGAACTACGTCAGATGTCCAGACCTAATAAAAATTCTGTCATTTATTCAGGTCGATCGAGTTAAATTATATTTCAGATAAGTTAAATGTACAGTTATACAGATCACATCAATTAAGAGATGTCTTATTTTTTTCTTTACTGAATTGCAAGTGTTTGAGCTGTTTTTCAATAAGTAATAACTTTTTTATTATAACATTCTGATCCAAATTTTAATTAAAGTAAATTTCAAAATATTTATATTCTTTAATTAAGATTAGTGCAATATATTAAAATATATATAATATGATTTTCTAAACAGGTTTTAAGAGCTTTGAACTAAATGATGATGATTTAAGATCAAGAAATATACTAACACAAAATTTAATTTTTAAATTTTTTTAATATAATATGCTTGAGAAGATCCTTAATAAGCTACGAACTTGCGAAAGCTTGGTAATTTATCGTTTAGGGGTTAAAATTATTATTATTATTATCTTCTACACTCAAGCCAGATGACTCCTCAATTCATTTGATTTTTTTAAAATGAACAAAATAAAAGAAAATATTAGGACAAATTTTAAAGTAAAGCGTATTATTTATGAAAATTAGTATAAGGAACCTATTTAGTAAATAATTTAAAAAGTATCAGAAACATTAAATGTATTGGTGTATTCTGAATAAATCATTTCGCACATTTTAAATGCCTCGTGTGATTTGGTCGTATTCACTTAAAATAGAAAAAAACAAAAATGCATTAGGGAGAGAGAGAAACTAGGAAAGATAGAGGTGGGGATGCAAAGAGTAACAAAAGGAGGGAGAGAGATAGGGGAGAATGAGAGAGATATACGGAGAGAGCAACATGATATTTAGCGAATATATAAAAAAATATAATTAATATATTTTAAAATGATATTTAGTAATATGATTTTTTATCAATGACAATAATAAATATAATTAAATAATATTTAATATATTTTTAGAAAATATATTTTAAAATGATTTTTTATATAATATTTTGTAAATTTTTTGTAAAATAATTAATGAAATATATAATTTACAGTCGGCCAATCTGCAAAATTTGAGAGAGAAATTAAAAAAAATGGGTCTTTTTATCAATAAATATAGCACATAAATACCTCGTACAATAAATTAAGAAGATATTTCAGATCACTTCTGACCGCTATCTTTTTGCTCTTCATTCTGGCCTTATAGCTCTCTGCTGGTCTCTTCCCTCTGAAACTCTAGAATTATCAGCAAAATCTATTTCTCTCTTATGCTCCCTGTTCCTTGCTCTCTCTGTCGTTGCCATTGTTGAGTTTCATGTAATAGCTTTTGAAGGATTTATGTTGTCAGCCTAATTCTTCAGGTGATGTGTTGGGTATTTCTTCTTTAGATGAAATTTTGTTTGGAAAGTCATCACCTTTTTCTTGATTTGAATGATTATTTTAATCATTCTGATTTGTTTTTCTAAAATATTTTATAGAAATTTTAAGGACATTTGGTGTTATCCCTTGATGATTTTTGAGAAGATGTTCTTTTTAAAAAACCATCTATCTCTCAACTTTTTTTCTGATTGTTTCATGATTATTATTATAATTTTTTGCTTTTTGAAAAAAAAAATTTTTTGAAATGTTTTATCAGGAAAGGCATTATTTTTCCCAATATTCTTATCCAAATCAGCCAAAAAATTGAGTTGAATGAAATATTTTTTTGCAAAAAATATACATATATTTATACGTGTTTTGTTATAATATTATAATAATTAAGTTTTTTATTATTTTCAGATTTTGTCTGTTGTGAAAGATGCAAAATAGGACGATGGCATTCAATAGAGGAAATTTTAATATGAAGAAAGTACCACTTCTGTCTTTTAACTTGAGGTCTCTATCCACTGCCAATAAGATCTCACTCAAAGAAAAACTTATGACAGAGCTTGCTCTTGTAAGGTCTGTCATTGATAAAATTGGAGGAGATATTCCAAAAACAGAACAATGCTGCAAAAGAGCTTCAAATAAAACTATTCGTTCCAGCAGTACTAAGCAGCAACAAGTTCCTGCTAACAAGAAAAGAAAATCAAGTGAACTAACTCAAGCTAATCCAAATAAAAACCTATCTGAAGTAGCGACTAATATTGTAAGCTTTTATCTTCTAATTGATCCCACAGTATTATTATAGGTGAGCTAGCTAGTTAATTAACTATTTTCTTTCTTGGTTAATTCTGTAGGATTCCAAGAACTCGGCTGGGGCACTGAGGAAGAAGCATTGTTCTGATTCAAATGGTGAGACCGAGCTATAAAATCTTTCAAATGATGGCTAAGACAAGCAGTTAATTGTTATTGTTTTGTTCTTTGGTTATTAATTATAGGATTTGATGAATACGAGTGTAAAAAATTAGTATCACCAACAAAATCCCTCCGTGCTGCTATGCTCAAGGATCGCTTTGCTGATACTATCTTGAAAGCACAACAAGAGCTTCCAAATACCGTACGTGCAATACTTATCTATCAATACTGTCATATATTCATTGATAATACGAAGGCTATATTTGAGATAGTTTTCTTATAACTTTTTAAAATAACTCTCTTCTACAAAAAATTTTGGATTTAAAAATTATTTTGAAAAGTAGCATGAAAATTGCTTCAAACGATGTCTAAATTTAACTATTTAAAATGAAGAACAAAATATGCTTGAGCATATTCTTAATTAGCTATGAACTTACGAAAGCTTCTTAATTTGTTGTTTAGGGGATAAAAGAACGAGCATTTAGAATGCAACAAGAAAAGGAAAAATTGACAAAAGTATACAATGAAGGTAAGAAAAAATTCTGCAACAAATAATCTGTATATTCTTATTGTTCAGCATTTTTTGTACAGCATTTTTTGTTATTTTACTGTTCAGCATTTTTTGTTATTTTATTTTATAATATGTATATTCTTATTGAACAGAAGAAATAAGAATTGAAGCACAAATTAAAGGTGTTGTCAATCAAAAGGCAAAATCTGAGCTCAGAATGAAGATTAAGAAGGAAAGAGAAGCTTCTCGTCTTGCCTTAGATAAGGTCAGTATTTTTCCATCTGAGACTGCCTAATGAGAAGAGAGTACGCTTGATATGACCGTTCCATATAATCATGTCGATCTCTGTTATGCAGATGGAAGCAACAGTTGAAATGAATGACAATGAAAAGGTGATGAAAGAATTAAAGGCTCTCGGTTGTCAAAACATCTCTTTCTATGTTTTGAGAGAGTTTGGATTATTCCTCAAAGATGATGACTTTGATGATCACAAACCTGCTCAGATTTCAACCCTAAAAAATGATGAAATAGAAGAGGGGGAGATCGTTATTTAGTCTTTAGAGATGTGTTCTTATGATGTGATCTTAATTCTTAACTTAAACTGTCAAGTGTCCATAACTTTAACTGTTTGCAAAAAGAATTATATAAGTATGCTCCTTTTTGTGTTTTTTTTTGTGGAGGGAGTGAACATGGATGATAATGTTCTTAGAAAGTGATTTGCTTGTGAGCTTTAGGCTTCGTTGGGGACTGCTTTCTTAATGTTTCTTAAAGTAGTTTTATATTACAATTAATTTAATTTTTGTATTAAAAAGTTGTTTTAAAAAACAATAAGAAAGCGGTCCCAAACGAAGTATTAGGCTTTGTTTGGCACAATGTTCTTATTGCTTTCTAAAACTATTTTTAGTACAAAATTTTTTAAAACTAGAAATTTTTGTATTAAGAAGCTGCTTTAGAAAGTAGTGAAAAAGTTGTCCCAAACGAAGCCTTAGTCTCATGCAGTTGAGTATTGAACTGGTTTGATTCTTAAATTTCTATCTTTTTTGTATATTTGTATGCATGTTTGTATATATGAAGTTATTTTTGTTATTTCTAAGATTTGATATCTATGACAATGAATAGATATGAGAATGAATTGTTGGCTGTAGGCAAAGCCGACAATATGAACATTTTTTTCAATCCCATCTGCTTATTTAATTTGGTGTATTTTATTTTATTTTATTTTTCATCCTTCTTCAGAAATCCAAAATTTGTCTCCTCCTTTCTCGATGGCTCGCCAATTCAGGCTTTAAGTAGCTTTGAAAATGAACAAATAAAAGAAAACTATTTTTCTTTTCTTAAAAAAAAAAAGCTTCATTTAATTTGTTCATTAAAAAAATTAATTAGGACAAATTTCAAAGAGGGCTTATTATTTATTAAAATTAGTATAAGGAGCAAGGTTTTGAAAACCGGACCGGATAACCGGAGGAAGGAGAGGTTCATGGTTCGACCCCGGTTTGATCGGTCGAACCGGATGACGTAATAAATAATAATATTATTAAAAAATATAAAATAAAAGTTAAATTTTCCTGTAATACCGTCATTCTACATTCTATTTGCATAGCCCCTAATTCAAATAACATAAACATGACATTAATTAAGTTTATGAAACCTAAACAAATAACACATAATATAAGTGTCGCATCAAAGTGGCCATAAGCAAAATAAGATGAAATTGAGTTATTGGCATCGCTAACCAATTGTTGCTAGTTTCAAGAAGATGGTTTAAGGAATTCAATTATTTCTCCTTCTCATAATTCTTGAATCCTCCAAAAATAAAAATGCAAAAATTTATCAAATGTAACATGAATTAATGATTTTAATGTCAAACAGTTTTGAGATTTTACTTTTAGTACTCTCAAATTTGACTAAATATGGCTTAAAAACGTTGCTCTAAAATCTAAACAGTAATTTACATAGTCAAACGATGCCCTACAGCTACATCACTTTGACTGTTTTACATAGCCATCACATATATTACTCGTTCGCAAAATCATAAATCAAACATGCAGTGAAATGTCTCAAAGGCTTAAAAACGTTGCTCTAAACATTTGCCAATTCAAAAAAAAAAAAAAAAAAAGATTGTCTCCATGAAATGAAAAGGGTTGCCAATCAAAAAAAAAAAAAAACAAAGATTTTGGTAGAAAGGAAACATTGAAACACAAACACACGAGTGAAATTTCAATTTCCACCATCAAATAAGAAAAACTCATCAAGATTCATAGCCTACCGTCGGCTGCAAATAGGAGCAAGTAGAAGTGCGTGAAAATTAAAAAACTCACAGTGGGTAGGAGAGGAAAACTTGACCAAGAGAAGGAAGCCTTCAATGTGCTCGATCGGCTCAGTCGCTCCGGCAAAACAGCACCTCCCGTCCGTCTTCCGTCTGTCCCGTCTGAGAGGAGTCACGCGCCTGGAGGAATCGCGAAAATGAGGAGAATAGGGTTTGACGGTTTGTATTTGTTTTGTTATAACTTATAAGCTCCCTATCTATAAGCCATTTGATTAAACGGACAGCTAAAAAATGGTTTTATTCGAACCGGCATGTTTTTTAAACGAGACCGGTTTTCCGATTCGGCGGTCGAACCGGTGGTTCGACTGGTTTGCGTCCAGTTCTCTACTGGAGCGGTTCTTAAGCAACCCATAACCGGCCGGCCGGCGGGCCGGTTCGCGGTTCAACCGGTTGAACCGGCCAGTCCGATTTTCAAAACCTTGATAAGGAGCATATTTAAGAAATAATTTTAAAAGGAGCAAAAACATCAAATGTATTGGCGTATTTTGAACATTATAAATGCCTCATGTTAATTATTTGGTCCTATTCAACTTAAAATAGAAAACAAACAAAAAACGGGGAGAAAGAGAGAGAAACTAGGAGTGAGATAGATATGGTGATGGAGAGAGAGAGAGAGAGAGAGAGAGAGAGAGAGAGAGAGAGAGAGAGAGAGAGAGAGAGAGAGAGAGAGAGAAAGAGAGAGATGGGAGAGAGCAATCTGACATTTCACGGATATATAAAAATAATTTAAAATTATATTTAACATATTTTTAAATGATATTTGGTAATATGATTTTTTAATAATAACAATAATAATAAGATTTTTAAATGAGATTTAATATATTTTTATCAAAATATATTTTGAAATGATTTTTTTTTTTTTTGGAAAATGATTAATTTTAGTTTTGTAAAAAATGTTTTAAATGATTTTTTATGTAAATACGTATAATACTTATATTTATATTTAAATAATTTTAATTTATATTTTATTTATCATTAATATGTCATCAAAAAATTATCTTGATCAAGCACGAATCTCGATGCAAAATCAAATTAGAAACTTCGGATATTCAAATTGGGATCATCGGAACTGAAGTGCTATTGGTAGGTTTAAACCAAAATTTGGATTACCAAACGGTTTCCAAATTACGTGCTTATAGTCGAATCGAGTGGCTCGACAAGACGAATCCAATTTCCCAAGATCGTCGAATTCCGACATCATTAAGACCTTTAAATGCCTGACAAACGGTCCATGATCAAGAGATTCAATATCGATCGTCCATCCAACTACTCCCAATTTACCCTTGATCACTCACCTATTAATTTCTGTCCATGCAAATCTAGAAATCTATAAATATAGTCCTCCTTTCTCTTGAAAGAGAGACTCCAAGCAAGAGAGCAAGAGAGAGACCAGAATTTGCTCTTGCCACCTCGCTCTTCCACGCCACTGCCGGAGTTCTGTCGGACCACCATTTGAGGCCCGGACTTCCGCCGTACCACCACCTGATGACCTATGCTCCAGCAGGCCATCACCTGAGGCTCGGAATTCTACCGAACCACCACCTGAGGCATGGACTTCTCCCAGATCACCACCTATGGCCCGGACTTCTGTCAGACCACCACCGAGGCCCAGAATTCCGCCGGACCACCACTTGAGGCCCTGAGCTCCACCAGGCCACCACTTGATGAACAGACTTCTACCAGACCATCACTTGAGGCCCTATGCTCCACCAAGCCACCACCTGATGCCTGGACTTATGTCGAACCATTACTTGAGGCTCTGAGCTCCACCAGGCCACAACCTAACACCCATACTTCTAACAGACCATCACTTGAGGACATATGCTCCACCAAGCCACCACCTGACGCCCGGACTTCTGCCGGACCATCACCTGAGGCCCTCTGCTCTAGCAGGCCATCACTTGACGCCCAGACTTCTATCGGGGTTCTCCTAGAGTACCACCCTTCTACTACAGTCTTTCAAACCCATGTCTCCTACAGACTATGGTCCTTTTGATCTCCATCACCAGAAAATAGTCTTTCTAACCCTAGTCTCTTACAAACTACGGTCTTTCGGACCCCTGTCTTATGCCAAATATGGCCCTTCCAACCAAATTAACATGTCTATGTTGATTATTGTAACTCCCACCATGTAATACACTTTATTTGAAGTATATTTGTGACATCAATACAAGGCCTTCTCTCAAGGAAGGGCCTCATTTGTAATCGACTGCAAATACTAGTGAATTTAGTCAAACTAGGCCAGGCCCTGTAGTTTTTCACCCTTTTCAAGGGTTTCCATGTAAAAACTCTATTATCTCTTATGAACACTACACTCTCTCTCTTATATGCTTGTGTGCTAGGATCTTCGTATAATGCTAAGACATTAAACTTTATATTTCTCTACCGCCACGAATACTCCAAGACGTAACAATCATAAAATAAATAAAATTGTTATAATATTTGTTAAAAAAATTTAATATTTCAAATTTTATAATTATTTTATCAAAATTTTTGGAAAATGATATTTTAATAAAAGATATTTAATTTTTCAAAATTAGTTTTAACATTTCAAAGTTTAAAATTTTAATTAATTTTATCTAATTTTTAAAAAATATATATTTAAATATTATTATATAAAAATTATTTTGATAAAAATATATTAAATATCATTTAAAAATCATATTATTATTATTTAAAATTCATATTATTAAATATCATTTAGAATTATTTTTATCTAACCCTTAAATATTTATTATTCTCCCCCATCTATCTCCTCTCTCTCTCTCTCTCTCTCTCTCTCTCTCTCTCTCTCTCTCTCTCTCTCTCTCTCTCTCTCTCTCTCTCTCTCTCTCTCTCTCTCTCTCTCTCTCTCTCTCTCTCCCATCTCTCTCTCTCTCTCTCTCTCTCTCTCTCTCTCTCTCTCTCTCTCTCTCTCTCTCTCTCTCTCTCTCTCTCTCTCTCTCTCTCTCTCTCTCTCTCTCTCTCTCTCTCTCTCTCTCTCTCTCTCTCTCTCTCTCTCTCTCTCTCTCTCTCTCTCTCTCTCTCCCCCGTTTTTGTTATTTTTCTTTTATTTTAAGTTTGTTGTGGACTAGAATATACGCGGCGGTAGAGTTAGAAAGTATTCGTTTTAGCGTTGAATAGATATTCAACACACAAATAGAAGATAAAATAACACCAGGGATTTTTACGTGGAAAAACCTGGAAAGGGGAAAAACCACGGGACCACGCCCAGTTGAAAAAGTTCCACTAGTATTTGCTTGGAATACAAGAGACTGACTCATCCTTAAAATTTAGGACAATCAGATTACAATAAATCTTTTTAGGATTGAAAATCAGTTACAATGTCTGGCAGAGTTCCGGCGTCGTTCCGAAGTGGAGTAGAATTTTGATGTTATTTGAAAGTCTGGTAGAATTTTGGCGTCAGGCATAATTCTGACGTCCAGCAAAATTCTGGCGTCACATAGGTGTCAGGCAAAACTCCGGCGGTGGATGAGGAGAATTTATTCCCTCCTATCCTTCCCTTCTCTTCTTCTTGTTTCTAGCTTCTTGCTTGGGTCCCTCCTCATGAGAAATGAGGGGTCTATTTATAAATTTCCCAGAGTGGCATAGCTTGTAAATAAGTGTGAGATCAGGGGCAAATAGGGAGTGGTCGAATGGACGGCCGATATTGAATCCCTTAATCGTGGACCGTTCATCAAACATTTGAAGGTCTAAATGAAGTCGGAATTTGGTGATCTTGGGCTCGTTGGATTTGTTTCGTTGAGCCGCTCAATTCTACTATAAGCTTCTCAAATTTGGAAACTGTTTGGTAACCCAAATATTGATATGAACTTTCCAACTATGCTTCGGGTCCTTGATTGGACTCATTTGGGCTCCGAATGAGTCGAATTTGGTGTCGTTGGGTTCGTATTTCTGGGACGTTCAGTTTGACTATAAGTTTGCTGAAATCAGAGTTCATGTGATCCTGAATTTAATTTTTGAATTTTTCGGGTTGATTTTGCCTCGAGATTCATGCCCGATCAAGATAATTTTTTGAGGATATATCAAAGTTCAATAGGCCAATCTCAAAGTACTAAAATATATGCCCTTATTTGTACAGATAAATACTAAAATATAAGTTTTTTTTTTTAAGTAATGCGAATGATAAATCTCAAAATTTATGACTTTAACTTAAACAGATTCTTTCAGAAAACAAATAGCACTTGAAAGACCACTTTGCATGCCGCGACACCACTTATCATGACATAATGGGGTTTTACAATATAAGAATTTTCAAATATTTAAAAATTTAAATTTAAATAGTGGTTATTTTTATCAAAATTTTGAATAAAGTTCATAATAGAAGCCGAATGATGTTGAATAATATCTATGTAGGGATTTCAAAATGGGTCTGCAGGTTCGGGTCGACCCGAATTGAACCGAGTTTAAACGGGCTGACCCTAAACCGACCCAGTTTTGTAAACGGGTCAAGAAATTCAACCCAGACCCGACTCTCGCGGGTTGCTACATTAACCCGACATAACCCTCAGACCTACTATTTTCCAAATTCTGGGCAGCGGGCAACAGACTAGGGCTAGGTTGAATCGTTGAAGACCGGTTAGGTGAGGCGGTGGTTCTTGCAAGTGTGTTGACTCGACTATCGGGTGTCGGACTCAACTTTCGTGTGGTGGACATTAGACATGTGATGTGGCGAAGACTGAAGGCGGCTATATCGAGGCTGGCCGCTAAGAGGTTAGGCGTGTGTGCATATGTTGGATTGGGCTTTGGCAAGACCAACTCTCCACATGCTAGCGGGCTAGGCCTTGCAAAATGGTGATTGAAGTGGCAAGGAACTAACGGAAGGCAGGCTGGCCGCTAGCAGACCCGGACCCGGGTCAACTTTGGATTGATTTAGGGTGTCGGGTCAACCTGAACCCAATCTGATTTTAGAAACGGGTCACATTTTTTAACCCGAACCCAACCCCATTTTAGAATCAGGTTACATTTTTTTATTTTAGAAAGTTTCATTTGGGACAACTTTCTTACTTTTTCTAAAGCAGTTTTTTTCGTAGAAAAAATTTCTTAGAAATTTTTGTATGAAAATACTATTTTAGGAAGTAGTTAGAAAGTTGTCCCAAACAAAACATCAATAAGTGCAATTGTAGTTTTAAGTGGGGGTTGATCGACTTGAGCACTCGAAGATGCATCAGGATTCTAAAATTTGATTCCCATCAATGTGATACAAGTTCGAGCAATAAAAAATTTTTTCATTGAATTGCTAGTGATTATTGATATATTTTTAAGTAAGAAATAAAATTTTAATTATAATATTCTGATCCAAATTTTAATTAAAATTGGTGGATATTGGTCCTAGATTTAGGATTGTATTTTGTTTAGGTTTCTTGTATGGCTTGTATAGCCATTGGTGTTGTCATTTGTATAGCTTTTAAGTGTCTATAAATAGGAGCTCTTTAGGCTGTAATAAGGTGGCCAAGAAATAAAGTTTTCTGAGTTTGGCTCTCTCCCCTTCCCTCTCTTCCCTCCCTCCTCAAGAAACTAGAGAGGAAGTGCTTCTTCCTCTAGAGGAAGATTCTTTACATTTGGTATCAAAGCCACGGTGGTGGCGATCTAGAGGTGGAGTAGAGGCGTTTTTCTTGTCCAAAGAAAACGATTCAAGAAAGGGAGAGCAAACGTTGGTGTCGGACCGAGCGGAAGCAGACGTGGACGGACTCGTGCGGCTAGTGGCAGAAGAGGGTTGTCTCGCCGGAATTTGAGCGAGAGCAAGGCAAGGCCGCACGAAGACTGTGTGGGTGAAATGGGAGCAGTCCACGAGTTCAGTTGCGGGATTAGCAGAAGGTAGACGAACAGGTCGCTTGCGGGTGTGGTATGCGGAAGGCCAGGCTGTAGGCAGCGAACCAGACTCGGTCGTTGGACCTATAAGGGCCGCTTGACTGGTGCGGTCGGGTTCTGTGTGGAGTCCGAACCAGCCTTGGTTCCATTCGGGCTTGCAAAGGGAGATGAGGGTCGACATAGGTGAGGACTTCTATCTATGAGGGTTGGCGGCTCGGCTGGTGCAGACAGAGATGACTTTGACAGATCCAAGAAGATGTTTCTCCGTGCGGTCCTGTGCAGCTCGGCAAGTCCAGACGAAGGTCTTTGTTGTTTCAATTTCGCAAAGGGCTGGAGGCGGGGGCAAATTCTTGATTTTGGATTTGATAAAGGTGGAGATTGCACGTTGCATGGGCTGTGTTCTTGCGTGGAGCTAGGTTTTTTTGCTCGGGAAAGCAAGCAGTTTTCTTGATTAAAGATCAATTTGGATTTTTGAGGTGGAGTTTGGCCTATTCTTGAGGAGCAGTGCCGAGAGTGCGGTGCGCTTGGAGGTACGAGGTCGTGCGGTGCACGAGGAGGTCGCATAGGAGCGCAGGGCACTGGTGAAGGATACGCAGGGCGCTAGCCCGACACTACAGTGCAGTGCGTGGGATTGTGATGAGCAGGGCGTATGTGAATGTGTGGGGCTTGATGCGTGGGTGAATACGTGCAGGATGTGGTTGGAGTCATACCATATGAGTGCAAGGCATGAGTGCGAGCTTGAGGCGTAGGACGCTGTCTTGACGCGTGGGCACTGGCTTGAGGTGTATGACGCGGACTGGAGGCGAGGGCACAGGCTGGAGGAGTAGGAAGCAAGCTGGAGGCTCAGGGCACGGCCATGAGGCGCAGGGTGCAGTTAGACACACAGCGTGCACAAGCGAGGCACAAGGTCCTGTTGGATGCACAGGCATTAAAAGTGAGGCAGACAAGGTGTTCAGAAATTGACTGCGTGGGACGCCGTGCAATAGTAGAAGATCTGTCAGGAGGTGGAACTAGAGCTTGTGAAGTAGGAAACTCAAGAAGATGGTGGAGCATTTCTTGAGAAAATTATTAACTGTCCAGTGGACGCTTTTGGCAAGGAAGACCAGCAGGGCTATTCTTTGTGGACATCAGTTATCATTTTGTGTAAATCTAGGACCAAGGTGGAGATTATTGGATATTGGTCCAAGATTTAGGATTGTATTTTGTTCAGGTTTCTTGTATGGCTTGTATATCCATTGGCGTTGCCATTTGTATAGCTTTTAGGCGTCTATAAATAGGAGCTCTTTAGGCTGTAATAAGGTGGCCAAGAAATAAAGTTTTTTGAGTTTGGCTCTCTCCACTTCCCTCCCTCCTCAAGAAACTCAAGAGGAAGTGCTTCTTCCTCTAGAGGATGATTCTTTACATAATAAATCAAAAATTTTAGATATGCTAATTATGATTAGTGCAATATACAGGCAATAAATATGATATAATTTTCAAAATTGATTTAAGAGCTTTGAGCCAAATGATGATGATTTATGATCAAGATATACACTTACAAAAAATTTTCTTTAAAAAATTAATATAAATAATGTCTTTCATAATTTAGGTTGGATTTTAAAAAATAATTAATGAAATATATAATTTACAGTTAAATAACCGCCAAAATGTAGAATTGGAGAGAGAAATTCGAAAAAGCGGGTCCTCCAATCATTAAATGCAATGGACGGATATCTCGTACAATAAGCGCGGAAAGTTGTTTCATATCACTTCTGACAGCTATCTTTCTGCTCCTTCTCATTCCGGCCTTAAAGCTCTCTCCATTAGGTCTCTTTCCTTCTCCAAAATCCTAGAATTATTGGCAAAGTTTTGTTTCTCTCTACTGCGCCCTATTCCTCGCTATCTCCGTCGTTTACATTATGGAGCTACATTTAATGGCTTTTGATAGATTTTTGTTGTCAACCTAAATCTTCAGGTGATGTGTTGGGTATTTCTTCTTCAAGCGGAAGTTTTGTTTGGAAAGTTGTCACCTTTTTCTTGATCTAGTAGATTATTTTAATCGTTCTGTTTTATTTTTCTAAAATATTTTTCTGAAGTTTTAAGGACATTTGGTTTTGTTTCTTTCTTATTCTTGAGAAGATATTCTGTTAATTGCAGTCATCATTTTGATTTTAGGTTTTGAAGTTTTAATTCTTCTATTTTCCAATGATTATGTCATCTTCTTCGGGTGTTGTTTCAGGTACTTCTTCAAGCCAAAGTTTTGCTGGAAAGCCCAGCAATTTTCTACTATTTTTTTGAAATTTTGCCATCTTTTTGTTTTATTTTTCTTAATTTTTTTCCTTGTTCAAAGAAAAAAATTTGCAAAGCGAAAACTTTCACTTCTAAGAAACAAAAAAAGTTTCCTTTATTGGTGTTCTTTGAAATGTTTTATCAGGAACGATTTTTTTTTCTAAAAAATAAAGATATATATACGTGTTTTGTTATACTATTATAACCAGTTTGATTATTATTATTATTTTCAGATTTCTTTTGTTGCATTTTTTTTTAATTAAAACCCACTCATGGGGACTACGTGTTAATATTCAAAAATCGGTTACAAGGTCCTTATAAAGATCCTCCAGCTCACTAATGCTCGAGAGAGCTACAAGTAAAAAAGCAAAATAAAAACCTATGAGCCGGAGGTTCCTTTTTCTACAATTACAAAAATAATGCAACATTAACCTAGGTCTGTGAGTCAACAGATCCCAAAAAAGGAAGCACATAATGATGACACTCCGCTCAGTCTCCCTGCAAAAAAGCCAATAATAATATCCAATAATGGCTAAAACCCAAAGTAAACTAACCTTGCACGCCGCACAGCTTTTACGATTAATATTGTATAACTTCCTGCAATTATATATCATAAAATTCGCAAAATAAGCATATAGGAAAACGTAATTAGAAACCAAAGGAGTACCTGCATAACTATACGAATTGTTCCAAAGGATAATATCAGCACAGCAGAAAAAAACAGCCCCCAAACCCAAGAGACCGATTAAACTGAAAGCATTTAAGATAAAATTACAATCCTGAAATAGATAACCTAAGGTAAAGACACACCAGAAATTCCCCAACCAACATTTAATATTCTCCGAACAGATAAAGGGCAAGTAAAAGCTAGAGGTAGCTCCCCTGTCCAGCAGCACCGATTTAAACAAAACAGAGTCCAAAAGAAAAACCAGCACCAGAAGAAAAACAGCAGAAGTAACAGCAGGATAACACCCATCTAACAGAAGATAATAAAGAAACAGCCCAGAACCGAAAGACCCAAACAACAACAACACACCCATCAAGTTCCTCAAGTGTAAGGAAGCCCCAGATTATCACGTCTAACCAAACCCAGCAACTGATCATGTAGCTTATCAATCTCAAAATTAATATCATTACTAGAGGAGCAGCCAAATTTCGCTAACCAATTAGCACAAGCATTACCTTCTCTGAAGATATGATTTAAAGTGAAGTTAAGATCAGATTTCTTCTGTTGCATATGCTGCATAACAAGACGATGACATCCAAAATAGGAAATTTGAATATGAAGAAAATACCAATTTGATCTTTTATGATGCGGTCATCAGTTAAGCGGCATTGTGCTGGCGGATCATGTGGAGCTAGGAGGACGCCCACTACTCTTTCTTTTCTCTGAGAAAAGCCTTTTTCGGTTATGCCTAGTACTTTTACTTTTCAGCTGTTTTTCTATTTTTATTTCCCGTTAGTTTATATGACTGTAGACGCGAAAAGGAGAAGACAGACCTTTTTTTTTAAAACAGCTAATACTAAGCATCGCAAAGAACTCTACTGTTCCATTGCTTCCCATTCGGTTTTTCTTCTCCACTGTTTGCCGCTGCATCATTTTAACTTGAGGTCTCTGTCCACTGTCAATAAGATCTCACTCAAGGAAAAACTCACGGCAGAGCTCGCTCTTGTAAGGTCCACCATTGATAAAATCGGAGGTCATATTCCAAAAATAGAACATTGCTTCAAAAAAGATTCAAATAATACTATTCGTTCTAGGAGTACTAATCTAAAACAAGTTCCTACTAATAGGAAAAGAAAATCAAGTGAAATAGCTCAAGTCCAGAAGAAAGTGAAGAATGCAAATGGTATATCGGACGTTACCCATTTAAACTCTGAAGCTAATCCAAAAAAAGTATTATCTGAACTAGTCGCTAATATTGTAACTTTTTTTATTTTGACTGATCCTACAGTATTATTTTAACAACCTAGATACCTATTCTACTTATTGTTTTCTTAGTTAATTATGTAGGATTCCAAGAACTCGGTTGGTGCACTGAGGAAGAAGCACTGTCTTGATTCAAATGGTGAGGAACAGTAAAATCTTTAAAATGATAGCTGAGACTAGCAGTTAACTGTTATTAATTGTTTTTTTATTAATTATAGGATTTGATGAATTCCTGTGTGAAAAATTGATATCACCAACAAAAGCCCTCCGTGTTGCTAAGCTCAAGACCCGCTTTGCTGATACTATCTTGAAAGCACAACTAGAGCTTCGAAATATCGTATGTGCACTAATTATCTCTCAGATATTGTCATGCATTCGTTAATAATACTAAGTCCACATGCTCAATATGAAGAACAAAATATGCTTGAGTAAACGCTTAATTAACTATGGACTTACCAAAGCTTCTTAATTTATTGCTCAGGTGTTAAAAGAGCATGCATTTAGAATGCAACGAGAAAAGGATAAATTGACAAAAGCATACAGAGAAGGTAAGCAAAAGAAATCTACAACAAATAAAAAATTTAATAATATGAATGTTTCTTTAATGTTCAACATTTTTTGTTATTTTAATTTATAATTTAACTATTCTTATTGAACAGAACAAATGAGGATTGAAGCATAAGTCAAAGCTGTTGCTGCTCAAAAGGATAAATCTGAGCTCATAATGAAGATTAGGAAGGAAAGAGAATCATCTCGTCTTGCCTTAGAAAAGGTGAGTTTTTTCCTTCCCAAACTGCCTCATAAGAAGGGAGTGAGCTTGTGATGTCCATTCCAAGTAATCAATTCTATGTTTTGCAGATGGAAGCAACAGTTGAAATGAATGACGACTATAGACGGGTCATGAAAGAATTGAAGGGGCTCGGTTGTCAAAATGTCTCTTTTTATGTTCTGAGACAATTGGGATTATTCCTCAAAGATGATGACTTTGATGATCACAAAACTTCTCAGATTTCAGTCGTAAAATAGAGACACAAGTATTCCATAGCAATGATAAAAAGGGCCGGGGATAGGTTATCCCCTTGTCTTAAACCTTTGGAAGACTTGAAGAAACCATGATTCCTACCATTGATCAAAACAGAAAAGTAACAATTCAGAAAAGTAACAATTATCAATACTGTTTTGAATGAGCTTAATGAAAAATTCACTAAAATCAAATAAAGAGAGAATCTTAAAAAGAAAGTTCCAGTTTAGGTTATCGTAAGCTTTAGAAATATCCAACTTCAAAATAATATTACCACCTTTCTCTTTAGTATTAATATCACGCGCAAGCTCTTGAGTGAGCAAAACATTGTCAAAAATGCTTCTACCTTTAACAAAACCAGTTTGATTACTCAAAATAAGTCTAGGAAGAACATTTTCCAATCTTTTGGAAATAATCTTGGAAATAAGCTTATTGAAAAAAGAGCATAGACTTATAGGTCTGAAATCATTCCATCTATTAGCCCCGTTAATTTTAGGAATCAGAATAATATTGGTAGAAGTAAAGTATTTCGGATAAGGAGACCCTTGGAAAAAATCCTTAACCGCTTCAATAATATTATCTTTAATAATATCCCAGGAATTTTGAAAAAACTTAGTGGTATAACCGTCCGGACCGGCGATAGAATCACCATTTAAATCATTAACAGCATTTAAAATATCAATTTCAGAAGGAATAGTGCAAAGCCAATTATTATCACTATCATTAATAATATTCAGAATGATATGAGGATTAACCAAAGGACTATTGATAAATTGATCATTAAAACTATTTTTAAAATGTTCCACCCCAGAATTGCAAATAAGTTCCTCATTGTCAATAGTACAACCATCAGTTTTGACAATTTTATGAATATAATTCTTAGATCTATTATGATTAGCCATGGCATGAAAAAACTTAGTATTCCTATCACCTTCAACAGTAAATTTAAAGTTGGCTTTTTGTTTCCAGTAAATTTCCTCTTGATCATGAAGAAGGGCAAGAGAATCTTTAGCACAGTTAAGAAGGTTCAAATTGTCATTACAGGGGAGCAGCATATATTTATTCTCAAGCTCTTGAACATGCAATTCAGCAACCTTAATATTAGTAAAGACATTTTTAAAAACTTTTTTATTCCACCAACTCAAAACATGTTTTAATCTACTAAGTTTAGACCAAAGTCTAAGCATACCCTTGATATCATTGTTAGGAAAAATAGGAGCATTCCAATTAGTACTAATAACATTCTTGAAATCATCATGACTGAGCCACATATTCTGGAATCTAAAAGTAGCAGCACCAATATTTTTATTAGCATTAATATTAAGCAGCAAAGGACAGTGATCAGACAAAGTTCTACTAAGATGCTCAATAGAAGTCATGGAAAAAGCAGAAAGCCCTTCATTATTAAAGAGAATTCTATCAAGCCGCTGCCAAATCTTGGAGCGATTCCAAGTAAAAGGACTACCACTAAAGCCGATATCATTCAAATAACAATCAGTAATAACAGAATTTAAATCTTTCATAGCAGCATAATTAGGCAAATTACCTCCTTTTCTTTCTGAGGAATTAGAGATAATATTAAAGTCTCCTCCAAAAGAGGGGTAGATCGTTATTTAGTAGTCAAAGATATGTTCTATTGACGTGATTATAACCAAAATTGCAAAGTGTCCATATAGTTATTTGTAAAAACTTATAATAATTAGGCTCTTCTTTTTGTTTAGATGTCAGTGTTCTTAGAATGTGATTAATTTGGTTGTGAGCTTTGGTCTCCTACAGTTGAGTATTGAACTGCTTTGAATTCTGATGTGGTAATAAAAAAAGGTGATTTTTTAAATTTCTGTGTCTTTTTCTATACATTTCCATGCATGTTTGTATATATGAAATTGTTTTTCTATTGGGCATAAATTAAATTTTTAAATATTTTCTCAAATTTTTTTTCATGTGGTAATCAATAATGTATATTCTAAATGAGTTGAGCTATTAGATTATTATTAATACAATCAAATATTTCTTTCTCAGCATGAATAATTAAAATAGCATTCATCAAATAATCTATAATTCTATTTCGTAGCCATGTTTTTTATAATAGTCATAGCATAATTTATTTTTCAACTTATATTGCATGCATTAAACTTAAAATAAATCCTAAAATTTTTAAATTATGAAGATAAAATTTTAATTATAATATCTAAATATAATTTATTTTGATATAGAAGTCACAATTATAACGAGATCAATAAAAAATAAAGAAGAATAATTACAATTCAATTTTAATAAATAATAATCTCCAATACGAGGAAAAATAAAAAAAAATAAAAAGAAAGAAAAATAGAAGATAAATAACATTCGAATGTGCGAATAATTACACAAGATAGATTGGTGAATTGCCTTCTCAACAAAATATCTACTAATGATTCAATTTATATTTAAATAATCACATTAATTTAGTTAACATTTTATCTTTTACTTTTAATTTCTATAAGTTTGCTGTTAATATTTTAAATTGTAATTAATTGTATATACATTTCATTAAATGCTAGCTTTAATTATTATCATCCAATAGGGGTGTCAATATTTGACACGACATGAAAATCCGACCCGAAATTTTCGGGTTAGACCCAATCCGTTTCCAAAACGGGTCGGGTTTGGATTTCTAGATTCGTCTCATTTGAAAAATGGGTCGGGTTCCGATTGACACAGGGTTAGACCCAACCTGATGTCATTTTTATTAGGTCCGGACATGCACCTGATGTAGCTCTACGTCTGGACGCTAATAAAATGTTACCACGTGCTCTTACTCTTTAATTACCGCGTGGCCCGACGACTCGACCCGGAATGGAAACCCGATATTGCTATGTTCGTGTATTGCTAGGTTTTGCTCGGTATTGCTAGGTATTGATCTTGACAGAATGATATTTCTCGTTATCGAGCAAAATCTAGCAATACACTGGTCTGCACAAATCAGCTAATACATAGCAATATTAGGTTCCGGTCTGGGTTGGGTCGTCGGGCTGCGCGGTAAAGAGTAAGAGGACGTGGCGACATTTTATTGGTGTCCGGATGTAGAACTACGTCAGATGTCCAGACCTAATAAAAATTCTGTCATTTATTCAGGTCGATCGAGTTAAATTATATTTCAGATAAGTTAAATGTACAGTTATACATATCACATCAATTAAGAGATGTCTTATTTTTTTCTTTACTGAATTGCAAGTGTTTGAGCTGTTTTTCAATAAGTAATAACTTTTTTATTATAACATTCTGATCCAAATTTTAATTAAAGTAAATTTCAAAATATTTATATTCTTTAATTAAGATTAGTGCAATATATTAAAATATATATAATATGATTTTCTAAACAGGTTTTAAGAGCTTTGAACTAAATGATGATGATTTAAGATCAAGAAATATACTAACACAAAATTTAATTTTTAAATTTTTTTAATATAATATGCTTGAGAAGATCCTTAATAAGCTACGAACTTGCGAAAGCTTGGTAATTTATCGTTTAGGGGTTAAAATTATTATTATTATTATCTTCTACACTCAAGCCAGATGACTCCTCAATTCATTTGATTTTTTTAAAATGAACAAAATAAAAGAAAATATTAGGACAAATTTTAAAGTAAAGCGTATTATTTATGAAAATTAGTATAAGGAACCTATTTAGTAAATAATTTAAAAAGTATCAGAAACATTAAATGTATTGGTGTATTCTGAATAAATCATTTCGCACATTTTAAATGCCTCGTGTGATTTGGTCGTATTCACTTAAAATAGAAAAAAACAAAAATGCATTAGGAGAGAGAGAAACTAGGAAAGATAGAGGTGGGGATGCAAAGAGTAACAAAAGGAGGGAGAGAGATAGGGGAGAATGAGAGAGATATACGGAGAGAGCAACATGATATTTAGCGAATATATAAAAAATATAATTAATATATTTTAAAATGATATTTAGTAATATGATTTTTTATCAATGACAATAATAAATATAATTAAATAATATTTAATATATTTTTTAGAAAATATATTTTAAAATGATTTTTTATATAATATTTTGTAAATTTTTTGTAAAATAATTAATGAAATATATAATTTACAGTCGGCCAATCTGCAAAATTTGAGAGAGAAATTAAAAAAAATGGGTCTTTTTATCAATAAATATAGCACATAAATACCTCGTACAATAAATTAAGAAGATATTTCAGATCACTTCTGACCGCTATCTTTTTGCTCTTCATTCTGGCCTTATAGCTCTCTGCTGATCTCTTCCCTCTGAAACTCTAGAATTATCAGCAAAATCTATTTCTCTCTTATGCTCCCTGTTCCTTGCTCTCTCTGTCGTTGCCATTGTTGAGTTTCATGTAATAGCTTTTGAAGGATTTATGTTGTCAGCCTAATTCTTCAGGTGATGTGTTGGGTATTTCTTCTTTAGATGAAATTTTGTTTGGAAAGTCATCACCTTTTTCTTGATTTGAATGATTATTTTAATCATTCTGATTTGTTTTTCTAAAATATTTTATAGAAATTTTAAGGACATTTGGTGTTATCCCTTGATGATTTTTGAGAAGATGTTCTTTTTAAAAAACCATCTATCTCTCAACTTTTTTTCTGATTGTTTCATGATTATTATTATAATTTTTTGCTTTTTGAAAAAAAAAATTTTTTGAAATGTTTTATCAGGAAAGGCATTATTTTTCCCAATATTCTTATCCAAATCAGCCAAAAAATTGAGTTGAATGAAATATTTTTTTGCAAAAAATATACATATATTTATACGTGTTTTGTTATAATATTATAATAATTAAGTTTTTTTATTATTTTCAGATTTTGTCTGTTGTGAAAGCTGCAAAATAGGACGATGGCATTCAATAGAGGAAATTTTAATATGAAGAAAGTACCACTTCTGTCTTTTAACTTGAGGTCTCTATCCACTGCCAATAAGATCTCACTCAAAGAAAAACTTATGACAGAGCTTGCTCTTGTAAGGTCTGTCATTGATAAAATTGGAGGAGATATTCCAAAAACAGAACAATGCTGCAAAAGAGCTTCAAATAAAACTATTCGTTCCAGCAGTACTAAGCAGCAACAAGTTCCTGCTAACAAGAAAAGAAAATCAAGTGAACTAACTCAAGCTAATCCAAATAAAAACCTATCTGAAGTAGCGACTAATATTGTAAGCTTTTATCTTCTAATTGATCCCACAGTATTATTATAGGTGAGCTAGCTAGTTAATTAACTATTTTCTTTCTTGGTTAATTCTGTAGGATTCCAAGAACTCGGCTGGGGCACTGAGGAAGAAGCATTGTTCTGATTCAAATGGTGAGACCGAGCTATAAAATCTTTCAAATGATGGCTAAGACAAGCAGTTAATTGTTATTGTTTTGTTCTTTGGTTATTAATTATAGGATTTGATGAATACGAGTGTAAAAAATTAGTATCACCAACAAAATCCCTCCGTGCTGCTATGCTCAAGGATCGCTTTGCTGATACTATCTTGAAAGCACAACAAGAGCTTCCAAATACCGTACGTGCAATACTTATCTATCAATACTGTCATATATTCATTGATAATACGAAGGCTATATTTGAGATAGTTTTCTTATAACTTTTTAAAATAACTCTCTTCTACAAAAAATTTTGGATTTAAAAATTATTTTGAAAAGTAGCATGAAAATTGCTTCAAACGATGTCTAAATTTAACTATTTAAAATGAAGAACAAAATATGCTTGAGCATATTCTTAATTAGCTATGAACTTACGAAAGCTTCTTAATTTGTTGTTTAGGGGATAAAAGAACGAGCATTTAGAATGCAACAAGAAAAGGAAAAATTGACAAAAGTATACAATGAAGGTAAGAAAAAATTCTGCAACAAATAATCTGTATATTCTTATTGTTCAGCATTTTTTGTACAGCATTTTTTGTTATTTTACTGTTCAGCATTTTTTGTTATTTTATTTTATAATATGTATATTCTTATTGAACAGAAGAAATAAGAATTGAAGCACAAATTAAAGGTGTTGTCAATCAAAAGGCAAAATCTGAGCTCAGAATGAAGATTAAGAAGGAAAGAGAAGCTTCTCGTCTTGCCTTAGATAAGGTCAGTATTTTTCCATCTGAGACTGCCTAATGAGAAGAGAGTACGCTTGATATGCCGTTCCATATAATCATGTCGATCTCTATTATGCAGATGGAAGCAACAGTTGAAATGAATGACAATGAAAAGGTGATGAAAGAATTAAAGGCTCTCGGTTGTCAAAACATCTCTTTCTATGTTTTGAGAGAGTTTGGATTATTCCTCAAAGATGATGACTTTGATGATCACAAACCTGCTCAGATTTCAACCCTAAAAAATGATGAAATAGAAGAGGGGGAGATCGTTATTTAGTCTTTAGAGATGTGTTCTTATGATGTGATCTTAATTCTTAACTTAAACTGTCAAGTGTCCATAACTTTAACTGTTTGCAAAAAGAATTATATAAGTAGGCTCCTCTAGAAAGTAGTAAACTATTTTTTAGTACAAAATATTTTTAAACTAGAGAAGCTGCTTTAGAAAGTAGTAAAAAAGTTGTCCCAAACGAAATCTTAGTCTCATGCAGTTGAGTATTGAACATTTGTATGCATGTTTTTATATATGAAGTTATTTTTGTTATTTCTAAGATTTGATATCTATGACAATGAATAGATATGATAGTGAATTGTTGGCTGTAGGCAAAGCCGACAATATGAACATTTTTCCGATCCCAATTGCTTATTTAATTTGGTGTATTTTATTTTATTTTATTTTTCATCCTTCTTTAAAAATCCAAAATTTGTCTCCTCCTTTCTCATAAATCCAATTAGTATGTATTATATTTTATCATATCATATATTCATATTAGTAGTTTATTATTATTATTATTATTATTATTATTATTATTATTATTATTATTATATACTCTCAAGCTCGATGGCTCGCCAATTCAAGCTTTAAATAGCTTCTTTTAATTTATTATTATTTTTTTTGAAAATGAACAAATAAAAGAAAACTATTTTTCTTTTCTTTTAAAAAAAGCTTCATTTAATTTGTTCATTAAAAAAATTAATCAGGGCTTATTATTTATTAAAATTAGTATAAGGAGCTAGCAAGGTTTTGAAAATCGAACCGGATAACGAACCGGAGGAATGAGAGGTTCAGAGTTCGACCGGTAGAACCAGGGGCGAACCTGATGTCGTAATAAATAATAATATTATTAAAAAAATAAAATAAATGTTAAATTTTCCTGTAATACCTTCATTCTACATTCTATTTTCATAGCTCCTAATTCAAATAACATAAACATGACATCAATTAAGTTTATGAAACATAAACAAATAACACATAATATAAGTGTCGCATCAAAGTGGCCATAAGCAAAATATGATGAAATTGAGTTATTGACGTCGCTAACCAATTGTTGCTAGTTTCAAGCAGATGGTCCTTCATGTGATCTCTAACCAATTGTCATTAGTTATGCTAAGGGGTTGTTTGGTATCCTATTTTAGGCGAGATTTAATAAATGTTTAGCTTAAAAACGTTGCACTAAAGTCTAAACAGTAATTTACATAGCAAAATGATGCCCTACAGCTACATCACTTTACTATTTTACATAGCCATCACATATATTACTCATTAGCAAAATCATAAATCAAACATGCAGTGAAATGTCACTAAGGCTTAAAAATGTTGCTCTAAACATTTGCCAATTCAAACAAAAAACAAAGATTGTCTCCATGAAATGACCCAAAGGGTTCCCAGTCCAAAAAAAAAAAAAAAAGATTTTTGTAGAAAGGAAGCATTGAAACACAAACACATGAGTGAACTTTCAATTTCAACCATCAAACAAGAAAACTCATCAAGATTCGCAGCCTACGTACCGTCGGCTGCAAATAGGAGCAAAGAGAAGTGCGTGAAAATTAAAAAACTCACAGTGGGTAGGAGAGGAGAACTTGACCAAGAGAAGGAAGCCTTCAATGAGCTCGATCAGCTCCGTCGCTCCGGCAAAACAGCACATCTCGTCCGTCTTCCGTCCGTCCTATCCGAGAGGAGTCACACGCCCGGAGGAATCACGAAAATGAGGAGAATAGGGTTTAACGGTTTGTATTTGTTTTGTTATAACTTATAAGCTCCCTATCTATAAGCCATTTGATTAAACGGACGACTAAAAAATGGTTTTATTCAAACCGGCAAGTTTTTTAAACGAGACCGATTTTCCGGTTCGGCGGTCGAACCGGCGGTTCGACCGGTTCGCACCCAGTTCTCTGTTGGAGCGGTTCTAAAGAAACCCGTAACCGGCCGGCCGGTCCAGTCCATTTTTCAAAACCTTGATGAGGAGCATATTTAAGAAATAATTTCAAAAGGAGCAAAAACATCAAATGTATTGGCGTATTCTGAACAGCCTCATATTATTTGATCCTATTCAGCTTAAAATAGAAAACAAACAAAAAACGGGGAGAAAGAGAGAGAAACTAGGAGTGAGATAGATATGGGGATGGAGAGAGAGAGAGAGAGAGAGAGAGAGAGAGAGAGAGAGAGAGAGAGAGAGAGAGAGAGAGAGAGAGAGAGAAGGGGGAAGAGAGATAGGGGAGAATAAGAAAGAGAAAGAGAAGAGATATGGGAGATAGCAATATGATATTTCATAGATATATAAAAATAATTTTAAATGATATGTGATATATTTTTAAATGATATTTGGTAATATGAGTTTTAATAATAAAAATAATAATAAGATTTTTAAATGAGAATTAATATATTTTTATCAAAATATATTTTGAAATATTTTTTTTTTTTTTGGAAAATGATTAATCTTAGTTTTGTAAAAAATGTTTTAAATGATTTTCTATGTAAATCAGTATAATACTTTATATTTATATTTATATAATTTTAATTTATATTTTATTTATCATTAATATGTCATCAAAAAATTATCTTGATCACGCACGAATCTCGATGCAAAATCAAATTGGAAACTTCCGAAATTAAAATTGTTACCATCTGAACTCTGATTTCAGCAAATTTATAGTCAAACTGAACGTCTTGGAAATACAAACCCAATGACACCAAATTCAACTCAATCCGAGCCCAAATGAGTCCAAATCAAGGACCTGAAGCGCTGTAGTTAGGTTCGAACCACAATTTGGATTACCAAACGTTACGTGCTTACAGTCGAATCGAGTGGCTCGATGAGTCAAATCAATTTAGCCCAAGATCGTCGAATTTCAATTTCATTAAGACCTTCAAATGTCTGACAAACGGCCCATGATCAAGGGATTCAATATCGGCCGTCCATCCAACTACTCCCCATTTACCCTTGATCTCTCACCTATTTATTGGCCATGCAAATCCAGAAATCTATAAATATACACCTTTCTCTTGAAAGAGAGACTTCAAGCAAGAGAGGAAGAGAGAGATCAGAATTCTCTCTTGCCACCTCGCTCCTCGCCACCGCTAGAGTTCTACCGGATCACCACTTGAGGCCCGAACTTATGCCGTACCACCACCTGATGTCTTGTGCTCCACCAGGCCATCACCTGAGGCTCAGACTTCTACCGGACCACCACCTGAGGCCAGAACTTCTTCCATATCACCACATATGGCCCGGACTTCTGCCGAACCACCACTTGAGGCACAGACTTCCACCAGACCACCACTTGAGGCCCTGAGCTTCACCAGGCCACCACTTCACACCCAGACTTCTATCAGACCATCACTTGAGGTCCTATGCTCCACCAGGCCATCTCCTGACGCCCGGACTTCTGTCGGACCATTACTTGAGGCCCTAAGCTCAACCAGATCACAACCAAATGCCCAGACTTCTACTAGACCATCACTTGAGGACCTTTGCTCCACCAGGCCACCACCTGAAGCCCGAACTTCTGTTGGACCATCACTTGAGGCCCTCTGCTCTAGCAGGCCACCACTTGACTCCCAGACTTCTGCCGGAGTTCTCCCAAATTACCACCCTTCTACTACAGTCTTCAAACCCATGTCTCCTGCAGACTATGATCCTTCTGATCTCCATCACCAGACAATGGTCTTTCTGACTCTGGTCTCTTATGAACTACGGTCTTTCAGACCCCTGTCTCGTGCAAACTATGGCCCGTCCAACCAAACAAACATGTCTATGTTGACTATTGTAATTCCCCCCATGTAATGCGCTTTATTTGACGTATATTTGTGGCATCAATACAAGGCCTTCTCCCAAGGAAGGGCCTCATTTGTAATCGACTGCAAATACTAGTGAATTCAATCAAACTGGGCCAGTCCTGTAGTTTTTCCCCCTTTTCAGGGGTTTCCACGTAAAAACTCTAGTGTCTCTTATGAACACTACACTCTCTCTCTCTTATCTGTTTGTGTGCTATATCTTCGTATAATGCTAAGACATTAAACTTTATATTTCTCTACTGCCGCAAATACTCCAGGACGCAACAATCATAAAATAAATAAAATAGTTATAATATTTAAAAAAAATTAATATTTTAAATTTTATAATTATTTTATCAAAATTTTTGGAAAATTATATTTTAATAAAAGATATTTAATTTTTCAAAATTAGTTTTAACCGTTCAAAGTTTAAAATTTTAATTAATTTTATCTAATTTTTTAAAAAAGATATTTAAATATTATTATATTAAAATTATATTGATAAAAATATATGCCCTTATTTGTACAGATAAGTACTAAAATATAAGTTTCTTTTTAAGTAATGTGAGTGATAAATCTCAAAGTGTATGTCTTTAACTTAAACAGATTCTTTCAAAAAACAAATAGCAATTGAAAGACCACTTTGCATGCCGCGGCACCACTTCTCATGACATAATAATGGGGTTGTACAATACAAGAATTTTCAAATATTTAAAAATTTAAATTTAAATACTGATTATTTTTATCAAAATATTGAAAAAAGTTCAGAATAGAAGCCGGAATGATGTTGAATAATATCTATGTAGGGGTTTCAAAATGGGTTCATAGGTTGGGTTCGGGTTGGCCCGAATTGATCCATGTTTAAACGGGCTGACCCTAACCCAACTCGGTTTTGCAAATGGGTCAAGAAATTCAACCCGGACCCGACTCGCAGGTTGCTTCGTTGACCCGACATGACCCTCAGACCTGCTATTTTTCAAATTCTATGCAACAGGCTAGGACTAGGTTGAACCGCTAAACACCAGTTAGGCGAGGCGGTGGCTTTTGCAAGTGCATTGACTCGACTGTCGGGTGTCGGACTCAACTTTTGCGTGGTGGACGTCGGACATTTAATGTGGCGAAGACTGAAGGCGGGTATATATATCGAGGCTGGCCGCTAAGAGGTTAGGCGTGTGTGCAGACGTTGGATTGGGCTTCGACGAGACCAACTCTCCACATGCTAGCGGGCTAGGCCTTGCAAAATGGCGAGTTGTATGGCAAGGAACTGAAGGAAGGCAGGCTGGCCACTAGCGGACCCGGACCCGTGTCAACTTTTGATTGGTTTTGGGTGTTGGGTCAACCCGAACTCAATTTGATTTTAGAAACTGGTCACATTTTTGAACCCGAACTCAACACCATTTTAGAATCAGGTTATAATTTTTTATTTTAGAAAGTTTCATTTGTAATAACTTTCTTATTTTTTCTAAAGTTGTTTTTTCGTAGAAAAAATTTATTAGAAATTTTTGTATTAAAATACTCTTTTGGAAAGCAGTTAGAAAGTTGTCCCAAACAAAGCATCAATAAATGCAATTGTAGTTTTAATTGGGGGTTGAACGACTTGAGCACTCGAAGATGCATCAGGATTCTAAAATTTGATTCCCATCAATGTGATACAAGTTCGAGCACTAAATTTTTTTTTCACTGAATTGCTAGTGATTATTGATCTATTTTTAAATAAGAAATAAATTTTTAATTATAGTATTCTGACCTAAATTTTAATTAAAATAAATCAAAATTTTTAGACATGCTTAATTATGATTAGTGCAATATGTTATAATTTTCAAAATAGATTTAATAGCTTCGAGCCAAATGATGATGATTTTATGATCAGGATATATACTTACAAAAAAATTTCTTTAAAAAAATTAATATAATTAATGTCATTCATAATTTAGGTTGGATTTTAAAAAATAATTAATGAAATATATAATTAACATACAAATAGCCGCCAAAATGCAAAATTGGAGAGAGAAATTCAAAAAAGTGGGTCCTCCAATCATTAAATGCAACGGACGGATATCTCATACAATAAATGCGGTAAGTTGTTTCATATCACTTCTGACAGCTATCTTTCAGCTCCTTCTCATTCTGCCCTTAAAGCTCTCTCCATTAGGTCTCTTTCCTCCTCCAAAACCCTAGAATTACTGGCAAAGTTCTGTTTCTCTCTACTCCGCTCTATTCCTTGTTGTCTCCGTTGTTTACATTGTGGAGCTTCATTTAATGGATTTTGAAAGATTTTTGTTGTTAACCTAATTCTTCGGGTGATGTGTTGGGTAAATCAAGAACATAACAATGCTTCAAAAAAGATTCAAATAATACTATTCGTTCCCGCGGTACTAAGCTGGAACAAGTTCCTACTAACATGAAAAGAAAATCAAGTGAAATAGCTCAAGTCCTGAATAAAGTGAAGAATACAAATGGTATATCAGACGTTACCCATTTAAAATCTCAAGCTAATCCAAACAAAGTATTATCTGAACTAGTCGCTAATTGTAAGTTTTTATCTTTTGACTGATCCAACAGTATTATTTTAACAACCTATACACTACTAAAAAATCTGGCTTTCTCAGCATTTTTTATGACCTACGGCAGCGGTTTAAACACCTACTAATTTATTTGCAGCAGTTTAAAAACTGCTACACATCCGTTGTATTTGCTTTCGCTACAAAGGTTTTAGCAGCGGTTTCACATATGCTGCTATAGGAAAGTTTTAGCATCGCTTTTTAACAGGGATTAAAACCGCTGCTTAATGATAGCACTGATTAAAAAATATATATATAATGTCAAAAAATTAAATTTTTTTTATCAAATTATAAATACACAATTAATCCAAACAACATGATGCATCGCATGGTGGCAAAGCACACCAAATATGTTTAATCCAAACAAGAATAATTGAAAAGTATCTCTCATGGAATGTAATAGAACCATCGTCCTGCTCAACTTTGGCAAACCATAATATCAGTTATTTCAATAACAATCTAACTCCAATAACGAAGGGCGTTGCTGTTTGAAAAGATTAATCTATTATTGCCTAAAATGTTTATCAACACTTTTCGACTAGAAGGGGATTGAGGAAAGAGGTGATTCTAAAATAAACTCCAATTGCTACATGGAAAAAATCATGGAGGTCGATTCAGCTGCGGAAAGCTAAAAGTGATCCAACTCGATCACCTCATTCCTTATAACAAAATCTTAGTCTTACAATTAAATAATATCCACAAATCTAATGCTAATAGAATTACAATCTCTGAGTAGGAGTAGTCTTCTGTACCCATCATTGGAGGAACATCCTTATAGTTCTTTAGACCCAGCAGGCTAACAGACACATTCTTCACATTGACAGTGGGAGGGTAGAATTGTTAATTCTCAAAGAAGTATACTGAAGCAGAGCATTTATATACACTACTGCATTACAATGACCTGCAAGTCAAAGTTAGATGACAGTAAGCGAGTGGCTATAAGAAACTAAGGCTTCGTTTGATACTGCTTTCTTACTACTTCTTAAAGCAATTTTTTTTGTAAAAAAAATTAAATTTTTTATTAAAAAGCTGCTTTAAGAAGTAGCTAGAAAGTCATCGTAAACAAAGCCTAAATCAAGTTGTCAATAGTTTTACTAGCATAGAAAATGAAGAGCTTTAAAAATATCTCGATTCCTACCTCCTCTATTCTTTGCCTGAGCTTATGAAGGCTAGCATTTGAGAAAGTTCTAAAAGTTCCGCCGAGGATGGCAGACTTTGGAACCAGGTCCAGATTGCTCCCTCCGTTCACTTCTGCTACTAAGACAACCTGACAAGGAAATCAAAATAATGCTTACAGATGATGAAACGTTACACAATTATAAATTCTATTTTTTAGTGAACTAGGTAAGGGTATTTAGTGCATACACAAATACTGCAGCATTAGTTTTTTAGCCCATAATCAAGGCAATAGTAAACGTCCAAAGCCTGGATTGGAGATTGGATAATAAGCATACTCATTGATCCTATCAGGAAAAACTGTACAAATCTGACCAACTTTGATATATCCAAAGCCCCTCTCCTCCAAAGATCTATAGATTTAACTCAGTTAAGAAGACCAAATAATAATAATGGGTGAAAGAGCACTAAGCACTTTTTGAAGAGAGTTTACGCTAATCGTCTATTTTCCTATTTGGTTAATCCACACAACATACAATCCAGGACAAAATCAATAAAAAGCTGACAATTTAAAAAAAAAAACATCAATTTTACCAACACTAACAAGCATAAACATGAATCACTTACTCTATATATTAAGCACATCAAAACCGAAAGAAATTCAATATGATTAAACTTATATCATAATGCATTAACAACAAATACTAGATTAAAAAAATCAATGCTTCGAAGTCTACTAACACAAAAAGTTGCTTCCAGATTACTAACCATTCTATGCTCCACAAGAAACCGGATGATATCCCAAACACCTGATGAAACTAGATTCGAAGTAAAGCCCAGAAAGATTTTGCATCTGACGGACTATCTGTATGCAGGATCCAACTCTTCTTCAGTGCAATCTTCTGTTTGTTTCTCATGGGAAAGCCTCCAATCTAACTTCAGTATTATCAGCATGGGAAAATACATTAAAAAAAAAAACTTCTATGTAATAAAAGTAAAAAATCAAAGATCAACTTTCTTCTGAATTTTTACTTGCACAAAAAAAAAACGCAAACACCACTAACTAAATTAAATAACGACATCAATTTAATATCTACAAAATCATTGATAAAAAAGGATGAATAGTAGACAAAAGTACGAAAACTCACCATCTGATTGACGACTTCGACAGCGTCTCCAAGGTTCGATGCCTGGAAACCAGTGAAAACTAAGGAATGTGACAAGTTGACCAGATTCAGGAATTGTTCAATTGAGCTTATTGTTAGATAGATCAATTTCAGAGAGCATAGTGAGGTGGCCCAAACTTGCTGGGATGGAACCCTCAAGAGAATTATGCGAGAGATCAAGCACAGCAGCATATCGCAAGCTACCTAATTCATCAGGAATGGGTCCTGATAACATATTGTGGCCTAAATTCAACAACATGAGATAATACATGCTGCCAAGCTCTCTCGGGATTTCACCGGTAAGATGATCTCGCAGCTCCCCACCCATGCTAGACCCCATTTGATATCAATCCATACACAAGAAGATTGACAGCTCAAATTCTTTTTCTCAATTTTTACTTGATCAACAAATCACTAACGAAAAGTTGTTCACTACAGGAAAAACCCTTATTACCGACGGACAATTTTTCGCCGGAAAAATCCGACGGTAATCGCGTGTTTTCCCGTAGACGTTGAAATAACAGAAGTTGAACATCTATCACAAAAATTAATAAATGAAGCATTGTTGACAAGAATTTAGAGTATAAATGACAAAGTTTATGCTAAGTAACAACAAAAACCATTGTACAAATGACATAAGTTGTCAAGAAAAAATTAGAGTAGAAATGACAAAAGTTTAACATGCATCACAAAAATTACTATCTATAGCCAAATAAAAAATCAAAATTATTATAACATTTCAAAACAAACCATCGGCTATACATAATGAAAATATCGTGTCTATGTATATTATGTATTCCCTTCTTCTACACCTTGGATGTCAATTAGGAGAAAATTGATCATTATATCCCTGTTATTAATATAGAAGTCATCAGAAAAACTAGCCGTCAGCTCTCAGGCGATCTTCGAGCGCTTTGTCTGGTTCGTCTGTTCCTTCCGATCGCTGCTGCTGTTTCGTTCTCTGGTTGTTCTTCATCATCTGGTAACTCTGTTTCTTCTCCTGGCTTTGGTGTCGTGGGTATTTTTTGGTGTTTTTCATTGGTTTTGTTCCTTCTGTGTGTGGTTTTGAGGATCTTTCGGGGTTTTTGTTGGGGGGGGGCGATGATGATTCCTTCGTCATCTAGCCCGGTTATTACTTCTGTTCCTCCCGTTTACACTAGATCTTTCAAAGATGTGGTTTCGAATGGTTCTTCTGCTTCAGGTAATAAGATTAAATTCGTGCATGGCTCTTTTAAAGGTTGTCCTGCGTTAATGTTCGAGGATGAAGCTGTTTCGCTTTTGGCGGCCCCTTTTTCTTTCACTCTTGTTGGCAAATTTGTCCTGCGTAGACCGAACTTTGACGTTATCCGTAAATTTTTCTATTCTCTTAAACTTTCTGGATCTTTCAACGTGGGTCTTTGGACCCGAGGCACATTGCGATTCAACTGTCTAATGACTTAGATTATAGTCATAATTTTGCGAGGCATTCTTATTACATTCAGGGCTGTCAAATGAGGCTATTGAAATGGTCACCGGATTTTGATGTGAGGGAGGAATCTCCTATTACACCGGTTTGGATTGCTTTTCCTAATCTTCGTTTGCATTTTTTCAATTCTAACATACTTTTTGGGATGGCATCTGTATTTGGTCGACCTCTTCAAACGGATCAAGCTACTGCTTCTTTAACTAGACCCTCTGTGGCTCGTGTTTTAGTGTAGTTGGATGTTACGAAAAAATATCCGCATGATATTTGGTTAGGATCGGAAAAAAATGGTTATTTTCAGAAAGTTGAAATTAAAAATCTTTCCATATTTTGTTCTCATTGTAAAATGCATGGGCATGCTATGAATGAATGTTATCGTTTACATCCTACCCTGAGAAAAGGAAAAATTACTGCTAAAGTTAATGGGAAAGGTGATAAGGAGGATTTGCTTGTTTCTAACAATGGGGTCGGGTCTATTTCTAGACCCGTGGATTTGATTTTGGATGCAGGGGATCAATCGGTTCATTTGAAGGATGTGGAAGTAAATCATAAATCTAATGACATTAACTCTTGTGGGCTTAATCTGAAAAAAAATTCTTTAGATCCGTTGGTCATTGACAATGATAATATCCTTAATGTTTCTTCTTCTCATCTTATTGCTAATTGTAACCCAGAATTTCAGGGGGAGGCCGAATGCTCTAGCAAAAATTCGGATATCCTGAGGCTTGAGAAATGGCATGATGCCATCCCTGTTAATAGTTCTGATAACCTTGAGGTGGTCTTGGACCTGGGTGATGTGGAATTTGCCAAAAGTATTGAATTGCCTATGTTAAATGATACGGAAAATGCTAAGGTTGACTCTTCTTTGCAGGATTTGGACAATCCCTCTAATGCTAATGAAAATGTTCTGAACCATTGGGGGAAAAATACTTCTACTATTGAGGATGGAGTTCTTTACATGGAAGGTATGCTGCCTCCAAAAGAGGCTTCTGGTAAGATGAATAACGAAGAGTTTCTTTTGTCTAATCATTATCATGGTGAAGCTTTCACTGACTGAAGCTGAAATTACTGCTAAATGTTATGCTAGAGAAGATCATGATTTGAGTTTTTCTAAGGGACATGGTAAGAAAGGTAAGAAACCTAGGAATGTCATTTTACAATCGCCTAGAACTACTCGTTCACATACTTCCCACTAATTACTGTATTTATGGTTAATGCTATTATCTGGAATGTGAGGGGAATTGGGTGTCCTTCGTCGAAATTTAGGGTCAAAAATATGTGTCGTATTCATAAAATTTATGTTCTTGTTTTACTTGAACCTTTTATTTCTATGGATAAATTGTCTGCCACTGCGAAGTTTCTGGGCTTTAAACATGCTTTTGGTAATATTTATAATAAAATCTGGATTTTTTGGAATGAGTTTATTAGACTTGATATTATTGGGGATTTCCCTCAGGTGGTTCATTGTAATGTTGAATGTTCTCTTTTTCAATGTGGTGCCTCTTTTGTGTATGCTGCTTCTTCTCATTATTCTAGACGCATTTTGTGGGAACAAATTTCTAATTTTCATAATGTTTGTTCCTTACCTTGTTTAGTTGGTGGTGATTTTAATACTATTTCTAATCCTGATGAGAGATTAGGTGGTTCGAGGCCTAATTTTCAATCTATGGATGAATTCAATGATATGATTATATTTTGCAATCTTATTGATATTGGTTTCTCTGGTAATAAATTTACTTGGCATCGTGGTCATTTGTGGCAACGTTTGGATAGAGTTATTTTTAATAGTGCTTGGATTAGTGCTTTTAATTCTACGAAAATTGAGCATCTTAGTCATACCTTTTCTGATCATTCTCCGCTTCTTATTAATATTCAGATTAAGTCCATGGGTGTTTCTGCTCAGTTTAGATTTCAGAATATGTGGCTTACTCATAATAATTTTCTTGAAGTTGTTAGTAATAATTGGTTGGCTCCTATTCACCCGGATGATGGGATTTCTGGTATGAATAGGCTTTGGCTTAAGTTGAAAAGGCTTAAAATGGTTTTAAATTGGTGGAATCATAACGTTTTTAAAAATCTTTTTCATAATATTTTATTGGCTGAAGATAAGATTAATTCTTTAGAGGAGTGTTGTCAGGCTGACCCTTCGGTGGCTAATCTGGCTCTTCTTATGGAGGCCAAAGGGGATCTTGGTACGCTTCAAACTCAGGAAGAAATTTTTTGGAAGCAAAAAGCGGCTTCCAAGAATTTAATGGAGGGAGATAAGAACACTAAATATTTTCATGCTTTAGTTAATAAAAAACGTGCCATTAACGGTATTCATAAAATTACTAAGGATAATGGTTATGTTTTTGTTGATCATGAGGAGATTGCTTCCCTTGCTGTTAATTTAGTGATAAATCTCAAAGTGTATGTCTTTAACTTAAACAGATTCTTTCAAAAAACAAATAGCAATTGAAAGACCACTTTGCATGCCGCGGCACCACTTCTCATGACATAATAATGGGGTTGTACAATACAAGAATTTTCAAATATTTAAAAATTTAAATTTAAATACTGATTATTTTTATCAAAATATTGAAAAAAGTTCAGAATAGAAGCCGGAATGATGTTGAATAATATCTATGTAGGGGTTTCAAAATGGGTTCATAGGTTGGGTTCGGGTTGGCCCGAATTGATCCATGTTTAAACGGGCTGACCCTAACCCAACTCGGTTTTGCAAATGGGTCAAGAAATTCAACCCGGACCCGACTCGCAGGTTGCTTCGTTGACCCGACATGACCCTCAGACCTGCTATTTTTCAAATTCTATGCAACAGGCTAGGACTAGGTTGAACCGCTAAACACCAGTTAGGCGAGGCGGTGGCTTTTGCAAGTGCATTGACTCGACTGTCGGGTGTCGGACTCAACTTTTGCGTGGTGGACGTCGGACATTTAATGTGGCGAAGACTGAAGGCGGGTATATATATCGAGGCTGGCCGCTAAGAGGTTAGGCGTGTGTGCAGACGTTGGATTGGGCTTCGACGAGACCAACTCTCCACATGCTAGCGGGCTAGGCCTTGCAAAATGGCGAGTTGTATGGCAAGGAACTGAAGGAAGGCAGGCTGGCCACTAGCGGACCCGGACCCGTGTCAACTTTTGATTGGTTTTGGGTGTTGGGTCAACCCGAACTCAATTTGATTTTAGAAACTGGTCACATTTTTGAACCCGAACTCAACACCATTTTAGAATCAGGTTATAATTTTTTATTTTAGAAAGTTTCATTTGTAATAACTTTCTTATTTTTTCTAAAGTTGTTTTTTCGTAGAAAAAATTTATTAGAAATTTTTGTATTAAAATACTCTTTTGGAAAGCAGTTAGAAAGTTGTCCCAAACAAAGCATCAATAAATGCAATTGTAGTTTTAATTGGGGGTTGAACGACTTGAGCACTCGAAGATGCATCAGGATTCTAAAATTTGATTCCCATCAATGTGATACAAGTTCGAGCACTAAATTTTTTTTTCACTGAATTGCTAGTGATTATTGATCTATTTTTAAATAAGAAATAAATTTTTAATTATAGTATTCTGACCCAAATTTTAATTAAAATAAATCAAAATTTTTAGACATGCTTAATTATGATTAGTGCAATATGTTATAATTTTCAAAATAGATTTAATAGCTTCGAGCCAAATGATGATGATTTTATGATCAGGATATATACTTACAAAAAAATTTCTTTAAAAAAATTAATATAATTAATGTCATTCATAATTTAGGTTGGATTTTAAAAAATAATTAATGAAATATATAATTAACATACAAATAGCCGCCAAAATGCAAAATTGGAGAGAGAAATTCAAAAAAGTGGGTCCTCCAATCATTAAATGCAACGGACGGATATCTCATACAATAAATGCGGTAAGTTGTTTCATATCACTTCTGACAGCTATCTTTCAGCTCCTTCTCATTCTGCCCTTAAAGCTCTCTCCATTAGGTCTCTTTCCTCCTCCAAAACCCTAGAATTACTGGCAAAGTTCTGTTTCTCTCTACTCCGCTCTATTCCTTGTTGTCTCCGTTGTTTACATTGTGGAGCTTCATTTAATGGCTTTTGAAAGATTTTTGTTGTTAACCTAATTCTTCGGGTGATGTGTTGGGTAAATCAAGAACATAACAATGCTTCAAAAAAGATTCAAATAATACTATTCGTTCCCGCGGTACTAAGCTGGAACAAGTTCCTACTAACATGAAAAGAAAATCAAGTGAAATAGCTCAAGTCCTGAATAAAGTGAAGAATACAAATGGTATATCAGACGTTACCCATTTAAAATCTCAAGCTAATCCAAACAAAGTATTATCTGAACTAGTCGCTAATTGTAAGTTTTTATCTTTTGACTGATCCAACAGTATTATTTTAACAACCTATACACTACTAAAAAATCTGGCTTTCTCAGCATTTTTTATGACCTACGGCAGCGGTTTAAACACCTACTAATTTATTTGCAGCAGTTTAAAAACTGCTACACATCCGTTGTATTTGCTTTCGCTACAAAGGTTTTAGCAGCGGTTTCACATATGCTGCTATAGGAAAGTTTTAGCATCGCTTTTTAACAGGGATTAAAACCGCTGCTTAATGATAGCACTGATTAAAAAATATATATATAATGTCAAAAAATTAAATTTTTTTTATCAAATTATAAATACACAATTAATCCAAACAACATGATGCATCGCATGGTGGCAAAGCACACCAAATATGTTTAATCCAAACAAGAATAATTGAAAAGTATCTCTCATGGAATGTAATAGAACCATCGTCCTGCTCAACTTTGGCAAACCATAATATCAGTTATTTCAATAACAATCTAACTCCAATAACGAAGGGCGTTGCTGTTTGAAAAGATTAATCTATTATTGCCTAAAATGTTTATCAACACTTTTCGACTAGAAGGGGATTGAGGAAAGAGGTGATTCTAAAATAAACTCCAATTGCTACATGGAAAAAATCATGGAGGTCGATTCAGCTGCGGAAAGCTAAAAGTGATCCAACTCGATCACCTCATTCCTTATAACAAAATCTTAGTCTTACAATTAAATAATATCCACAAATCTAATGCTAATAGAATTACAATCTCTGAGTAGGAGTAGTCTTCTGTACCCATCATTGGAGGAACATCCTTATAGTTCTTTAGACCCAGCAGGCTAACAGACACATTCTTCACATTGACAGTGGGAGGGTAGAATTGTTAATTCTCAAAGAAGTATACTGAAGCAGAGCATTTATATACACTACTGCATTACAATGACCTGCAAGTCAAAGTTAGATGACAGTAAGCGAGTGGCTATAAGAAACTAAGGCTTCGTTTGATACTGCTTTCTTACTACTTCTTAAAGCAATTTTTTTTGTAAAAAAAATTAAATTTTTTATTAAAAAGCTGCTTTAAGAAGTAGCTAGAAAGTCATCGTAAACAAAGCCTAAATCAAGTTGTCAATAGTTTTACTAGCATAGAAAATGAAGAGCTTTAAAAATATCTCGATTCCTACCTCCTCTATTCTTTGCCTGAGCTTATGAAGGCTAGCATTTGAGAAAGTTCTAAAAGTTCCGCCGAGGATGGCAGACTTTGGAACCAGGTCCAGATTGCTCCCTCCGTTCACTTCTGCTACTAAGACAACCTGACAAGGAAATCAAAATAATGCTTACAGATGATGAAACGTTACACAATTATAAATTCTATTTTTTAGTGAACTAGGTAAGGGTATTTAGTGCATACACAAATACTGCAGCATTAGTTTTTGAGCCCATAATCAAGGCAATAGTAAACGTCCAAAGCCTGGATTGGAGATTGGATAATAAGCATACTCATTGATCCTATCAGGAAAAACTGTACAAATCTGACCAACTTTGATATATCCAAAGCCCCTCTCCTCCAAAGATCTATAGATTTAACTCAGTTAAGAAGACCAAATAATAATAATGGGTGAAAGAGCACTAAGCACTTTTTGAAGAGAGTTTACGCTAATCGTCTATTTTCCTATTTGGTTAATCCACACAACATACAATCCAGGACAAAATCAATAAAAAGCTGACAATTTAAAAAAAAAAAAACATCAATTTTACCAACACTAACAAGCATAAACATGAATCACTTACTCTATATATTAAGCACATCAAAACCGAAAGAAATTCAATATGATTAAACTTATATCATAATGCATTAACAACAAATACTAGATTAAAAAAATCAATGCTTCGAAGTCTACTAACACAAAAAGTTGCTTCCAGATTACTAACCATTCTATGCTCCACAAGAAACCGGATGATATCCCAAACACCTGATGAAACTAGATTCGAAGTAAAGCCCAGAAAGATTTTGCATCTGACGGACTATCTGTATGCAGGATCCAACTCTTCTTCAGTGCAATCTTCTGTTTGTTTCTCATGGGAAAGCCTCCAATCTAACTTCAGTATTATCAGCATGGGAAAATACATTAAAAAAAAAAAACTTCTATGTAATAAAAGTAAAAAATCAAAGATCAACTTTCTTCTGAATTTTTACTTGCACAAAAAAAAAAACGCAAACACCACTAACTAAATTAAATAACGACATCAATTTAATATCTACAAAATCATTGATAAAAAAGGATGAATAGTAGACAAAAGTACGAAAACTCACCATCTGATTGACGACTTCGACAGCGTCTCCAAGGTTCGATGCCTGGAAACCAGTGAAAACTAAGGAATGTGACAAGTTGACCAGATTCAGGAATTGTTCAATTGAGCTTATTGTTAGATAGATCAATTTCAGAGAGCATAGTGAGGTGGCCCAAACTTGCTGGGATGGAACCCTCAAGAGAATTATGCGAGAGATCAAGCACAGCAGCATATCGCAAGCTACCTAATTCATCAGGAATGGGTCCTGATAACATATTGTGGCCTAAATTCAACAACATGAGATAATACATGCTGCCAAGCTCTCTCGGGATTTCACCGGTAAGATGATCTCGCAGCTCCCCACCCATGCTAGACCCCATTTGATATCAATCCATACACAAGAAGATTGACAGCTCAAATTCTTTTTCTCAATTTTTACTTGATCAACAAATCACTAACGAAAAGTTGTTCACTACAGGAAAAACCCTTATTACCGACGGACAATTTTTCGCCGGAAAAATCCGACGGTAATCGCGTGTTTTCCCGTAGACGTTGAAATAACAGAAGTTGAACATCTATCACAAAAATTAATAAATGAAGCATTGTTGACAAGAATTTAGAGTATAAATGACAAAGTTTATGCTAAGTAACAACAAAAACCATTGTACAAATGACATAAGTTGTCAAGAAAAAATTAGAGTAGAAATGACAAAAGTTTAACATGCATCACAAAAATTACTATCTATAGCCAAATAAAAAATCAAAATTATTATAACATTTCAAAACAAACCATCGGCTATACATAATGAAAATATCGTGTCTATGTATATTATGTATTCCCTTCTTCTACACCTTGGATGTCAATTAGGAGAAAATTGATCATTATATCCCTGTTATTAATATAGAAGTCATCAGAAAAACTAGCCGTCAGCTCTCAGGCGATCTTCGAGCGCTTTGTCTGGTTCGTCTGTTCCTTCCGATCGCTGCTGCTGTTTCGTTCTCTGGTTGTTCTTCATCATCTGGTAACTCTGTTTCTTCTCCTGGCTTTGGTGTCGTGGGTATTTTTTGGTGTTTTTCATTGGTTTTGTTCCTTCTGTGTGTGGTTTTGAGGATCTTTCGGGGTTTTTGTTGGGGGGGGGCGATGATGATTCCTTCGTCATCTAGCCCGGTTATTACTTCTGTTCCTCCCGTTTACACTAGATCTTTCAAAGATGTGGTTTCGAATGGTTCTTCTGCTTCAGGTAATAAGATTAAATTCGTGCATGGCTCTTTTAAAGGTTGTCCTGCGTTAATGTTCGAGGATGAAGCTGTTTCGCTTTTGGCGGCCCCTTTTTCTTTCACTCTTGTTGGCAAATTTGTCCTGCGTAGACCGAACTTTGACGTTATCCGTAAATTTTTCTATTCTCTTAAACTTTCTGGATCTTTCAACGTGGGTCTTTGGACCCGAGGCACATTGCGATTCAACTGTCTAATGACTTAGATTATAGTCGTAATTTTGCGAGGCATTCTTATTACATTCAGGGCTGTCAAATGAGGCTATTGAAATGGTCACCGGATTTTGATGTGAGGGAGGAATCTCCTATTACACCGGTTTGGATTGCTTTTCCTAATCTTCGTTTGCATTTTTTCAATTCTAACATACTTTTTGGGATGGCATCTGTATTTGGTCGACCTCTTCAAACGGATCAAGCTACTGCTTCTTTAACTAGACCCTCTGTGGCTCGTGTTTTAGTGTAGTTGGATGTTACGAAAAAATATCCGCATGATATTTGGTTAGGATCGGAAAAAAATGGTTATTTTCAGAAAGTTGAAATTAAAAATCTTTCCATATTTTGTTCTCATTGTAAAATGCATGGGCATGCTATGAATGAATGTTATCGTTTACATCCTACCCTGAGAAAAGGAAAAATTACTGCTAAAGTTAATGGGAAAGGTGATAAGGAGGATTTGCTTGTTTCTAACAATGGGGTCGGGTCTATTTCTAGACCCGTGGATTTGATTTTGGATGCAGGGGATCAATCGGTTCATTTGAAGGATGTGGAAGTAAATCATAAATCTAATGACATTAACTCTTGTGGGCTTAATCTGAAAAAAAATTCTTTAGATCCGTTGGTCATTGACAATGATAATATCCTTAATGTTTCTTCTTCTCATCTTATTGCTAATTGTAACCCAGAATTTCAGGGGGAGGCCGAATGCTCTAGCAAAAATTCGGATATCCTGAGGCTTGAGAAATGGCATGATGCCATCCCTGTTAATAGTTCTGATAACCTTGAGGTGGTCTTGGACCTGGGTGATGTGGAATTTGCCAAAAGTATTGAATTGCCTATGTTAAATGATACGGAAAATGCTAAGGTTGACTCTTCTTTGCAGGATTTGGACAATCCCTCTAATGCTAATGAAAATGTTCTGAACCATTGGGGGAAAAATACTTCTACTATTGAGGATGGAGTTCTTTACATGGAAGGTATGCTGCCTCCAAAAGAGGCTTCTGGTAAGATGAATAACGAAGAGTTTCTTTTGTCTAATCATTATCATGGTGAAGCTTTCACTGACTGAAGCTGAAATTACTGCTAAATGTTATGCTAGAGAAGATCATGATTTGAGTTTTTCTAAGGGACATGGTAAGAAAGGTAAGAAACCTAGGAATGTCATTTTACAATCGCCTAGAACTACTCGTTCACATACTTCCCACTAATTACTGTATTTATGGTTAATGCTATTATCTGGAATGTGAGGGGAATTGGGTGTCCTTCGTCGAAATTTAGGGTCAAAAATATGTGTCGTATTCATAAAATTTATGTTCTTGTTTTACTTGAACCTTTTATTTCTATGGATAAATTGTCTGCCACTGCGAAGTTTCTGGGCTTTAAACATGCTTTTGGTAATATTTATAATAAAATCTGGATTTTTTGGAATGAGTTTATTAGACTTGATATTATTGGGGATTTCCCTCAGGTGGTTCATTGTAATGTTGAATGTTCTCTTTTTCAATGTGGTGCCTCTTTTGTGTATGCTGCTTCTTCTCATTATTCTAGACGCATTTTGTGGGAACAAATTTCTAATTTTCATAATGTTTGTTCCTTACCTTGTTTAGTTGGTGGTGATTTTAATACTATTTCTAATCCTGATGAGAGATTAGGTGGTTCGAGGCCTAATTTTCAATCTATGGATGAATTCAATGATATGATTATATTTTGCAATCTTATTGATATTGGTTTCTCTGGTAATAAATTTACTTGGCATCGTGGTCATTTGTGGCAACGTTTGGATAGAGTTATTTTTAATAGTGCTTGGATTAGTGCTTTTAATTCTACGAAAATTGAGCATCTTAGTCATACCTTTTCTGATCATTCTCCGCTTCTTATTAATATTCAGATTAAGTCCATGGGTGTTTCTGCTCAGTTTAGATTTCAGAATATGTGGCTTACTCATAATAATTTTCTTGAAGTTGTTAGTAATAATTGGTTGGCTCCTATTCACCCGGATGATGGGATTTCTGGTATGAATAGGCTTTGGCTTAAGTTGAAAAGGCTTAAAATGGTTTTAAATTGGTGGAATCATAACGTTTTTAAAAATCTTTTTCATAATATTTTATTGGCTGAAGATAAGATTAATTCTTTAGAGGAGTGTTGTCAGGCTGACCCTTCGGTGGCTAATCTGGCTCTTCTTATGGAGGCCAAAGGGGATCTTGGTACGCTTCAAACTCAGGAAGAAATTTTTTGGAAGCAAAAAGCGGCTTCCAAGAATTTAATGGAGGGAGATAAGAACACTAAATATTTTCATGCTTTAGTTAATAAAAAACGTGCCATTAACGGTATTCATAAAATTACTAAGGATAATGGTTATGTTTTTGTTGATCATGAGGAGATTGCTTCCCTTGCTGTTAATTTAGTGATAAATCTCAAAGTGTATGTCTTTAACTTAAACAGATTCTTTCAAAAAACAAATAGCAATTGAAAGACCACTTTGCATGCCGCGGCACCACTTCTCATGACATAATAATGGGGTTGTACAATACAAGAATTTTCAAATATTTAAAAATTTAAATTTAAATACTGATTATTTTTATCAAAATATTGAAAAAAGTTCAGAATAGAAGCCGGAATGATGTTGAATAATATCTATGTAGGGGTTTCAAAATGGGTTCATAGGTTGGGTTCGGGTTGGCCCGAATTGATCCATGTTTAAACGGGCTGACCCTAACCCAACTCGGTTTTGCAAATGGGTCAAGAAATTCAACCCGGACCCGACTCGCAGGTTGCTTCGTTGACCCGACATGACCCTCAGACCTGCTATTTTTCAAATTCTATGCAACAGGCTAGGACTAGGTTGAACCGCTAAACACCAGTTAGGCGAGGCGGTGGCTTTTGCAAGTGCATTGACTCGACTGTCGGGTGTCGGACTCAACTTTTGCGTGGTGGACGTCGGACATTTAATGTGGCGAAGACTGAAGGCGGGTATATATATCGAGGCTGGCCGCTAAGAGGTTAGGCGTGTGTGCAGACGTTGGATTGGGCTTCGACGAGACCAACTCTCCACATGCTAGCGGGCTAGGCCTTGCAAAATGGCGAGTTGTATGGCAAGGAACTGAAGGAAGGCAGGCTGGCCACTAGCGGACCCGGACCCGTGTCAACTTTTGATTGGTTTTGGGTGTTGGGTCAACCCGAACTCAATTTGATTTTAGAAACTGGTCACATTTTTGAACCCGAACTCAACACCATTTTAGAATCAGGTTATAATTTTTTATTTTAGAAAGTTTCATTTGTAATAACTTTCTTATTTTTTCTAAAGTTGTTTTTTCGTAGAAAAAATTTATTAGAAATTTTTGTATTAAAATACTCTTTTGGAAAGCAGTTAGAAAGTTGTCCCAAACAAAGCATCAATAAATGCAATTGTAGTTTTAATTGGGGGTTGAACGACTTGAGCACTCGAAGATGCATCAGGATTCTAAAATTTGATTCCCATCAATGTGATACAAGTTCGAGCACTAAATTTTTTTTTTCACTGAATTGCTAGTGATTATTGATCTATTTTTAAATAAGAAATAAATTTTTAATTATAGTATTCTGACCCAAATTTTAATTAAAATAAATCAAAATTTTTAGACATGCTTAATTATGATTAGTGCAATATGTTATAATTTTCAAAATAGATTTAATAGCTTCGAGCCAAATGATGATGATTTTATGATCAGGATATATACTTACAAAAAAATTTCTTTAAAAAAATTAATATAATTAATGTCATTCATAATTTAGGTTGGATTTTAAAAAATAATTAATGAAATATATAATTAACATACAAATAGCCGCCAAAATGCAAAATTGGAGAGAGAAATTCAAAAAAGTGGGTCCTCCAATCATTAAATGCAACGGACGGATATCTCATACAATAAATGCGGTAAGTTGTTTCATATCACTTCTGACAGCTATCTTTCAGCTCCTTCTCATTCTGCCCTTAAAGCTCTCTCCATTAGGTCTCTTTCCTCCTCCAAAACCCTAGAATTACTGGCAAAGTTCTGTTTCTCTCTACTCCGCTCTATTCCTTGTTGTCTCCGTTGTTTACATTGTGGAGCTTCATTTAATGGCTTTTGAAAGATTTTTGTTGTTAACCTAATTCTTCGGGTGATGTGTTGGGTAAATCAAGAACATAACAATGCTTCAAAAAAGATTCAAATAATACTATTCGTTCCCGCGGTACTAAGCTGGAACAAGTTCCTACTAACATGAAAAGAAAATCAAGTGAAATAGCTCAAGTCCTGAATAAAGTGAAGAATACAAATGGTATATCAGACGTTACCCATTTAAAATCTCAAGCTAATCCAAACAAAGTATTATCTGAACTAGTCGCTAATTGTAAGTTTTTATCTTTTGACTGATCCAACAGTATTATTTTAACAACCTATACACTACTAAAAAATCTGGCTTTCTCAGCATTTTTTATGACCTACGGCAGCGGTTTAAACACCTACTAATTTATTTGCAGCAGTTTAAAAACTGCTACACATCCGTTGTATTTGCTTTCGCTACAAAGGTTTTAGCAGCGGTTTCACATATGCTGCTATAGGAAAGTTTTAGCATCGCTTTTTAACAGGGGTTAAAACCGCTGCTTAATGATAGCACTGATTAAAAAATATATATATAATGTCAAAAAATTAAATTTTTTTTATCAAATTATAAATACACAATTAATCCAAACAACATGATGCATCGCATGGTGGCAAAGCACACCAAATATGTTTAATCCAAACAAGAATAATTGAAAAGTATCTCTCATGGAATGTAATAGAACCATCGTCCTGCTCAACTTTGGCAAACCATAATATCAGTTATTTCAATAACAATCTAACTCCAATAACGAAGGGCGTTGCTGTTTGAAAAGATTAATCTATTATTGCCTAAAATGTTTATCAACACTTTTCGACTAGAAGGGGATTGAGGAAAGAGGTGATTCTAAAATAAACTCCAATTGCTACATGGAAAAAATCATGGAGGTCGATTCAGCTGCGGAAAGCTAAAAGTGATCCAACTCGATCACCTCATTCCTTATAACAAAATCTTAGTCTTACAATTAAATAATATCCACAAATCTAATGCTAATAGAATTACAATCTCTGAGTAGGAGTAGTCTTCTGTACCCATCATTGGAGGAACATCCTTATAGTTCTTTAGACCCAGCAGGCTAACAGACACATTCTTCACATTGACAGTGGGAGGGTAGAATTGTTAATTCTCAAAGAAGTATACTGAAGCAGAGCATTTATATACACTACTGCATTACAATGACCTGCAAGTCAAAGTTAGATGACAGTAAGCGAGTGGCTATAAGAAACTAAGGCTTCGTTTGATACTGCTTTCTTACTACTTCTTAAAGCAATTTTTTTTGTAAAAAAAATTAAATTTTTTATTAAAAAGCTGCTTTAAGAAGTAGCTAGAAAGTCATCGTAAACAAAGCCTAAATCAAGTTGTCAATAGTTTTACTAGCATAGAAAATGAAGAGCTTTAAAAATATCTCGATTCCTACCTCCTCTATTCTTTGCCTGAGCTTATGAAGGCTAGCATTTGAGAAAGTTCTAAAAGTTCCGCCGAGGATGGCAGACTTTGGAACCAGGTCCAGATTGCTCCCTCCGTTCACTTCTGCTACTAAGACAACCTGACAAGGAAATCAAAATAATGCTTACAGATGATGAAACGTTACACAATTATAAATTCTATTTTTTAGTGAACTAGGTAAGGGTATTTAGTGCATACACAAATACTGCAGCATTAGTTTTTGAGCCCATAATCAAGGCAATAGTAAACGTCCAAAGCCTGGATTGGAGATTGGATAATAAGCATACTCATTGATCCTATCAGGAAAAACTGTACAAATCTGACCAACTTTGATATATCCAAAGCCCCTCTCCTCCAAAGATCTATAGATTTAACTCAGTTAAGAAGACCAAATAATAATAATGGGTGAAAGAGCACTAAGCACTTTTTGAAGAGAGTTTACGCTAATCGTCTATTTTCCTATTTGGTTAATCCACACAACATACAATCCAGGACAAAATCAATAAAAAGCTGACAATTTAAAAAAAAAAAACATCAATTTTACCAACACTAACAAGCATAAACATGAATCACTTACTCTATATATTAAGCACATCAAAACCGAAAGAAATTCAATATGATTAAACTTATATCATAATGCATTAACAACAAATACTAGATTAAAAAAATCAATGCTTCGAAGTCTACTAACACAAAAAGTTGCTTCCAGATTACTAACCATTCTATGCTCCACAAGAAACCGGATGATATCCCAAACACCTGATGAAACTAGATTCGAAGTAAAGCCCAGAAAGATTTTGCATCTGACGGACTATCTGTATGCAGGATCCAACTCTTCTTCAGTGCAATCTTCTGTTTGTTTCTCATGGGAAAGCCTCCAATCTAACTTCAGTATTATCAGCATGGGAAAATACATTAAAAAAAAAAAACTTCTATGTAATAAAAGTAAAAAATCAAAGATCAACTTTCTTCTGAATTTTTACTTGCACAAAAAAAAAACGCAAACACCACTAACTAAATTAAATAACGACATCAATTTAATATCTACAAAATCATTGATAAAAAAGGATGAATAGTAGACAAAAGTACGAAAACTCACCATCTGATTGACGACTTCGACAGCGTCTCCAAGGTTCGATGCCTGGAAACTAGTGAAAACTAAGGAATGTGACAAGTTGACCAGATTCAGGAATTGTTCAATTGAGCTTATTGTTAGATAGATCAATTTCAGAGAGCATAGTGAGGTGGCCCAAACTTGCTGGGATGGAACCCTCAAGAGAATTATGCGAGAGATCAAGCACAGCAGCATATCGCAAGCTACCTAATTCATCAGGAATGGGTCCTGATAACATATTGTGGCCTAAATTCAACAACATGAGATAATACATGCTGCCAAGCTCTCTCGGGATTTCACCGGTAAGATGATCTCGCAGCTCCCCACCCATGCTAGACCCCATTTGATATCAATCCATACACAAGAAGATTGACAGCTCAAATTCTTTTTCTCAATTTTTACTTGATCAACAAATCACTAACGAAAAGTTGTTCACTACAGGAAAAACCCTTATTACCGACGGACAATTTTTCGCCGGAAAAATCCGACGGTAATCGCGTGTTTTCCCGTAGACGTTGAAATAACAGAAGTTGAACATCTATCACAAAAATTAATAAATGAAGCATTGTTGACAAGAATTTAGAGTATAAATGACAAAGTTTATGCTAAGTAACAACAAAAACCATTGTACAAATGACATAAGTTGTCAAGAAAAAATTAGAGTAGAAATGACAAAAGTTTAACATGCATCACAAAAATTACTATCTATAGCCAAATAAAAAATCAAAATTATTATAACATTTCAAAACAAACCATCGGCTATACATAATGAAAATATCGTGTCTATGTATATTATGTATTCCCTTCTTCTACACCTTGGATGTCAATTAGGAGAAAATTGATCATTATATCCCTGTTATTAATATAGAAGTCATCAGAAAAACTAGCCGTCAGCTCTCAGGCGATCTTCGAGCGCTTTGTCTGGTTCGTCTGTTCCTTCCGATCGCTGCTACTGTTTCGTTCTCTGGTTGTTCTTCATCATCTGGTAACTCTGTTTCTTCTCCTGGCTTTGGTGTCGTGGGTATTTTTTGGTGTTTTTCATTGGTTTTGTTCCTTCTGTGTGTGGTTTTGAGGATCTTTCGGGGTTTTTGTTGGGGGGGGCGATGATGATTCCTTCGTCATCTAGCCCGGTTATTACTTCTGTTCCTCCCGTTTACACTAGATCTTTCAAAGATGTGGTTTCGAATGGTTCTTCTGCTTCAGGTAATAAGATTAAATTCGTGCATGGCTCTTTTAAAGGTTGTCCTGCGTTAATGTTCGAGGATGAAGCTGTTTCGCTTTTGGCGGCCCCTTTTTCTTTCACTCTTGTTGGCAAATTTGTCCTGCGTAGACCGAACTTTGACGTTATCCGTAAATTTTTCTATTCTCTTAAACTTTCTGGATCTTTCAACGTGGGTCTTTGGACCCGAGGCACATTGCGATTCAACTGTCTAATGACTTAGATTATAGTCGTAATTTTGCGAGGCATTCTTATTACATTCAGGGCTGTCAAATGAGGCTATTGAAATGGTCACCGGATTTTGATGTGAGGGAGGAATCTCCTATTACACCGGTTTGGATTGCTTTTCCTAATCTTCGTTTGCATTTTTTCAATTCTAACATACTTTTTGGGATGGCATCTGTATTTGGTCGACCTCTTCAAACGGATCAAGCTACTGCTTCTTTAACTAGACCCTCTGTGGCTCGTGTTTTAGTGTAGTTGGATGTTACGAAAAAATATCCGCATGATATTTGGTTAGGATCGGAAAAAAATGGTTATTTTCAGAAAGTTGAAATTAAAAATCTTTCCATATTTTGTTCTCATTGTAAAATGCATGGGCATGCTATGAATGAATGTTATCGTTTACATCCTACCCTGAGAAAAGGAAAAATTACTGCTAAAGTTAATGGGAAAGGTGATAAGGAGGATTTGCTTGTTTCTAACAATGGGGTCGGGTCTATTTCTAGACCCGTGGATTTGATTTTGGATGCAGGGGATCAATCGGTTCATTTGAAGGATGTGGAAGTAAATCATAAATCTAATGACATTAACTCTTGTGGGCTTAATCTGAAAAAAAATTCTTTAGATCCGTTGGTCATTGACAATGATAATATCCTTAATGTTTCTTCTTCTCATCTTATTGCTAATTGTAACCCAGAATTTCAGGGGGAGGCCGAATGCTCTAGCAAAAATTCGGATATCCTGAGGCTTGAGAAATGGCATGATGCCATCCCTGTTAATAGTTCTGATAACCTTGAGGTGGTCTTGGACCTGGGTGATGTGGAATTTGCCAAAAGTATTGAATTGCCTATGTTAAATGATACGGAAAATGCTAAGGTTGACTCTTCTTTGCAGGATTTGGACAATCCCTCTAATGCTAATGAAAATGTTCTGAACCATTGGGGGAAAAATACTTCTACTATTGAGGATGGAGTTCTTTACATGGAAGGTATGCTGCCTCCAAAAGAGGCTTCTGGTAAGATGAATAACGAAGAGTTTCTTTTGTCTAATCATTATCATGGTGAAGCTTTCACTGACTGAAGCTGAAATTACTGCTAAATGTTATGCTAGAGAAGATCATGATTTGAGTTTTTCTAAGGGACATGGTAAGAAAGGTAAGAAACCTAGGAATGTCATTTTACAATCGCCTAGAACTACTCGTTCACATACTTCCCACTAATTACTGTATTTATGGTTAATGCTATTATCTGGAATGTGAGGGGAATTGGGTGTCCTTCGTCGAAATTTAGGGTCAAAAATATGTGTCGTATTCATAAAATTTATGTTCTTGTTTTACTTGAACCTTTTATTTCTATGGATAAATTGTCTGCCACTGCGAAGTTTCTGGGCTTTAAACATGCTTTTGGTAATATTTATAATAAAATCTGGATTTTTTGGAATGAGTTTATTAGACTTGATATTATTGGGGATTTCCCTCAGGTGGTTCATTGTAATGTTGAATGTTCTCTTTTTCAATGTGGTGCCTCTTTTGTGTATGCTGCTTCTTCTCATTATTCTAGACGCATTTTGTGGGAACAAATTTCTAATTTTCATAATGTTTGTTCCTTACCTTGTTTAGTTGGTGGTGATTTTAATACTATTTCTAATCCTGATGAGAGATTAGGTGGTTCGAGGCCTAATTTTCAATCTATGGATGAATTCAATGATATGATTATATTTTGCAATCTTATTGATATTGGTTTCTCTGGTAATAAATTTACTTGGCATCGTGGTCATTTGTGGCAACGTTTGGATAGAGTTATTTTTAATAGTGCTTGGATTAGTGCTTTTAATTCTACGAAAATTGAGCATCTTAGTCATACCTTTTCTGATCATTCTCCGCTTCTTATTAATATTCAGATTAAGTCCATGGGTGTTTCTGCTCAGTTTAGATTTCAGAATATGTGGCTTACTCATAATAATTTTCTTGAAGTTGTTAGTAATAATTGGTTGGCTCCTATTCACCCGGATGATGGGATTTCTGGTATGAATAGGCTTTGGCTTAAGTTGAAAAGGCTTAAAATGGTTTTAAATTGGTGGAATCATAACGTTTTTAAAAATCTTTTTCATAATATTTTATTGGCTGAAGATAAGATTAATTCTTTAGAGGAGTGTTGTCAGGCTGACCCTTCGGTGGCTAATCTGGCTCTTCTTATGGAGGCCAAAGGGGATCTTGGTACGCTTCAAACTCAGGAAGAAATTTTTTGGAAGCAAAAAGCGGCTTCCAAGAATTTAATGGAGGGAGATAAGAACACTAAATATTTTCATGCTTTAGTTAATAAAAAACGTGCCATTAACGGTATTCATAAAATTACTAAGGATAATGGTTATGTTTTTGTTGATCATGAGGAGATTGCTTCCCTTGCTGTTAATTTTTTCCATAAGCATCTTAATAAGACTTTTATCTCGTCTACTGTGTTTAATCATGCTTTTATTCCTAAGTTGGTTTCTAATGTTGATAATGCGGTTTTAACTGCTCTTCCCCTTATGGATGAGATTAAAGATACTTTATTTAACATGAATGGTGATTCTATTGCTGGGTCTGATGGTTTTACTATTAATTTTTTTCAATATTCCTTGAATATTATTGTGGATGATGTTTATGTTGCTGTGCTTGATTTCTTTAAGGGGTCTCCTATTCCTAATTTTTTCTCTTCTACTTCCGTGGTTCTGATTCCTAAGAGTAATGAGGTGAACTCTTGGAATGACTTTAGACCTATTAGTTTGTGTTCTGTGTTTTATAAACTTGTTTCTAAAATTTTGATGAATCGTCTCTCGTTGATTTTACCTAATATTATCTCTCCTAATCAGATGGGCTTTGTGAAAGGTCGTGCTATTACGGATAACATCCTGTTGGCACAGAAATATTGTCAAGATCTTGATTTGAAGGTTAGGGGGGGTAATATGATTATGAAGCTTGACATTGCTAAGGCTTACGATAATATTAATTGGAATTTTATTTATAGTATGTTGAACATGTTTGGTTTTGATGATTTCTTTATTTCTTTAATTAAAGTTTGCATTGAAAGTCCTCATTTTTCTATCATTATTAATGGTAAGAGTCATGGGTATTTTAAAGCTTCTCATGGGCTCCGTCAAGGTGATCCTATTTCCCCTGCCCTCTTTATTATTGCTGCTGAGTTCTTATCTAGGGGGCTTTCTGACCTGTTTAGTAACAACCCTACCCTGTATTTTAAAATTTCGGGTGGGTTCAATATTTCTCATTTGTGCTTCGCTGATGACTTCATTGTGTTCGCTAATGCTTCTACCAATAATATTAAGAAGATTATGTGTTTTTTTATGAGCTTTGAAGAGGTCAGTGGGCTTGTTTTTAATAAGCAGAAAAGTTGTTTTGCTACGGCTAAGTCAGTTAACCCGAATAGGATTTTGGCTATTAAGAACCTTACCGGTTTTTCTCAGGTCTGTTCCTTTAAAATACTTGGGCATTCCTCTCTATAAGGGTAGGAAGAAGGCTTTACTGTTTGATGGTTTGGTTTCTTCTGTTATGATTAAGCTTGCCTCTTGGGATTCTAATTTTCTGAGTTTTGGGGGTCGTCTTGTTCTTATCAAAAATGTGTTGAATTCGTTGCCTGTTTACTATTTTCAAACTTTATTTCCTCCTAAGTCTATTTGTTTGAGACTGGAAAGGATTTTTAATAAATTCTTTTGGAGAGGTAATGGGCAGAACTCTAAAATTCATTGGACCTCGTGGGTTAATTGTTGTGGGTCCCTTCAGGAAGGTGCTCTTGGCTGTAAATCTATGGCTGATATGGTCAATGCTTTTTCCTTTAAGCTTTGGTTCAACTTTAGGAAAATTGTTAGTTTTTGGGCCAAGTTTATGCGTGCTAAATATTGTGGGGGGTGTCATCCTTACACGAGTTTCTTCTCTAGAGGGCAGTCCAAAACTTGGCATCGTCTTTGTAATATTAAATGGAGGGTGGAGCCTTTTTTGGTGTGGGGTATTGATCATGGTGATATCTTTTTTTGGCAAGATAGTTGGGTGAATGGTGTTTCTTTGGATTCTTTACTTCATACTAATTCCATTGATACAGTTAAGGTGAAGGATTTCTTTCTGGGTAATGGGTGGGATTTGGAGAAACTTGCTCAGGTCCTTCCCCAGTCCATCGTGTTACTTATTAGTCAGATTCCTCTTAATGTTAGTTCTAGGGATATCCTTCTTTGTTCCTTTACTAAAGATGGCAATTTTTATACAAAGGATGCTTGGCATGTTCTTCGTAGCCATTATGATACGATAAAAAATAATGCCAAAGTTCTAACAAAACTGATATAAGGGAATACGATACATATAAATTATATGATATATATGATACATTGTATTGTATACATTCAATTTGTAAATGATATAATATATGATATGCATACCTTAATACTATATAATATGCATATAATAGAATATATATATAAAATTCTTAGTAGATATAATAGGTATACTTATATATATGAAATGACATATGGAATGAAGTTAAATATCATTTATTTACATGTATAAATTTATAATAGAACTACTGTGTTATAACTTAGCATGGGTATAAGAACAAAAGAACAATCTGATCCTTTATATGGATATTGTTGATCCTTTATATGGATATTGTTCACTGATCACTAAATCTGAATTATATTGCTTTTAATAATTTCTATTCCTCATATGAAATAATGCTATTCATATTGGCTGTCACATGATCTCACGATTATATATTTATAGTTATCTAGTTTGAATGGTTACATGCATATTGCTTTTATTGACCTGCATTGATTTAAATTCTAAGTTCTGATAACATACTTAATCGTTAGCTCACTATGTGATTTTTATATAATTTCAAGAATGATGCAAGATCTAGTAGAATGAGACAGATCAGGTTTTACAAGTTTATTTTTGTTTGTTTTTGTACTTTCGTTTTATTCTTTCTTAATCAGGAATGATAGGAGATGGATTGATGTTATAGCATATATGAATTTTGAGGAATGAATATAGATTTTTATGATATATATGATTTATAATTGTTGCGGACTAGAATATATACGGAGATAGAATGAAAAATATCGTCTTAACAATATATGTATATCTAGCACACCAACAGATAGTTGAGAGAGAGAGAGGGACAGCAGAAACTTTTTTACGTGGAAAACCGAAAAGGGAAAAACCACAGGGCCTAACCCATATGAGAAAAGTTTACTATGTCTAGGTTGGTTACAAAGTTTGATTTGCTTCTTTACTTGGAGATGTTGGAATTACAACAGGTTAATAATAAGACAAAAATATGGCAATGATAGATGAATTGGAGGAAGTAAGGCAGTAGCTGAGAAGAGCTTCAGTGAAAGTCAGGAAAAAACTCTGGCAGTGATCAGGAAGAAGACTCCAACGATAGTCAGGAGGAACTCCGGCGGTGGTCGGGAGGAACTCCGGCGATGGTCGGCAAAAAAACTCCAACGACTGTTGGGAGGAACTCCAGCGCTAGTCAAGAGGAACTCCGACAATGGTCAGGAAGAACTATGGCAATGGTCGGCAAGAAAACTCCAATGTGGTTGGGAGGAACTCCAGCAGTGGTCGAGAGGAACTCCGACGGTGGTCTGGAGGAACTCCAGCGGTGGTCAGCAAGAACTTTGGCGGTGGTCGGTGGCAAGAGAGCTCCCAAACTTCTCCCTTCTTCTCCTATTTTCTTCTTTTTTCCTCCCCTCTCATGAGAAGAGTGGGGGCTATTTATAATTTTTTTGATAGCGGCATGGCTTGTAAATATATTGAGGATCAATGTCAAAATGGGAGTGATTTTAATAGACGATCGATATTGATCCCCTTGATCGTGAACTATTTAATGGCTTTTTGAAAGCCTTAATGATATCATAATTCAATGATCTTGGGCTCATTGGATTCATCTCGTCAAGCTGCTAGATTCGACTATAAGCATGTTACTTTTTGAAACCATTTGGTAATTCAAATTATAGTTTGAATCTTCCAAATACACTTTGAGTCCTTGATGTGGACTCATTTGGGCTCGGATTGAGTCAAATTTGGTGTCGTTGGTTCGTATTTATGAAACATTCAGTTCTACTACGAGCCATCTATAATTGGAGTTCAGATGATCCCCATTTTAATTTTTTAAGCCTCAAACTCATATATTACATAAAGATTCGTGTCTGATCAAGATTAAGTTTTTGTGACATATAAATAATCACTTCTGATCATTTTTATTTGTTTAAAAAATATTAGTGGCTTTAGCAAATGAATTAAAAGAGAAAAAATAATTTTTTCAAATTTAAATCTCGGTACATTACAATATACAAGTGATGCAATAGCAAAATATTATGTTTAATTGTATATAAGCAATGACTACATTTTTTGACATTTATGTCGGGATGAATTGTATATAAGCAATGACTACATTATGTTGAATACTTGATTAATTTAGTTTGACTCAGGGTCAACCTAGTTTGAATAAGACTACTATTTAGAAATTAAAAAAAAATAAAAAGGGATTGGAAAATATGAGAAAATATATTTTGGTTTTGAAAAATTAACCCAATGCTGTTAACTCAAAATGATATGTTCAAGTAACTACAAAAATTAAAAGCTATTTAAATTATTTTTCATATGTAATAATTTAAATAATATTTATTTTTATTTCAAAAATAGGAAAATACCCTAAAACTTCATTTGGACGACTTTCTTATTGCTTCTTAAAGCACATTTTTTATTAAAAATTGTTTTACGAAGCAATAAGAAAGCCATCCCAAATAAAGCCTTAGACTTTGGGAGTAATTCTTAAAGCAAATTTTTATTTGGGACAACTTTTTTATTACTTCTTAAAATAAAATTTTAATTAAAATTTTTAATTTTTTACTAAAACTGTTTTAAAAAATCAATATAAAAATCATCCAAAACGAAGCCTTAAGCTTCATATGAAATAATTTGTAGGCACTGCATTCAAAAAAAACTTTTATATTAAAAAACAGGAAGAAAAATATTTCTAACAAAATTTTAATGATTTCTCCAATCTGCGTATTTCCATGGATTATAAAGTTCATCAACAAACTGAAGCTAAAACTTTAATCAATAAAAAATTAAATTTACTTGATTTTGATATCTATGATGCCTGGCATGATATTATTTCATTCTACTCAAAATCAAATACCAATTGTTTTGTTTCTATACATTATAACGATCAAGAAGCATATCTTATACCTGTCAAATTCCCTCACAAATACTGCTAATAGTTTCATGAATCAAAGCAGCCATTAATCCATTTTCTGTGCATATAGTAGTTTCTGTCCCGTTTGTTTCGACCGTTGCCGTTTCAGACACTTTGATGCGAAGAGACTGAGTATCTTTATCTAAAACGGTATTCTCATTCTCAATTGAGCAATCTATTCCCTTCTCTTTCAAAGCTACCAGCAGACGAGCAGCATCTACAGAACCCCATAGAAGCATTCGCAAACTGGGGAGATTGATTGGCTTCTTTGGAGAGAGTAAGAGATACTTTCCTTTGCATAGGACAAGCTTCCCTCTTAGCCTGGCAATGGCGATTTCTTTTGAAAATAATCTTCTGGGTTGCAGCTGAAATGCAAGGTCAGTCATTAAGCGGCCTTCAAATTCGTCTTGCAGACTCGGCACCCGTAGAGTTGAGTTTACAGAATAGAATAAGAGAGAAAATGAACTGCTGTTTTGCGAAGTACAAAGTGGCCTTAAATCTTCGGGGAACTGCAATAGCAAGCAAGTTTGGATCACTAACGAAAGCAGTATCAAAGGTTGAATGAAAGAAAGAAACGTTAGTTAAAAATTACCAGAACAAGCTTTGGCTGCAGAATGCTAAGCAGTGGAAAAATTTTATTAGTCCTGCAACATATAGGTACAAAAATTTAAAAGAGAAATATAGCAATGGAAGCTTTTTGTGTCTACACAAGGAGAAATTATTATGTGCGTACACTGGACGTAAATCTGTATCCGGAGGCGAATCAGAGCATACAATGTCATCCGATACATAGCGGGTACACAGCCGCGGTACAAAACAAGGATGTGACATGGTGTGCTCTAATTTGCCTCCAGATGACGTCCGGTGTCCGCACAAAATAATTAATCCTGTCCGCACAGAATAATTAATCCTACACAAGAGTGGCATCATCGGCTAATTCTAAAAGAAATTAAATGAAATGGAGAAAAGTTTAAACATATTGATTAAGGTTGTAAATTATCATATGTTAAAAAAGCTAACAATAAGACTGAATTGAGCTAGTATTGGATGAAGATTTTAAAATATAAATTGTGAGATTAATAAGATTAGTGATGTCGGCTGTTAAGTGCTTATCCTCCTCAACTTGGATTAGAAGATGATTTAAAAATTAATTTTGGGAAGAAATGAGTAAACTACTACAATGTATACATGATGAAAGAACAATTATTTGAGAAGAATAATTATTTCGTTCAATTCAAACAAGACGAACTCAAACCAAATTTAATTCATTGAATGTATGCAATATATAACACATATACTTTGGTTTTATGTTTATTTTAATATTTTTTTTAAGAACCCTTAATTACTATGTTCATCTCCACTAAACTTGGATAACCCCAACGCCATACTTAGTTGGTCGTTCGTCTGTGCACGTGTTCTACGTGTGTCTCGCTCGAGAATGCATCTCTATTTGAAATCAAGCAAGGCATACCTCTCTCATCTTCCTTTGTTACTTCATGATGTCAGCGTCTAGCTCTTCCCATACTTATGCTAAATTAGGGTTGCCATTCTCAACACCTCTTATATCTAAGGCTTCGTTTGGGACGACTTTCTTACTATTTAAAGCAGCTTTCTAATACAAATGTTAATTTTTTTTCTCTAAAAAACTGTTTTAAGAAGCAACAAAAAAGCCATCCCAAACGAACCCTAAGACATTCATATTGCTTTCACCATCTTTCCTGGCTTTCGTGGATTTATGCTCTTCATCTTATACCTTCATCGCCATGCTCAATCACTTCATTGACTCTGGACATCTCTGCAACTACCATTCAGACTTCCTCTTTGTATTCTACTCTTCGTTTGTCATCGATTTTTCAATGGATATCACATCCTCTTTCTCCCACATTAGTAGCTCTTAGAGTTTTGGATGAAACCGAAGTTAAGTTGCAGCCTCCTATCCCAATGGCTCCTTGCTTCACAAAAGATCCTCCTATTTCCACTCCTTTGGAACATACGCCTCCAGCTGCCCTCCCTCCTCATTTCTTTGCTAATGTTGTTGGTGGGCAAAATGATTTAAAGTTCATTCCTCCACAAAAATCCATTTCCCCCTATTTTTTTCATTAAGATCTAGTATCACATCCTTATAAGCATTCATCAACTTATTTAGATAAGCATGCTCTCATCTTTACTGAATAGTAGATATTAAAGATTGCTAGGCCTCTGTTTTTATATAGTTGACAATTTCTCATTGGTCACCCCAGCCTAGAGATTATGGTTTCATTTGGGACGGTTTTCTTACTACTTCTTAAAGTAGCTTTTTAGTACAAAAAATTTAATTTTTAACTAAAAAAATTGTTTTAAGAAGCAGTAAAAAAGTCGTCACAAATGAATCCTATATTAAATTATTTATCTGATCTCCATTTTATTGGTGGCAAATATGTTAAGCTCATTGGCCCTCATCATATTATCAATAGACTATCTTCAAAAGCAAACTACACCAAATATGTTAAGCTCATTGACCCTCATCATACTATATCAATGGCTTTCCATTGTGTATGCCAAAATGGTCAACCCATTTTGATTCTTCTGTCGACCCACCTATCCTTCTAGTCTGGATTAGATTCCCACGACTAAGTTTACATTATTTCAATCAATCAGCTTTATGTTCATTGGGTTCAATATTTGGCAAATTTTGCAAGTAGATATTGCTACCGCTAGTCTTTCAAGGCCTTCTGTGGTGGGACTGTGGGAGTAGTAGTAGAACTAGACATTCCTTCTAAGTAAAAAAAGGAGGCATGGATTGGCTCCTCAATTAGTGGACATTGTCAAAAAATTGAATTTGAAAGAACCAGTATATTACCATTTGTTCCACGTATTATTGCAACACCTCACCTCCCTCAATTTGTGAAGACACAAATGATAAAGATGCTCTCCCGCCTTATGATCTAGATGAGAAAACAAAGAGTGTTGACTCTCAGACGGATAGGAGATTTCAATATCTATTCACTAGATGAGTTAAGAATTAAAAAAAAAAACAATTATCATTCTCCTATTTTCACCACGTCGAATTAAGGAGATTCAAATAATTCAATTTCTAGTTTTCATGTTCTTAGGGATTTAGGATCATAGGTTTTCAATGTATCTATATCTTACTGTAATTTTAACATAGAAAGGAGACTTAATTGTTGATCTACTTTCAAATTTTGTAGTCTAAAAAATATTTATTAAATATTCTAATATTCAATAAATTGATATAACAAATTTTTATTAAATACAATATAATATCTTCAAAAATCAAATGTTTTAATTTTAATTCTAAATTAAATGATTTATATTATCAATTTTATGCTTCCAAAGTACATTAGCAGTCTTTTTATCACCATTTGTATTGTAACAAAAATTGGCACCATACAATCACATGGGTTACCAATGTCAACTTCAGTAAGGGCAACATTCTTACTCTAGTTAAGATTTATACCAGATAAAGAGGTACTAAATTCAACATTGCATACCTAAAATGGAAATTGTATGCAGTAGCATGTAAAATAAATTCTTACTGTATTCCAGAAAGAAATGAACACTGGAGAACCTTCATTGACACAGACTTGAATGGTGACAGTGCCATTTCCGCATCTATTCCTTGCTTCATGATTGAAACTTTATTAGAATGAAACTATTCTAAACGAGAAACAATCTCAAAGTGATATTGTCTAAGTTTACTGGACCTTGCATTCACAGAAGAAAAACAAAGTTTAGCAGCGAAAAATACCTCCAGAATGAGTAAACAGCTGGAGATTGCATGCCAACGGCTGAGTAGATGACTGGCAGGGCCCAACCTAAGAGTCCAATGAAGTGTAAACACTATGCATGGCTCTTGCCATTTCAATCTACAAAAATTCAGTTCGAGATAAGGAATAATAAATGAAGCACTGCTTAGTTCAAATTCTCTTGTGACACATCAAACATACAAAATAAAACCATAATTTAAAAAAAGAAACTCTGTCACCGGAGAAATCCCAAGAAGCATGGCCATTTATTGATGGTTGAGATCCCCATCAATAGCACATTAAAAATTACTGGAAGCTTTCATACTTAACAACTTTGAAAGTTTATTCTGAAAAAAACAGCTTATTTAGACTTTGTTTGGTATAACTTTTGACTGTTTTTATGATAGGACAAGCAACCAATAAAAGATAATGTTTTAATGGAATTTTTTTTTTTTTTGTGTGTGGGGGGGGGGGGGGGGGGGTGGGGGACACAATAGAAATTGAGCTCAGAGAAGTATAAAAGCAAAAAAGCATAAACCACCCCAAAAGATGCCTAACCATATTCGAAGTAGCTCTTCAACTTTTCAAGCAGAAAAATTAATTACAGATCAATTTGTTTAATAGATAGGACATAGACGAGATAAACAAGTAATTATCGACCTTATTTCGATTATTCGAAGTTAAATAACACCTCCAAAAATTCTTGAATGCTACACGAGATGCTAATTCAAGATGACATTGATCAGTTATTGATAACATTTCCCACTGCAAGAAGAAGAATTCAACAAATCTATGTTATTCTAACAGCACAGCCATTTTCCTAGAGAATTTAGCAACTATCAAACACTAATTTCGATGAATTAAGGTCCCTTTAACATCTAGATTTTGTTTTTCTCTTAAAACATAAAGACAATATAGCTATAAAAAAAAAACATTTTAATAAGTGATTTGTTCATTCTGCCAAATCAAATGCAATTAAGAAGGAAAGGTGGTTGCAGTTTCCTATTGACAACTTGTTCCCAAAACTTCACAACATAGCTCAATGTCTCATTCACAATCCAATTTTTGCAAAGCAAATATATAGTCCCATCTCTTAATCCACCTAACCCAAAAAATATATTTTTATGTCATCAAGAGCTTGAATTAGTGAACATACGACTCAAATAATAAGCATAGTATTGGACTGATGCGGACATCCGATCATGAAGATTTTCAGAGGAGACGACGATCGATGACCGAGATCATTCCACCTTATTTTATTTTGTTATTTATAATTTTTATTTTTATTATGAATTTTCTGTTTTTACCCTTACTTAAGAGGGTCGTCCTATGTAAGCCCTAGGGAAATATGTGTCTTGTTTTAGTTTCTTAGGCCAATATATAGAGGCCCTTGCTTGTGTAATGGGATGATGAATTATTGAATGAAAAAAGTTTGTGCTTGTTTGATCTCTTAGTGAGTTCATGAGAGGAGAAGGATGTCTTTGTGAGTTCCGAGATTCCCAAGATGTCTTAGTGAGTTCTTGAGGAGGAAGTGATCTCTTTGTGAGTTCCGAGATTCCCAATATCTCTTTGTGAATTCTTAAGGAGGAAATACTTGAGGTTTGTAGCTCCCTAAATTTTCCAATTTTTTCTCTTATTTCTCCTGGCATTTGTTTTCCCCTTCCCCATCTCCCTACACCCGCCGGCTCCACCTCCCCAAATTCCCCACCCACCGGCACCCAAACTTCCCCACCCGTCGTCCCCTAGGCACCACCACAATCACCGGCCACTTTCCCCCCATAGCTCCCAAAATCTGAATTCAATTCCATCATAAAATCTTTCCTAATTTAGCCCATCAATTTAGGAGGAGATTTAAAATTCAAAATTCAAAGATTTGAATTTAAATCATCTCTTAAATGATTCCCCTCTAATTTAGGAGAGGTTCTCAATCAACATAAATCTGAAATTAATTTTCAGATTTGTCACCAATCACCTTAATTGATTGGGCCCACCTCCTTAATGCCTAACCCCTCTCTCTCTCCTTTGTCATTAAATGCTCCCAATTAAGACTCCTTAATCACCTCCCTCTTGCCCCCATTCCATTATGATGATTTCAATTATCATAACTCCCTTCCTAAATTAACTCCAAGAGAAAAGGAAAGTAATTACCTCAATATGAAATTTGAAATTCAAATTTCAGAAACTTTCCTTAATTTGCAAATCTTAATTAGGAAAGTGCATAAATTCAAGTTTATTTGAAATTCAAATTAAATTGGATTTCATGATAGCTTTCCTAATTCCCATGAGTTATTTTCGAAGCTCTTAAATCCCTCCACAAAATCCTCCTCCCTCTCTTAATGCCACCGGCCCCATTATTGGGCTCCACCTTGGATTTCCCTCTTAAGCCCAACTCCCATTTGAATTTGAAATCAAATTCAAAATCTTTCTCTTTCCACCCTCCACCTAAGCATCAATTAATCCCTCCCTCATGCCTTGGACCCGCCGCCCGCTTCCCCTATCTCTTCCCTTCCTCCACGGAACATCCATTTGTCAAAAGGTTCAGTTTTTCCCTGCTGTCCCAGAATTCCAGCCAAGGAAAATCTGGATTCCGGCCGCCTAAAATCTCCAAACTGTGGGCTGCTCTCTCACAACCTGTTGTACAACTGTTTAGGCCCAACCCTTGCTGTCCTGAGGAGTTTCCAAAGTCAAAAACTGCTGTCCAAGGAAACTGGACTGCTGTCCGCTGATTTCTGCAGGCTTCCCAACACCGTATCTTTCATCCGAAAGACTCCAACTGCTGTCCACTTCTTCCTCAACACCAAAGTGACTACGCTGGAGCACCGTATTTGTCTTTCCCTTTGGAACATTAAGCGTGCAAATTTCCTTTAAGCAACTCATCCATGCAATTATGTTTCACATCATGGACATTCAACCATTCAGGTAAAACTTTCCATAAATACGTTTAGTCATATCAACATGCATAAAATTTAGAAGATAAAAAAACTTACAGTAAATCTGATGAGTAAAGCAAAGGAAACACATGAAGCTTTTTCTCTTTCATGAGCTCAGCATGACCAAATAATGGCTCACCGCAGAATAACTATACAATTATACCGACAGAGACATACATAAAATTGAACGAGCTTGTCAATATTCAAAAAAAAAAAAAAGCATTTATCTTTACAAATTGGGAGTAGTGGCAGTAGTTTAAACCTTTTCTTGGCGTCGCTTACAAAGCCATTCTGGAATAGCATTAGTAAATGCCAGTGTCTGCTCCGCAGTTGAGGAGATAATAAATATAGGTACCTAATTCAATCGAATGGTGTGCTAAGCATTTACGTCATAGAAAATTTATAAATCAAAAGATAATCTATAAAGATGCATGTGAAAAGGCTAAAAGTCTCAATTTGTTGAATAAATTAGGAAGAGTCGCCTCAAAATTTTGAAAGCAAGAACGCAGGATAAATTGAGTTTCAGATTCTCGTTACACATCCAAGATCACAACTTGTATGAATTTTATGTACCAAAAAGCAGCAAAATTAGAAAAATGATTAAAGGATTTATGCTATAAGTTGTAAACAACCATTACTTAAATAAAAGATGGCACCAAACAAATTTGTCAACTTTCCATGGTTATAAATAAGTTGAGATAAGATGTGGGACATGTAAATCTTGTTTCAGCATTCTGATAATTAGCCACTTCATGGGCCAGAATGTCACTGCACTAAATGGCAGCCTTTAAATGGTAGGTAATTTAGCATTTTCATCGATTCCTGCAAATTTATAGAAAACTTCGTTCTGAAACATTGATAGGAACAGCCAGTACTTTTAAAAAAGATGGTACCAGAATAATTTGTCAATTTCTATAATTTCAATAAGTTGAGATAAGATTTGGAACATGTTAATCTTGTTGCACAATCCTGATAAGATTTATAATATTTATTGTTTGTGATGCAACTAAGTTCTTAATGATGAGGACATCGTCAGAGATTGCGACATATGTACCATCAAGAGATGCCAGAGATCAACGGCCACGATCATGATCTTTATTTTCATCATTTTATGTAGTAGTTTATTTGATTTTTATATTTTTCCGTTTTTGCCCTTATGGGTATTTGGTCGTTATTGTAGCCCAAGGGGCATTTTAGTCTTTTGCTTTCTTATCATTTTGAGGCCTATTTATATGGTCATTTTCTCATGTAATAGTTTTTTAGTTTTAATGAAATGAAAATTTACTAATATGTGTTCTCTTTGTGAGTTCAAGAAGATCTCTTGGTGAGTTCTTCACCCTCCTCGATCTCTTAGTGAGTTCGTCGGAGAAGACTAGATCTCTTTGTGAGTTCTAGTTCGTGCTAACTAATCTTGTGGAAATTCAACGAGAAGACATTTGAGGTTAGTAAATCCGTATTCGTCGTCGCCGTGGAATTTCCATCTTCTTTCTCCCCTTTTCCTTGCCGCCGCCCCTCCTAGCTCTTTAAAGTCGCCGGCCACCCTACCTCCCCTTCTTGCCGGCCAGATCTGCCACCGCTGGCCAACCGGCCAGCCTCCCTCCGGCCAACCCCTCACCGGCCAGCCCAGCAACCATCTCCCGCCGCCCCTTGTTTCCTTTAATTCCTTGAGTTTGAATTTCAAATTGTGTTTACACTCTTTCCTAATTGGTTCCCTATCTTTATGGGAGCTCATTAATGAAATTAACTCCTAATTTGAAATTCAAATTAGATTTCCCTCTCATTTTGAATAATGGGAAGTTACTTAAGCCACAATTAAATCTGAAATTAAAATTCAGATTTAATTGAATTTCTTACTTAAACTTGGGCCCCACATTCATAACTCCCAAACCTTCCTCTCTCCTCCTCATATGGCCGGCCACTCTTAGTGGGCTTCTCTCTCCTCCAAATGACATAATAACACCACAATTTCAACCCAAATTTCTTCCTCTTTATCCGCCCCATTAAACCATTTGAATTAATTTGAATTCATCAAATTAATTCCCTCACCCCCTTGCTAAAAACTGAAATTATTGCTGAAAATTTCAGTTTTGTCTTTTGGAGTCGTTCTCTACTTACTATCACAATCACTCAAAACAAAGTTCTCCTTCCCTATACGGCGGATCCTGAAATGGAAAGCGGTTGAGTGCTCGGCAAATACGGAAGCATACACATAACTCGTTCGCCATTCTTCGACGTCGGGTTTGGATTCGACGACAACGTCGAAGACTATTTGAACCGCATCTTCCCGACACTCGGGGATGTGGTAGACGAGCAATTTGAAGACGACGACTAGATCATCCGCGGACATCCACCGGCTTCTCCAATTCCGACTTCCTTCCCGGCGATAAGTCCTCTCAAGATCACTTGCCTATTAGTGGCATCGCTAAGTTGACCTACGGTCCTCTTCCGCTAGCCACCACTTGCAAAACGAGTGAAGGACCTCAAGGTGAATAATCTAGATTTTAAACGTGTGGCTTTAGTAGTAGCTATTTGCATTATCTAGTTTATTTTGGTTATCTTTTGCTAGACTCATGCAATTCTTAAATGTAATCACTGCCGTTAACATAATTTATCACGAATTTTCTTGAATCCAACTTGAGTAAGCTAGATTTTATCGTTAACATTGCAAAGCTAAACTCTCATTAATCTCTAACGTGCAAATCATGTTTCACCGCATATCGTTTCACATCATCTTGGTATCAGAGCCAGGCTATCATGCTTAGCATGCTTAGAAAACATCTTAGGGTCTAGCTTCTTATTGTAGTTTAAAATTGGCATGCATATCATTGCTTAGATAGCAAATTTTCACTGTTTTTGTCACTGTTTTTGCATTTCCTACACTCATCTAGCTGAGTAAGGTCATATTAACTAGCATCTTAGTTTTGGCCTTTTGTTTGGGAAGATTCCCAAGTGTTTAGAACAACTTCGGCTTGATTTAACCCTGCTGTCCTCACTTTCCTGCAGCTGTCATTCACTGTTTAGGAAGTCTAAACACTTGTTTAACTGCTGCCTTTAATTTCCTGCAGTGTTTATAAGCCGTTGGGAGGCTATAACTTAAGTCCTAAGTGTTGTCCACACATTAAGAGTTACTCTCAACACTTGGAATAATTTTCCTAGTTGCGTACTATTGCTGTCCACTCAAAAACTTCACTTGTTGGAGACTTATGATTGACCGGAAGGCTGTCCTAGTGGCTGTCCACACTTGGCTTCCAACCCTAAACGTGCTAGACACGTGCCACCTTGTGTTAGGTTGCTGTCCCGAGTCTTCCAGCAGTAATTAGGAGCTTTAGGATCCACCTAACTGTGTGTATAACTGCTGTCCACCGCCCCGACACCGTCCCTAACCAACCCCAACCCGAACCAATGGACCCGGTAAGACTTCAAAAGAGCTTAGATGACATCGTTAACCTAGTGGACACTATGACTAGAATTATGACGGAGAAACCTGTTGACTATCCCAGCCCGAATTATGTGTCCCACTCTGCTTTTCAACATAGACCCGAGTTTAAGCCACAACGACCTCACTTTGAGCCACCTTATCGTTTGCCTACCTTTGATGGTTCTTTGGACCCTTACCATTTTAGGGAATGAGTTAGACAATTAGAGGACTATTTTGAATCACGTGAAATCCCTAACTCTCGCCAGTTTAGCATTGCTAGGTCACACCTAAGCGGTAATGCTCTCCAATTTTGGATGAGGTTGGAAGATCATAAAGAGTCTCGTGGCGAATACCCCACCTCCGATTGGAAAAACATGAAACGAGAACTTGGATTAAAGTACACTTCCCCTACTAGTGGTCACCCATCCTTTAGTAACATCAGGGTTGCTGCCCCACCCTATAGGTCCTCTCCAAAACTTAGAGGCCGACCCTCTATTGGGTCTTATGATAGATCAATCTCTTATAGCTCCCCACTTGGACTCACTTCTAGCCATCCCATTCAACCTTTAGACTCCCCATTCCTTGACCCTGCAGGTGTGATTGTAATAAAGGAATGCATTAAAAAGAAGAGATCTCCTGAACCTGAGAATGAGTGCATCCATTTCGTGGATGCTAATGACATCAATAATGACGAGGAATTCTTTGAGGATGAAACAACAGTGATTGAATCAGACTCTCAGCCTGACTTAAATCCTGAGCTAGGAAAATTAGAACCTTTAAACGTCGACACCTTAGGCCACCCCGATCCTAGTCTCCTCGAGGATAAATCTTTGGATAAGGTATGCCTGGATGATGGTAATGTGATCTTGAAAGAAGCCAATCTGGCTTCGAACACTTTGAAATTAAGTTTGGAAGACCGTGACTTAGTTGTAACCCCTACTGAGTTGACTTTAGATAATCTTGATGATAATGATCTCGAGTCGGAAGCGGTTAAATTGAATTTACTACCTGATCTAAACCCCAATTTAACTAACCCCAAGTCTATCAATCTTAAGGTTATACCCAAATCTGATTCTATTGATGATAAAAATATGAGTTCGGAAGACAGTGATTTGATTCTGAAAGTTTCTGAGCCTAACTTGAATAATGGGTCTCATCTTATTTTATTGGAGTCTATTTTAGGAATCACTCATCTAGATTTACATTTTAAAGAGTGTGACTTTCGTGACTGGGCTTATCTCACCACTCCTTGTACCGACTTTAATGTGAGAGAAAGTCTTAGTCCATACTTTCATGTCACAACTTTAACCGTCATACCCCCTTTTGGTATGGATACCATACCCATTTTTTTAAGTTCAATACCTACTGGTGATTCGTCTGGCTATCCCATTATAACTGTGAGTCAGGAGCCATCACCTTATCTTGTTCCTGATTCATTCGTGGTGCCCAATATAGTCTTGTCCTTCCCTGTTAAGGACCATCTCTCTCCTAGTGGGATGAATTTACTAGATTACACTATTGTCCCTAAGAAACTACCTATGACCCTGACTGAAATTTCCTATAGGAATGTCCTATTAGCTAAGGATGTCTTCATTGCTCCCCCCACACCAGTTCCTTTAGACCGAACACTTTAGACCCCTTTTTTTGCAACCCATCCACCTGTTCTAGTAACGTGTCGTGTGAGTTAGTATGTTGTCTGTGTGTTGTAGTTTGTTGTCTTCCTTTTTTTCTATGCTTTAAACTTTTGTAAGCTCATGAGTCTTGTCATTCGTCATGCATACCCGATCTTTTGCATTTGCATCACATTTACATGAATTGCACAAAGAAATTAATGAAAGAATTAAATAGAGCAATGCTGGCTATAAACTTAACGCATACCTCAAGAAAAGATTTACAGAATTTGAAGTGGGAGATTATGTGATGGTGCGGATTCGTCCGGAGCGGTTCCCACAAGGAACCGTTAGGAAATTACACGCGAGAAGCGCGGGGCCTTTCCAAATAATTTCCAAAATTAACAGTAATGCTTATGTGCTAGACCTTTCCGAAGGTTTTAACTTTAGCCCCACTTTTAACGTTGAAGACCTTGTAACCTATGAGGGACCAGAGTTTAACCCCACCAATCCATTACATGATGAGCCTTGTGAGTCCCCACCTGGTGAGATCCCCAGCCTACCTCCACTCCCAAAATTCCCCACATGACCTACTGCGGAGAGGATTAAAGCAATACTTAGCGATGACATATTTTCCACTAAGGACGGTGATCGTTAGAGGTATCTGGTTCAATGGGTAGGAAAGCCGGAGACGGAAAACGTGTGGATCGACCGAGATGAGCTACAGAGACTAGACCCTGACTTACTAGAGTGGTACGAGAGCTCTATAGATGCTTACTCGACGGGGTCGAGTTTTCACCCACCTGGGGAGAATGATGAGGACATCGTCAGAGATTGCGACACATGTACCATCAAGAGATGCCGGAGATCAACGGCCACGATCATGATCTTTATTTTCATCATTTTATGTAGTAGTTTATTTGATTTTTATATTTTTCCGTTTTTGCCCTTATGGGTATTTGGTCGTTATTGTAGCCCGAGGGGCATTTTAGTCTTTTGCTTTCTTGTCATTTTGAGGCCTATTTATATGGCCATTTTCTCATGTAATAGTTTTTTAGTTTTAATGAAATGAAAATTTACTACTATGTGTTCTCTTTGTGAGTTCAAGAAGATCTCTTGGTGAGTTCTTCACCCTCCTCGATCTCTTAGTGAGTTCGCCGGAGAAGACAATATCTCTTTGTGAGTTCTAGTTCGTGCTAACTAATCTTGTGGAAATTCAACGAGAAGACATTTGAGGTTAGTAAATCCGTATTCGTCGTCGCCGTGGAATTTCCATCTTCTTTCTCCCCTTTGCCTTGTCGCCGCCCCTCCTAGCTCTTTAAAGTCGCCGGCCACCCTACCTCCCCTTCCCGCCGGCCAGATCTGCCACCGCTGGCCAACCAGCCACCGGCCAGCCTCCCTCCGGCCAACCCCTCACCGGCCAGCCCAGCAACCATCTCCCGCCGCCCCTTGTTTCCTTTAATTCCTTGAGTTTGAATTTCAAATTGTGTTTACACTCTTTCCTAATTGGTTCCCTATCTTTATGGGAGCTCATTAATGAAATTAACTCCTAATTTGAAATTCAAATTAGATTTCCCTCTCATTTTGAATAATGGGAAGTTACTTAAGCCACAATTAAATCTGAAATTAAAATTCAGATTTAATTGAATTTCTTACTTAAACTTGGGCCCCACATTCATAACTCCCAAACCTTCCTCTCTCCTCCTCATATGGCCGGCCACTCTTAGTGGGCTTCTCTCTCCTCCAAATGACATAATAACACCACAATTTCAACCCAAATTTCTTCCTCTTTATCCGCCCCATTAAACCATTTGAATTAATTTGAATTCATCAAATTAATTCCCTCACCCCCTTGCTAAAAACTGAAATAATTGTTGAAAATTTCAGTTTTGTCTTTTGGAGTCGTTCTCTACTTGCTATCACAATCACTCAAAACAAAGTTCTCCTTCCCTATACGGCGGATCCTGAAATGGAAAGCGGTTGAGTGCTCGGCAAATACGGAAGCATACACATAACTCGTTCGCCATTCTTCGACGTCGGGTTTGGATTCGACGACAACGTCGAAGACTATTTGAACCGCATCTTCCCGACACTCGGGGATGTGGTAGACGAGCAATTTGAAGACGACGACTAGATCATCCGCGGACATCCACCGGCTTCCCCAATTCCGACTTCCTTCCTGGCGATAAGTCCTCTCAAGATCACTTGCCTATTAGTGGCATCGCTAAGTTGACCTACGGTCCTCTTCCGCTAGCCACCACTTGCAAAACGAGTGAAGGACCTCAAGGTGAATTATCTAGATTTTAAATGTGTGGCTTTAGTAGTAGCTATTTGCATTATCTAGTTTATTTTGGTTATCTTTTGCTAGACTCGTGCAATTCTTAAATGTAATCACTGCTGTTAACATAATTTATCACGAATTTTCTTGAATCCAACTTGAGTAAGCTAGATTTTATCGTTAACATTGCAAAGCTAAACTCTCATTAATCTCTAACGTGCAAATCATGTTTCACCGCATATCGTTTCACATCACTTAACCAAGTAGGAAAACACTAGGTATGTAAACTAAAACATTTACTTTCAATATCGTATAAACAAACACAAATGATGGAAACTAAGTAGGAAATAAAGATGGGCAATTAGTTAGGAAGACACAAGAAACCAAACAAGTGAACAACTAAATTAAAATACCCTCACATCAACCATGTATGGTCATCTCACATGCAAATCACAAAATCGGAAATGGTGCTCAAAGGAAATGATAAACCAGAGATCCACCACAGGAATTAAGATCCAGCACAGGCCAATGCTCTTCCAGAAAATACTAATAGAACAGGGCACAACACACCATACAGCTCACAATATTTAAAGAAGAAAGATACTAATGGAAGGGTAAACATTGAGAGAAGAAGTAGAAAGAAGACGGACAAAATAATAAGTTTTAGGGAGAAGACAAACTCGCAAGCTAAGAAATCCTCAAATTTTTTTCGCTTTAATTGAAGAGAAGAAAGAGGTAGGTGGAAGGGAAACCGAGGAGAGAAGAAGTAGAAAGAAGACCAAGACAAAGTATTAGAAGATAGGGATAATACTAGCTCGCAAGCTAAGAAACCCTCAGGTTTACATTTGTTTTCACCAATCACAAAAACATTTTTCAGCAGCAAATTAGTCATATTATATAGGAGACCATATATTGCACACATAAATGTGCCACCAAAACAACCAATAGAAGCTATTCAAGATAGCCCACTTAATGAGAATTCAAAACACTTAGATTAGGAATAATCAAAAAGGGAAACTGAACAGTCAGCAACAGGGAAACCAAGAGCCAACCGGTAGCCAGCAGCAGGGAAACCAAGAGCCAACCGACAGCCCAACAGAGAACCAAGAGCCAGCAGGCAGAGAAACTAAGAGCTAACACAGAAATAGAGAGCCAGCAGGCATAGAATCCAAGCAAACAGAAGGGAAAACGAAAATCCACAGGAGAAAGGGAGCAAGAAAACACAAGAGGAAAGGCAATGGAGAGTACTAACCTGAGAGCACCAAACCCAAGCAAGATCACGGGCTATTTTCAATTATAGAGCAATACAAAAATAAAAAACATAGAGTCCAAAATCACAGTGTCCAAAATATTGGAAAATAAAAAATTATATATAAAATGATAATTTTTTTACTGCATCAGTTTGCCGATGCAAGTGAACCTAAATTCTACAAGGAAGCTATATAGGCTAAAAATTCATCAAGTAGGAGCTTTTAACGAAAGAAGATATTATTTTCTCTAAAAAAACAAAACCTGAAAATTGGCTAAGGTGCCCAAAAATAAGAAAGCGCCACAAAATAAATGGATCTACAAAATCAATGAGAGTCATAATAGCACAAGAAGATACAAGAGAAGATTTGTGTGAAAATGTGTCCAATGGAAGGAAGTTATTCACTTTACTAAAATTTTCTCTCTTGTAGTTAAACTAAAAGCTACATGGGTCGTGTTAAGCATCTTCTCCATATCCAACCCTCATCTTCGCAGCAAGTAATTGCATCCTCTCTCAATCATTAATATAAACAAAATGATAACACTATCCTCAACTCAACTTTTTTATGAAGTTTCATCTCTCTATATAACTCTTTTGAAGCTTAGTAAACTATTCAACTTCTACGTAGTAGATGACATAGGTAGATCTCACCAAACCATTTAAATTTATGCATGCATGCATTTTTGTGTTCGTTGTTTTGGTTTCATATCAGCGTGATTTTGCTCATTAATATTATCTTAATATAGCTCTCCTTGCCCTTGTCTTCCAAACAATGATTCCATTTTTCTCACATTCAAGCAAATAAATGCTTGCAAGTGTGGCACATAGTTGGCTTTGAAGCCCTTCATTTGATAACATTAACAAAAATTTGAAAGCTTCTACTTGATTATCACATAATTATAAGCAAAGCAAAGATATTTTCATTCACCATGTTGGTAATTGTAAAACCTTTCCAAACTATATCTAATAGGAAAAAACAATTTCAATCTACTATAATCTTAGCATTACCATCAATGGAACAAACAAACCTAAATATATCTGTGAGGGCCAGTATAAATTAACTGGCGCCAAATATCTAAGGAAGATAGAAATACAATAACTGATGAGTACCTCCATACTAAGAGATTTTAGCAAGTCAGAAATCTGCTCCAAAAGCTGAAGTGCTACTCCAAGTCGACCTATTGGAATCAATACAGAACCTCCTTCCCTAACAGAATCTATGATATAGGAAGTTATAAAGCTCATTTTGTCATTCTCTTCTAAAATTTCACAGTTGTCCACCAAAAGTTCAGAAATGTCATCTTCAGCCAAAACTGGCCTACAAAATGTTAATTAATATAAATAAAGTGCATGTCTTAGCAATTTCAACAAACTTTATTTAGCTCAACACTAGTTTTAAATGAGAGGTGTATTTACCTGGGGATTGAAGCATCACCTAGAATCAAATCTTTATCATCCTTGTTTACATCGCTTTGGCTCCCACCAATATGATTACAGTCTTCTTCTATATTATTTATGGTTGACATGTCAGAAAACAAAATGACATCGGCTCCCTGAAGTGAACGATAATCAAAATCAATTGCTTGAGCGGACTCAAAAATGGAACTCGAAAGATAAACAAAGTTCCTTCTTGGAGCATTTATTTTCCAATTGCAGCTTCCAATCTCCAGACCTGAACTAAATGCTTTTAACACTAACGTAGAGTTATAGCAAGCTTCTTCAGCATATTTCAGAGGTTGGACCTTCTCCATGCAGCCATTAACATCGGCTGCACTAACATAGAAAATAAAATATGGCATCCGACAATCAATTCAGCTTGAAAGAGAAAACAAAGCAGTAAATAACTAAAAGAAAAAATGAAGTAGAAAATAACTAGAAGAAAAAACAAATCAGAAAATAACTAAAAATGAGAACATTCGAAATGAATTCGACATGTTCATGACATGGATCGTGTTTTCTGTTTAGGTCAAGCGTCTCAAAGAGACAGCATGCATGTCATTATAATAAAGGCTCAATTTTCAAAACTGCCAGATAAATTAGAAGGCAACCTGTACAAGGGCAGCCAACAGCCAAGCTCCTCCCCATCCTCTCCCATCACAGCTTCCTTTGCCTTTAAGGCAAGCCTTCCGAGTTCTTCCCAACCCATCCACTCTGGAAAACCAGTCCTCTCACCATCACCATAAAACATAACGTACTCGGAATGCATTGATACAAGATCATCCATCATGAGACGACCAATTCTCATTGTAGCCTCCGTGGCATATATCTGCATAAATACCAACGTATTTCGGACTAATCCCACCATAAAAGTGAAAAATCCTACAAAGGTAAACACTTTCAACTCACCTTAGCAGAAAATCTAGGGTTTCGAGTGAGAAACGGCATCCCGAGCATCCCGGCAGGGGAGGAGATGAGGACGACATCGATGAGGGACGCATCACAAAGGTGCAGGTTCTTAGCTGTTTTATACCACGGCTCGGCACTGACGAATCCCGATAGGTCAGTCTGACGGCCAGCTGAGATCGGGCTGAAGATATTAAGGGCTGAGAGATCAATGGGGCACTCGAGGAGGAGGCGAAGGCCGCAAAGCTCGATCATGTGACAGGGCGGGAAATGGACGCCACTCCCTTTGCTCAAACATGTCTTCACAAAGGAAAGGATTAGAAACCCTAAAAACTCTTACTAGCTCAGGGAAGAAGAGAAAGAGATCAGAGCCTACCAGCTTCATGGCAGAATCAAACGACAGATTCTACAAACCTATTCACCCTGACGAGATATCGATTGGAACTGCAGCACCATAGAGTATTTCAGAAAAATCTCTTTTCACGCCTTATTTATTAAATTTGCTCATTATTAATTTTTTTAAACTAAAATATATTTATCTTTTATTGTGAACTATTTATTTGAAGTGCAAAATATAAAATTGAGTAAATAGGATCCAAAGTTCTTTAAATATGGCTCAAAAATAAATTGAATAGGGTTTTAATATGATTTGAATGAGATTCCAACATAATAATTTTTAAATTGAATTTATCTTAGTTAGATACAATAAAATATGGGTGTTGAGATCGGATCTGCGGCCGAGTGGTCGACAGAAGAAATTCATCCATCTCACTCGGGTTTGAAACCCCTAACTGTCCCAATATATATATATATATAAACTGTTCAGGTTGATCCACAAACCCATTTTTATTGGAAAAATAATTCATTTAATATGTTTTTCTTTTCTTTTTTTCTTTGTGAGTATGATCTTTTTTATTCTAAACCCTAAACTTAAATATTATAGGTAAGAGATTATAAAAAATAATAATAAGTTATAAAAAAATTTAACCAAAATTGATTAGTGGGTAAGGTTTAGGCCATTCATATTGCTAGCGGGTCGAATTCAGATTTGTATATGATCCATTTATTAAACATATCAGTTCAAATTAACTACATGCAAGTTTTGTCTAAACCTTACTAGTCATCTCATTTTGATACCCTATAACAAAGTACAAGCCAACACCCGTAGCTTAACAAACTATAATATTGATACATATGAGTTCAATCATATTACTCATAACTCAACAAATTATAAGATCGATATAATATAATGTAAACTAATAATTATAACACAAATAAGTGCAATATAGTAATTATAACACAGCATAGAGCAATCAAAACATATATTGGAACAAAATTCAATGCAGCAGTTACATATAGAAGAGAATAATCCAATAACTATAATACAATAGAGTTCGATACAGCATTTATGATACTGAATATAAACGACTAATCTAAGATATTTAGAATTAATATAGTCATATAAAGCTAAATAAATTTAAATAAATATGTTATGAAATAATTCATTTAAAAAAAAATAAATACATGATTAGATAATTTCTATTAAATTATATATGATATGCATGCATTTAAAAGATTTTTCTTTTGAGTCGTGTGGATGATATTTTGTATTGCATATACTCTACTGCCTCGCTGCAAATAAGGCATAAAACACACGTTAGATTATACATATATATATATTTTTAAAATTTAAACGGCTAATGTCATGATAAGCCTAAGAAACTCAATTGTGCTTGCCCTCATATGCTTTTAAGGAGCTTTAAAGGAGAACAATTCCTCCTATTATCAAATAACTTTAACATCTTAAGCAATTTGGAGAAGCACTTATAAAATGAACTTATCGTTGCCTACAAGAGCTATAGAGTGTAAGAGGGGTCAGGAGTGTGAAGCTATCGATTATCATGCAGATTTTCCTATATTGAATTATAAGGATGATTTATAGACACTCTGGTAAATAATTAAAAAGATAGAATAAACAATTTTTTAAATTTAATTCTGGGGTGTGACATGGCCAAACTCTCATGTATATAATTAAAAGCCCTCATTAAAAGGTATGTACTTATGAATCATTTATTGAAAGTCATTATTTTATTAAGCTCATAAGAAAAATTCATTTTTGCAAAATCTAATCAATTGTTAATCAACTATAACATCAACCTCAAGACCATTTCACAAAAATGGAATCTTTAACTAAACCTAATTGATTCTTTAGTTGTAGATCATGAGTTTCCTCTGAACATTACAACTTATGATCGTTGGTAAAATTTTTTCAGGCCTTTTTATTGTTATCTATTAATATATTTGGGATTGGTCATTCCTTTTGAATCTTTACTAGGGCCAAATCCCTTAAAGACCAAGATGAATTTAAAATAGAATTATTTTTCCTCTAATCGAGAGTAATTTTGGAGGTTTTCAAAGTGTTATTAACCTTAGAGATTATTGCCCTTTGAGAGACTTAAAATTCATACTTGATATATCATAAAAAAATCAATATTAGTTGGGCACGAATCTCAAGGCAAAACTGAGTGGGAAATTTTCAAAGTTAAATTTGGGCCCATTTAAATTCTAATTTCAACAAAATTATAGTCAAACTGAGCATCTCAAAAAGCGAACCCAACGACACCAAATTCGACCCAATCCGAGCCCAAATGAGTCCAAATCGAATATCCAAAGCACATTTGGAAGGTTCAAACAATAAATTGGACTACCAAATGGTTTCTAAACATTGACATGTTATAGTCGAATCGAGTGGCACGTGGGGACGAATCCAACGAACCCAAGATCATTGAATTTTGGTATCATTAAGACACTCAAATAGTCAATAAACGGTTCATGATCAAATGAGTCAATATTAGTCGTCCATTCAAACACTCCCAACATGTCCTTTATCTTCTCCATATTTACTGATTATGCCACTCCCAAAAAACTATAAATAGACTCATCATTTTTCATTGAAGGGGATCCATCAAAGGAAGAGAAGTAAGATAGAGAAATCAAAATTCTATTGCCACCAAATTCCTCCTCCTCAACCACCAGTTGTCGTCGGACTTCCGCTCGACCACCAACTAATGTGAGATTTTTGTCTATCCACCGAACACCATTGGACCTAAGTCCAACCCTTATTCGTCGCAAGATTTCAACCCGACGGTTGACTGTTGTAATATAATCATCCTCAATCTCAAGAATGAACCAATCATTTGTAATTTACTCAACACTAGTGAAATCATTACAACTGGTGGCCTCGCGGTTTTTCCCTTTGAGGTTTTGCACGTAAAAAAATATGGTGCTTCTGTTCTTTCTCTGTTTGTGAGTTCGATACTCGTGCAACGCTAAGACGTGAAATATGATACTTTATCACCGTGAATATTCTATTCAACAAAAATAAATTTTAAAAAATTAATTTTCAAAATATACAAAAAGTATTTAAAAGTAAAAAAAAAATGAAAACAATTTAAATTTTTTGTATGAGCTTTGATAAAACTAGATGGCCTCACTAAGAAATTCTTTCATATTCTATTTTCAATATTGTGAATTTAATAATAAGATCAACAAAAAATTATCTTTCTTTTGGATTCTAATCCTTTAAATCAACACTTGATTTTTTTTTTTGTGGGGAAAACACTTGAATTTTGAAATGAAAATTATTAATGATCAAATTGTTTTGCTTACTAATTTGCACACTTTTTTGAGTTATTCAAAGAGCAATAAATAAGATGTCATTCAAATATTTACTCTTAAGAAGAAATCATTTGCTCCATTGAATAAATACTACATAACATTGGCTAAACTATGAGTGCTATAATATGTCCATATAATTCCACATACATAAAGTTAACTCTTTTTTCTTAGATCTTATGCATGCTTTGCTTTTTTGCATAAAGCAAATTTTTTTGACTCTTTAGTTGCTTTAAATTGTATTTTAATATTTTAATTTTGTTTGACTTTGACTGTCAACCAATATAAACATATAAATATTACAATGACTGAGATCGAAGATCCTCTTGAGTTGTATCAATATCATTTTAAGATTTCATTTGAGACAATTTTTTTATTGCTTTTCAAAAAAATATTTTAGTAATTTTTTTTTTAAAAAGAATTTTGAACTATAAATTTTTATACTGAAAAGTTATTTCTTTGAGATAATTTGGTATTATTTTTTAAAATAATTTTTAAATATAAAATTTATATTTTAAAATATTTTTATATAAAAAAATTAGTTTAGAAATCAATAAAAAAAAGCGGTAGAATGGTTTCTTTTGCGCCAAGAGACGTGCGCCGTCAAATAGACGCACTCCTCTAACAAATTCCTCCCTCGAAAGTCCAATCCGTGCCTTGGCTTCGTTGCCCAATTTCCTCATTTGCTTCTCCGTCCCTCTGCCATTCTTTCGCATTGGCTTCTTCAATCCAAACCCTAAATTGTCAGACTCTCAAAACCCTAGTCCACTGTCAAAATCGCTACTGTCATGCCGGACGGCGAGCTTACCGATTCCGTTAGCGGTTACAAGCTTTGCGGATTTCTCCGTGCGGTTCTCGCAGTGGCCCCGTCTTCGGAGAAGTGCCGAGGCCTACCTTCCTGCGTTCCTTGCTCTCTCTTTGCCGATGGGCACAATGTCGGATTCAGAACCGAGGACGGTTTCTTGCTGCTACCTGTCTCCGAAGCTGATGCACCTTGGGAGATGGAGAGGGAGGAGAGCTCTGCTTGGAATTGTGGAAGCGGCGGCGGCGGAGGTGGCGGCGGTGGAGTGGAGTTCAGGAGGAGGCGAAGGGGGTTGGGAGGATGCATGAGCATCATTCATCAGCTGCACACGCTCACGGTCAAGAAGTCCGTGAAGATCCAAGCGAGGGTTCTGAAGGTTTCCTCCCGGGAATTTGGAGATGCGAGAGCGTTGGTATTGGTAGATGTTTATTTGCCAATTGATGTTTGGAGCGGGTGGCAGTTCCCCAAGTTGGCTACAGTTGCTGCATCCTTGTTCAAGCATATGAGGTGTGTCCTGTTTTTGGTTTTATATTGCTTTCTGGTGGAAAATGAAACTCATTGTCTCTGTTTTTGCGTTGTAGACTCTAATGCATCTATCCGTTTTCCTCACTTTTAAAGTGATGCTTTTGTTTCTTTTATCTTGGTGCCACTTTTAAGCATTTGGATTGTGGTTTTATGTAGCAAAAATTCGTGTAAATATATGGGATCTCTATTACCATTCCAGGCTTGCTTTTGCAGTCTGGGTGAAACTAGTAGCCTTGCTAGGCTAGCTAATTATGGAAATGAGAATGTAAGAGTGGCTGATTTTACTATTATAATTACTTAGAATGTTTTTTTTTTTTTGAAACTCTGCAACAACAAGAAGAAGAAGAAGAAGGGAGGGGGATGTAGCTATACAGTTTCATGTCTGCAAAGGATAGAATTACAATTAATGCTGATTTCAGTGAGCAAGAAACATATTGCTGTAAGATCCATTTATTCAGTTTTTTTTTTTTTTTTTTGAATTGTATACAGTAGAATCCTCAAAATCTCAGCTTTCTTCTATATCAGCTGTGCAATTCTTTGTTTTGGGATATGCTTACTATTGCTTTTTTTTAGTTGATTTCACTTTCCATGTGTCTGCTTGCTTTGAGTTATATTTAAGGTGATCTTAACCTTAATTTAAACAAGGCCAAAGAAAGGTTGGCTTTTGCTTGGATAAAGCCTAGATCCTCATCAATGCAAGTTTTTCTTTCAATGTTGAAGGCTCGGATGGATGTAAGAACTTTGAATGAAGTTGGTAATTTATAGTCAACTAATATCAGGTTAAGATAATCTATCAACGCGAGAGTGGATATTATTTATTAGTAGTAGAAGGATCATTGACACATCTTTAATTGGATAAAGCCTCGATCCTCATCAATGCAAGTTTTTCTTTCAATGTTGGAGGCTCGAATGGTTGTGAGTCTTGTGACAACATTGAATGAAGCGAGGGAGTTAAATCAACTAATATCATGCTAATATAGTTTAGAATATGAGTGGTTTGTATTTCACTAGTAATATCAACAAACTAATGGTACAGCTTTACTTGCACAATGCCTAGATCCTTATGAATGCAAGTTTTCTTTTAAATGATGGAGACCTAGATGGATGTGAGGACATTGAATGAAGTGAGGGAGTTTTAGTTAACTAATATCCTGTTAGTATTAGCCTATAAATGAGAAAGAAACCTATAGAGGCCTTCCTAGGTGCCTTGCTTTATGTCTTAATGTCAACATTGGGATACTTTTAAAGATTTTGAAGTGAATTGAACAAAAATAATTATTTGGTTTATGATGTCTAATGGATGACTTTGGAGAGTTTATGAGACCATTTTGAATAAGTATTGTTTCAATGCATTAAGATATTTTAACCTCAATGTCATGTGATGACATTCAATTGTGAATTATTGAGCGAAGCTATGTCGAATACTTCAGCTATCCAAAAAAATTGATGCAACAAGGAACTAGCCTCATAAACAATTTCAATAGAAAACATAGTTATCAATATCATTATATATCCATCATGTCCATGTTTTAAGCCCACATCTAGGATTATATTGCCAAGAAAACACATATTTTACTATTTTGAACTCTTAAAGCCCAACCTTTACTTCTTATGTGACTGTTAAATATGCACAAGGATCATAAATAGCTTTCACATTTTACATTTAATACTCCATATACATATGGCTTTGTTCCTTTGAAATAGTTTTGAAGTAGATCTTATTGCATTTTGCAATAATTATGATCCAAAATGATTCTTAATAATTTTGCATGATGCACAGTATAATCTCATAGAGATCAAGCATTTAAAGCAATTTAGCTGGTAAGTTATTTGCATTGTAATTGCAATAATTTTAGCCAGTTCTGTATTCAGCTATGCATCCAGGGTCTTTGCCCATTTGCTTGTTGCTTACTTTCAGAGAACTGTCATTTAAGGGACATTTAGTGCATCTCTAAAACATTGTTTAAGTAGTTTCTTGAGTTTGCAATTGGAAACTAAATTTGACTCATTTTTCTTTTTAAGCATTTGATTATCCAAGTTCTTAATTAATAAACTTCCCACTGACAATAACTGGGACTTAATATTTGCAGTTGCGACTGGGAAGCCAGGAGTCCATTGGTTGCCTCTAATTATAATAATCAGGATTATCGTGATGCAGATGATGAGGGCATTTGGAGCATTTCTAAATGTCATGTTCTTGGGTGTGAGATACACAATGCGCCGACATCTGGTGGTAACCGGCTATTTGATCTGCATGAGATTTTTAAGTGTTTGCCTAGCGCAGGGCGGGATGATGGGGCATTTCATTTTAGAATAGAACCTGAAAACACGGCTGCAAGACCTGGTATTTGGGATCTTGCTGATGATGTATTGTATAAGGTTCTCTCTTTACTTCGTCCCATAGATGTTGTTAGGATTGCCGCTACTTGCCATCACCTGAGATGCTTAGCATTGTCTATCACACCATGCATGAAGCTTAAGCTATTTCCTCATCAGGAGGCAGCAGTTGTGTGGATGTTAAGACGTGAACGCAAATCTGACTTAATGCCTCATCCTCTATGCATGAGATTTTCAACAGTAGATGGTTTTTCATTCTATATCAATACTGCTTCAGGCGAGATATCTACTGGGGCAGCACCCACTATTAGTGATTTTCGGGGAGGATTGTTTTGTGATGAACCTGGACTGGGAAAGACTGTAACTGCACTCTCTCTTATTCTGAAAACGCATGGCACATTGGCTGATCCACCAGATGGTGTAGATGTACGATGGTGCATGCATAAATCTTTCCGAAGATGCGGCTATTATGAGCTTGGTTCTAATAAATTGACTACTACATACCTCCAGTCTGCATGGAAAAGATTTATGGATAGGAACGGCCAAAGAGGGAAGGTTTGTTCAAACAAGTTATCATCTGATCTTGGATCCACTGCAACTGTAAAACCTCTCTCAGTAAAGCGAGGGAGACCGGTGCATTGTGAGATATCCGTAGCATCAAAAGCTGCTTCAGTTATGAAATTGAGCACCCCAGCTTGTAGTGCTTACTCTACTCCATTAAAATGTGCTGGTAGATCAACGAGAAGTTTGAACCATCTTAAGAGGGATCTGCTGGATTCATATGGAAAAAATGCTGATGGTCACCAAAACAAAAATAGTATGGATAATCTGATTAGCAGCTTTGACATATCAAATTTTTCTAGAATCCAGTCCGTTACTGATCAAGATGCATTGTTGACCAGTTCATCTAATAAAAAGCATAAGAGAAATAATATTCCTGATTCTAGTGAGACCTGGGTTCAGTGTGATGCTTGTAGAAAGTGGAGGAAACTCACAAATAGGCAAAATCTTGATACAAAAGCTGCCTGGTTTTGTAGCATGAATGAGGATCCATCCCTTCAAAGTTGTGCTGTTCCGGAAGAATCTTGGGACTGCAAGAGAAAAATTACATATTTGCCTGGATTTTATACCAAAGGTAACCAACCAGGAAAGGATGAAAATGTTTCATTTTTTTCTAGTGTTCTAAATGACCATCTAATGTTGCTTGATTTTAAAGTGAAGAAGGCTCTTACTTGGCTTGCTAATCTTTCCTTATATGAACTTTTAAATATGGAAAATGTTGGCATAACATCTCCAGATCTAGACTATTCAACAGTTTTTGGCAAACAATCCCATTCTTACCATGAGATATTTCAAGCATTTGGTTTAGTGGCAAAACCTCAGAGACTTCAAACGAGGTGGCATTATCCATGCAATCTTGAAAATTTGGTTTTTGATTCAACTGCCCTTAAGACTGCTCTCACCAAACCCTTGGACTTATGCCGACTGTATCTGTCTGGGGCAACTCTAGTTGTTGTTCCCACAAATTTAGTTGAGCATTGGAAGACCCAAATTGAAAAGCATATTTCTCCTGGTCTACTGCGTGTTTTTGTCTGGAATGATAACAGTAAGCCAGGTGCTCACAATCTTGCATGGGACTATGATGTGGTTATAACAACTTTTAACCGATTCAGCTCTGAATGGAGCCCACATAAGAAGAGTGTACTGATGCAAGTGCATTGGCTTAGGGTTATATTGGATGAAGGTCACACTCTTGGTTCAAGCCTAAGTTTAACAAACAAGTTTCAAATGTCCATCTCCTTGCATGCATCAAATCGGTGGATTTTAACTGGTACTCCAACTCCAAATACCCCAAGCAGTCAGGTGGCACAGTTGCATCCCATGCTTAAATTTCTTCATGAAGAAGCCTATGGACAAAATCACAAATCATGGGAGGCTGGCATCCTTAGACCTTTTGAGGCATATATGGTGGAGGGACGTACTTATTTGTTGCAGCTACTTAAAAGAATCATGATAAGTGCAAGAAAAATTGATTTGAAGAGCATTCCTCCTTGCATCAAGAAAGTAGCATTTTTAGATTTCACTGCAGAGCATTCAAAGAGCTACAATGAACTTGTGCTAACTGTCAGGCGCAATATTTTAATGGCTGACTGGAATGATCCTTCTCATGTTGAGTCGCTCCTAAACCCTAAACAATGGAAGTTTCGTAGTAGTACGATAAAGAATGTCAGGCTCTCTTGTTGTGTGGCTGGTCATATTAAAGTAACAGATGCTGGCCAAGATATCCAGGAGACAATGGACATACTAGTGCAGCAAGGCTTAGATCCTCTTGCTGAGGACTATGCATTCATAAAGAATGCACTTCTGGATGGATGTAGCTGTTTCAGGTAATGAATGCATTGTGTTACTTATGCTGCATTCCTGCAGTTTGATTCATTTTAACTCTTTTAGGTGCAAGGACTGGTGCCGTTTGCCTATTATTACGCCATGTAGGCATCTCCTATGCCTCGATTGTGTTGCTCTAGACAGTGAAAAATGTACTTATGCTGGTTGTAACTACCACTATGAAATGCAATCTCCGGAGGTATTAAAACGTCCAGAAAATCCAAATCCCAAGTGGCCTGTTCCTAAAGATCTTATTGAGCTGCAGCCTTCATACAAGCAGGTATATCACGCATCATTTTCCCTTCATCTCACACAAAGAATATTCTGTTCTATTTGTTGTCTTTTGCAGGATGACTGGGATCCTGATTGGGAATCAACTTCTAGCAGCAAAGTTGCATACTTGATTCAGAAGTTGAAGGATTTGCTGGAATCTAACATGCAAATGCATTGCTGTGCAGATGGGATTTACAATTATGAAATGCTTGTAGGATCTCCCGATATCCATTCAAAGGTATCACCCCACCAGAAGATCATATCAAGGCCAAATTGTGATTCCTGCAAAGCATCGCCTTTGAAAGTTATTGTGTTTTCTCAATTCCTTGAGCACATACATGTTATTGAGCAACAGGTAATTTATTGTGAGTAGCTTGTTTTAACATATACTACAATGTGTAAACATTGCTATAATATTATTTCTGGCTTAATCTCTCTTTATAGCTAACCATTGCTGGCATCACCTATGGTAAAATGTACAGTCCTCTCCATTCCTTCAATAAGGTATGCTGCTATGAACTTAATAGTCATTAACCAACTTGGGAATGTAAGGTGTTCGTATCAATTTTGGCAGATGAAATCATTGAAGATGTTTCAGCATGATGCGAATTGCACTGTTCTTCTAATGGATGGGAGTGCTGCCTTAGGCCTTGATTTGAGCTTTGTTACATATGTATTCTTGATGGAGCCCATATGGGATAGAAGGTGGGTGTTTTACATACATATATAACTAGTTTTCTCGAATTTTCTATCTTCATTTCTTTCTTTTTCTAATTTGCTATCATCATTTCTTTCTTTTTCTATGGGCACAGCTTTTTATAGTTCTTTCAAAATTTATATTTTAGCCTAGCATGCATGCCCTTTTGTCCTGCGCTTACTAGCCACGTTAGTTGAATTATTTTGATGATATCTTATTTGACTAATTTTTTTCCCCATTTTTATTCTTCTGTTAGCATGGAGGAACAGGTCATTAGTCGTGCTCATCGAATGGGGGCTACTCGTCCTATTCATGTAGAAACACTTGCAATGCGTGGTACGATTGAAGAGCAAATGTTAAACTTTTTGCAGGTATGAAAATATTAATTTTTCCACCATTTAGATTGGGACAATCCAAACTCCATATCAAGTAACTTTCTTTTGGCTATGGCTAGATTGATTTGTATTTTGAAATATAAGGTTGTTCCTTTTCTATTTTGAATAGTTTTAAACTATATTTAGCATTATTCTCCATCTAGCTTGATCTCAACGTTCTTGATGAATTATCATGAGAGGTGTAGACATTGGTTGTTTAATTAGGAATCTATTTTGAATTAATGCTAACCAAACAGGAGTATTTACATGATCCATGAAAAATTGAGTTTTGATAGAGTTAGAAGGGTCATTGAATAAGTTAGAAAAACTAACAATTGACTTATGTAGGATGGAAATTTATTTTGTTTGTGGTATATTGAGGGCTAAAACTTATGTTGGGCATCATATCATCATGTCATTAGCTTTGTCACAATAACTTAGGGTCTGTTTTTTGAATCCTCATATTAAACAAGTGTTGAATGAGTTGTTAACTTTATTTATACGTCTTTTTCATAATATTTATGTGTTGAAATCCAGTCGTTCCTAGTGCAAAGGATTCGACGATCACAGAAAACAATATGTGGGAAGCTCTCATGGATCACGCCATAATGAAGGAACTAATTTAGGAAAGAGTATTTTAGAGATTTTATGTATTAAATATGTAATTTATTGTTTCCTCATTAAGATATCTTGTATAGATCTATAAATAGGGAAGATATTACGGAATAAATACAAGCTTTTCCTTTCTAATTCTCTGAATTCGACATGGTATTAGAGCACTGAAGGAATTGAAGAGGCTTCGTAAGAGATACGAAGTAGAGAGGGTGGCCTTCATCGCCCCAAAAACTGGTCATCGGTTTCGACGACTTCAGTCCTCTCTACAAACGATCGAATCTATGCGAAGAACTGAGGTGAACTTCCTACCTAGGGTCGAGAAGAAAGGAGTAGAATGAAGCTCCAATACTTGTGAACCAACCCATTCGTGTATCCAAAAGAAGAAGCCGATCTCCTGTGTGCGGGACTGAGTCAAACGTAACCTAACAAGCCTTCTGCTTGCGATTTGCGAACCAACACGGAAGAAGAAGCCGAGGGATGAAGACTTGTAGTCGCCCTTCCGCTTGCGATTTGCCACCTGATTCGGAAGAAGAAGCCAAGGGACGAAGACTCCTGCTTGCGGCTCGATCGGCCAAAACCTTGCGCTCGAGTTCCTTTGTGCGTGCCCTAGCCACCCAAAACAAACCGAGTCTTTTTAAAGACTTGGCTTGGCCCAATAATTTAATTGGGAAGATTTCTTCTCAAAGAAAAAAAAGAAAAAAAAATCCTCTTTCAAACTTTTTTTTTTGGAAGCCTTCATTGCTACCCAAAGATATACATATTGTCTTAATCTCTATCATAATGTCAGAAATCAATTCCTCCTAGAGCATTGACCAAACTGAGGAATCGATGGTGCAGGGACGAGGTGACCTCCAAAGCATGCAACCTTCCTATCATCTAAATGGGAAGAACTACCTAAAGTTGTCTCAATTTGTAAAGACCTATTTAAAGGGAAAATGAAAAATACACCACCTTCTTGGAGGAGGATTAAGACAAAAAGATCCTATTTTTGGGGCATGGGATGAAGCAGACTCTATGATTATATCATGGTTGTGGAATTCCATGACTATAGAAATTAACGATACATTTATGTTCCTTTACACTGCAAAAGACATATAGGATGCTGCTAGACAGGCCTTCTCCAAAGCTCGTGATGTGGCTCAAATCTTTGAAATTAAAGTCAAAGTTGGAAGCACAAAGCAGGGGAGTAAGATCGTGACAGAGTATGCCACCCTTCTACAAAATGTGTGGCAAGAACTTGATCGCTATAGATGCATAGAAACCAGATGTCTGGAAGATGCTGCGATCCTAAATAACTTTATTGAAAAATATATAGTTGATGATTTTCTCGTAGGACTAATTTCAGAATTTAACCATTTAGAGTGCTTATCCTCGACAAAGAGGAGACGTCATCACTCAATGAAACCATTTCTCTCATCCATGCGGAAGAAAGCTGATGATGAGTGATGTTAGAACCAAAGGTCTTTGAAAGTTCAACAATGGCGATGAACAAAGAATCATCATGGAAGGAGAAAGATAAATATTCTTCAAAATTCAAAGACGATGACTCACTTTGGCGCAGTTATTGCAAAAAATTTAGACACAAAATAAACATGTTGGAAATACATAGAAACCCCCCAGCAAGGGGTGGAATAAAAAATTTGAAATAAGGAGCACGTCGCATGCCAACAACACTACAAGTCAGCCCACCTCAGAAGCACAGTCCAGCCTTAGAGAATTCAATAAAGAAGATATTGATAAACTAAAATGACTCCTGGTATCTCTTGAAAAATCAAATGCATCTTCATCACTTGTACTCTCAGGTAAGACTTCAATTTTTATTAGTTTAAGTGCTTCTAGAAATCATTTAAAGGAATTATGGATCATTGATTCAGTAGTCACATATCATATGACCCACTCACCTACCCACTTCATCAACTATACTCCTTGCCCAAACAACAAAAAAATCATCACTGTCGATGGTTCTCTTACCACGATAGCAGGCCAAGGAGACATAAGATTATCTCCCTCACTCACCTTGAAAAATATACTCCACGTACCATAATTATTCACAAACCTAATATCAATACAAAACTTACCAATGACCATAATTGTCATGCCTTATTTAACCCTAAATATTGCTTATTTCAGGACCATAGACCGGGGAAGAAGATTGGACTTGCTAAGGAGAAAGCAGGACTGTACTACCTGGAAGAACCAAACCAATCTAAAAATAGCTGCTCTATGTTATCCTTAGTTGATAAGAATTTCACTATTTGGCTTCATCATTATAGGTTAGGACACCCATCTTTTGATGTCCTAAGACATGTATCCATAATTTTTCCAGAAATTAGAAAATAAAAATTTTCATTGTGAAACTTGTGAGTTGGCTAAACATAAAAGAACCTTCTTCCCAAACAAAAGTGAGATATGTGATACTCCTTTGTATCTTATTTATAGTGATATATGGGGACCCTAAAAAATACCCAATATCTCTGGGGCACGCTGGTTTGTGTCATTCATTGATGATTGCACTAGAGTCTCTTGATTCTATCTCCTTAAAAATAAATATGATGTTAGCATCATTCTTCCCATCTTTCATACCATGATAAAAAACCAATTTGGGGTAAAGATAAGGAGATTTTCTCCGATAATGCTAAAGACTATTTGAACCAAACCCTTTCCTCCTACTTCCAAAGTGAAGGGATTATCCATGAGTCCTCCTGTGTTCATATCCCACAACAAAATAGGGTTGCACAGAGAAAAAATTGTCACCTTTTGGCCTCCACCCGAGCTTTCCTATTTCATTATAATACACCTAAATCCTATTGGGTAAAGCCCTTCTAAATGCAACTCATCTTATAAACCGACTACATACAACAACCCTAGGACTCAAAGCTTCAATACAAACTTTGTCCTCTTTTTACCCCGAGTTTTGAATCCATCATAATCTTACACCCAGAATCATTGGATGTACTGCTTACGTTCATATTCACAGTCATGATAGAGGAAAAGTAGATCTAAGAGCACTCAAATGCATCTTTATTGGCTATTCAGCTACCCAAAAAGATTGTAAGTGTTATCATTCACACACAAGAAAAATCCTTGTCTCTATTGATGTTATTTTTGATGAATAAAATTCCTATTTTTCAAAATCTCATCTTCATAGGGAGACTGAACTTGAGGAAGACGAGGAAAATGAACTAACACCTCTAGATCTTCCATCTCAAACCAATCCACCTAAAACTCAGGATAGGGAAAACAATGACAAAGCTATCATCAGATTTAGGAAGGTTTACTCCAGACGTATAAGCTAAGTTGTGCTCCAAAGCATATCCAAGAATCTGAACCATCTCCTGGAAATAAGATAAGCTCACCTCCTCCCTTATACCCTATAACCAACTCTATATCCTTCAACAACTTCTCATCTGGTTACATTAGAAGATATCCATATTCTTAAGGATATTTCTGAGGACTTATCCGATAAAAATTGAAAAAAATGCCATGAGAGATGAAACGCAGGCCCTAAAAAAGAACAATACATGGGAGATCATCAATTTACCAATAGGAAAAAAATTGGTCGGCTGTAAATGGATATTCTCAGTAAAATACAAAGCTGATGACACACTAGAAAGATATAAGACAAGATTAGAGGCAAAAGGGTAAACACAAACATGTGGCATTGACTACCAAGAAACTTTTGCGCCAGTAACCAAGATGAATATTATCAGAATATTACTTTCACTATCAGCCAAGTACAACTGGCATCTGGAATAATTGGATGTGAAAAATGCATTCCTGCATAGGAATCTAGAAGAAGATATATTTATGAAAATATCACCAGGGTTTAAATCTGAAGGTAATAGAGTGTGCAAACTAAAAAAGGCTCTATATGGGCTCAAACAATGACCAATGGCCTCGTTTAGAAGATTTTTTAAATTAATACTTCTTAATCGGTATCAACAGAGTCAAGGGTATCATATATTATTCTTTAAACACTCAGACTCAGGGGGAGTCACAATATTATTGATATATGTTAATGATATTATCTTGATTGGAAATAACGAAAATGAGAAAGTTAGTTTAAGAAAAAGTCTTACTAAGGAATTTGATATAAAAAACTTGGTAGATTAAAACACTTTCTCGGAATTGAAGTAGCTCACTCAAGCAAAGGAATATTTATTTCACAACAAAAAAATATTAAAGATCTTCTGAAACAAACATGTAAATTAGCTTGTAAACCAGCACCAGCACCAGTAGAATCTAATCTTAAACCAGGGGAAGCTAGAGAGGATCCATATATTGATAAAGGGACTTACCAGAGACTTGTAGGAAAATTAATCTACATGTCCCACACTAGACCAGATATAACATTTGTTGTAAGCATGGTCAGTCAGCTGATGCAGAATCCAAAGCATGTTCACATGCAAGCGATAGACAGGATATTGCACTACCTTAAAGGAACCCCAGAAAAAGGGATTCTGTTTAAGAGAGATAGCAGAATAACCCTAGAAGCATACACAGATGCTGACTATGCGACATCACCTGTTGACAAAAGATATACATCTGGATATTGCACATTTCTTGGAAGTAACCTAGTTACATGGAGAAGTAAGAAATAGAATGTGGTGGCAAGATCTAGTGCAAAAGCAGAATATCGAGTTATGACCTTGAGAATAGGTGAGCTAATATGGATCAAAATAATCCTAGAAGATTTAAAATTCAAGTGGGATGAGCCCATGAAGCTACATTGTGACAATAAATCAGCAATCAACATAGCCCACAATCCAGTCCAGCATGACAGGATCAAGCATATAGAAGTGGATAGACATTTTATTAAAGAAAAACTAAACAGTGGTCTAGTAAGTGTCGACAGAGTATCATTAAAAGATTAACTTGCTGACATCCTTACCAAAGGATTGGACAGTTCTGCCTTTTTCAGAATGATTGACAAGCTGGGAATGACATATCCATATTTCCCTGCTTAAGGGGGAGTGTTGAAATCCAGCCATTCCCAGTGCAAAGGATCCGACAGTCACAGAAAATAATCCGTGGGAAGCTCTCATGGATCACGCCATAATGAATGAACTAATTTAGGAAATACTATGTTAGGGATTTATGTATTAAATCTGTAATTTATTGTTTCCTCATTAATATATCTCGTATAGATCTATAAATAGGGAAGATATTATGGAATAAATACAAGCTTTTCCTCTCCAATTCTCTGAATTCGACATTATGTTATATTATTTTTTTTATCATTTATACTTTTAATCATTCTATATTAATTTTGATTGCTCCTATTATTTGTGCATATTTTACCTGAATAGCACACCACATAAGTCTCATTTTAAGTACTTTGTCATCACTCATCAATATGCATTATTGTAAAAAACTTGCCTTGCAGGCTATGATGTAGAGACATGGAGACACACAAACGTAGGATACATCAATTATTAAAAATATATGACACAAACACGGGTTTGATATGATATTATAAGTAATTTAACTATAATTTATGCTTTAAATGATTAATATTATGATGTTGAGAGTCGGGCATCAATGTCGTTCTAGGCATCGAGAGGGGAGATGACAATGCTCTCGATGATCAAACATCGTTGTTGTGTAATGGGCATTGGACATTGATGTTAAGACAACGTCGGTCTTCAATCTCAATATGACGTCGACTATCAATGTTAAGACAACATTGGACAAAGATAAGATGTCAAGATGTCACAGGGGAGTGATTGTGGGTGTAAAACTTGCTGGCGTTTAGCATCAATATCAACACAATGTTAGACTTTGATGTGGAGATGATTTTGAAATATTGATGGCATTGGATGTCGATATTGAAATGAATTCGAGCGAGCGTTTTGAAATCCTAGCCTCAACCTGCCAAAGAAAAATGAAAATGAGAGTGTTTAGGGAATTAGGTATTAAGTGTGGATGATTGATTTGGAGATTTGGAAAGGAAATTATAAATTTGGTGTTTATTTTTTTACTAAATAAAAAATTGACATATAATAAATTATATTTAAACTTTTATTTTTCATAAAATATTTTAGAAACGCGTGTTCGATTTTTTTTTTAAATATTTTTTAACTGACACATTTTTGAAGTGTCTGACTCTAATATGTGTCGAAGACGTGTCAGATGCGTGTCGTATCTGATACATGTTGGACATTGCTTATCTCTTTGAAGAGAAGTGTTGGTGTATCATAACTCGTAAGAGAATATTGTGCACATGAACCCTTTCTGATGCTCATTGATGTGAGGCTTATTCGTTGGGGTGTCATATTGGTTGTTCAATCCCATTTATGTAGGTTCTCGAAAACTGATTTTGGATGTGGCCTACCCGCATGTATGATTGACTTTTGATGGTCACCTATTAAGGCTTATTTAGGCCTGCATATGATGTATATATATATACTGCCTGCTATTATTTTAGTCTAATTGAAATGAACTTGAATATATTGAATCAGGTGTGAAGCACAGGTATTGAGCATGAAAATTATTTGAATTAATTTTGACGTTATGATGTCTCATCATAAATTTGATCCAATTTAATTAAAAAATAATTATATTTATATAATAGAATTCATAATATAAGAATGTATATGATTAATTAGACAATAGGTTTTGATGTTTATGAGATGCTTTATGATAAGTGAAGAGGGATTACATCTTGTAGTTCCTTTTCTTTGTTGATTTTTATATAAAGCTTTAGTTGGCTTTTCTTCAAAAAAAAAAAAAAAGAAGAGGGATTACATCGAGTCCTTTAAATGATGGGTTTCTGGGCTAGCCCTCAACCTGTAAAGATTAATACATTTAGATCTCTACCTATTAGAGCCAACCCATTAGGGTAGTTGGAAGGGTTGGGTTGATGGTCAACCCACTGTACTTCACATATGACAATACTCTTGCACTCGGTTCACACTTTTTATCATCTAAAAACCCTTTTTACTTTAACCACCTATTTTTAAATATGGTGTCCTGGCAAGCATGTTTGGAAATATGTTCAAAATTAAAATTTTAGAATGATCTAGAATAATAATATAAAAGATACCTCTTGAAGAAAAAAATTTTATTGGATGATATTTAAATAGACATATTGGTAGAGAGGCTGACGATTTTAAAAGCATTCATGGTGGCTATGGATTTGGAGCAACTAATGAAGGTGGTAAGACCATATTAGATTTTTCTTTAGATTATAATTTTGTAATTGCTAATATATTATTTAAGAAGAGATTAACATCTCATTACTTATAAGAATGTATATAGTAAAACTCAAATTGATTATTTTCATATTAGAAGAATAGATCTTTTAGATTATAGAGATTGTAATGTTATTTCGAGTGAAAGTTTATTTACTCAACTTTGTTTATTAGTTTTGGACTTTAAGATAAAATGACAAAATAAAGTAAAACGTTGTTCTAGGATTAAATGAGGGCATTTTAAAGAATATTAACAAAAATATTTTTGAAAGTAAGATTCTAGAACTTAAGATTTTGTCTGTGCATAAAGAAGCTAATGTTATGTGGGAAAAAGTAGTTAGTGATATTAAGAATGTTGCAAAAGATGTGTTTGAAGTATTAAAGGGAAAAATTCCTAATAATAAAAATAGTTGGTGGCATAATCAAAATGTGTATAAAAAGATAAAAAATAAGAAGATTTGTTATAAAAATTGGTTTAGATATATAAATTCAGATAATTGAAAAATATATAATGTGACCTATAAAGAATCTAAGAAAGTAATACATGATGCAAATATTTTAGCTTTTAATGATTTATATAATAGATTAGATACTAAGGAGGACGTATGATATATGTATAAGTTAGCCAAACAAAGAGATAGGAGTAGTAATTATTTTGTTGAAGTGAAGTGTATTAAGGACGAAGATCAAAAGGTGCTTTTATTAGAAGTCTGGAAGAGGAGATTCAACAAAGGTGGATGAGATATTTTGTTAAACTTTCAATGAAGATTGTGAAATGCGATTGAATTTAGTGACCTTAGCACCTTAAATGGAAATAAGTTTTTTTATTTTTATCAACATATTAGTAAAATCTAAGTTAGAGAAGCTTTAAAGAAAATGAAGTGTGGAAAAATTGTTGGACATGATGAAATTCCAATAGATGTGTGAAAATGCGTAGGAGATGAAGAAATTTCTTGGCTTACTAAACTATTAAATATTATTTTGAAGACTAAAAGACGTCAGATAAGTGGAGAATGAGTGTGTCGATTCCTATTTTTAAGAATAAAGGTGATGCACAAGATTGTGCTAATTATAAAGAAATTAAGTTAATGTGTCATACTTTAAAACTATGGGAGAATGTTATGGAGCATAGGTTGCAGCGTGATACTAATGTTTCTCAAAATCTATTTGGATTCATGTCGGGTATGTCTGCTATGGAAGCTATATATTTATTAAGAGATTTGATGGAGAAGTATAGAGAGAATAAGGAGGATCTACATATGATATTTATTGATTTAGAGAAATCATATGATAAAGTTCCAAGAGAAGTGCTATGGAGAGTTCTAGAAAAGAAAGGGGTTAATAATGCTTATATTCAAGTCATTAAGGATATATATGCAAGAGTTGTTACTTGTGTTCAAACATAAGGTGGTTTGGCCAAGTAATTTCCTATTTTAGTTGGATTACATCAAGGATCAGCCTTAAGCCCATGTCTTTTTGCTTTAGTCATGGATGTTCTCACTAGACATTTGTAGGAGGTTGTACCCTGGTGTATGCTTTTTGATGATGATATTTTTCTTGTTAATAAGACTAGAAAGGAGTTGAAGGTAAGCTTGAATTTTGGAGGTCATCCTTATAGTCTAAAGGATTTAATTTGAGTATATTTAAAATTGAATATATGGAGTGTTTAGTAATAGTAGATCTGGTGGGGAGATTGTAACTTTGGGTAATCAAGTCATTAATAAGAGCACACATTTTAGATGTCACATGGTGGGCAATTAGCGGGTGACGGTGGTCTGAGGACTGTAGTTGGTGGGCAATGGTGGTCGAATTCCTATAGTTGAGCAATAGAGATCCGACAATCGTAGTTGGCGAGCAACACTGGTTGGAAGGGCTGCATTTGGGGGATGATGGTCGAAGGAACTTTATTAGGTGATAGATATAAGATATTTGAGGATTGTAGTCGGGGGTCGGTGGTTTGAGTTTTGTCGTTAGTAGACAACAGATGCTGGAAGGACTCAATTTGGGAAACGGGGGTCGGAGAATTATAGTCGGGTGATAGTGGTCTGAAGATCCTAGTCTACGAGTGACTGAGGTCGAAGAGGTCTTTGTCAGATGACAATGGTCTGAGGATGGCGGTTGACAAGTGGAAGTTCTAATGTCGACAATTGGGCGGCGAAGGTTTGGTGCTCACTGTCAATAGGTAAAAGACCGACTACGGTGGTCGGTTGGAAAAAGTTCGGTAGTGTCACCTGAGCAAATGTCCAATGGCAGCAGCAGCCTGGTGGAGGTCTAACAACAACGACTGTCCTGCGAGGGTTTGGTGGTGGTGATCGGCCATCGATAGTTTCATGGAGGTGATCAGATAGAGGTCTGATGGCGACAACCAAGCGGAGGTCCGATGGTGATGGTTTGACGATGAGACTTCACTGGTGGTGGTGCTCAGGTGGAGCTTTGTGATTCTTCAAGCCTCAGAGTTCTGTTGAATTTCTAGTCCAAGCCATCATTCATGTGATGAGTGAGGGTCTATTTATATATTTTTTGGAGTGGCATGCCCCACGAATATGGAGAAAATCTGTAGCACTCAATTGGATGGCCTATATTGATTCCATTGTTTGTAGGTTATTTCTTTTGCATTCGGGCACCTAAATGATGTCAAAATCAAGCGATATTGGGTTCATTAAATTCGTCTTGTCTAGCCGCTCAATTCGACTATAAAGATGCCAAATTTGAAGATCATTTGGTTATCCAATTAATATCTTAAAATTTTCAATTGTACTTCGGACTCTAGATTTGGGATCGGATTGGACTATTTTTAGTATCTTTGGGTTGATCATATCAAGACACTCAGTTTGACTATAAGTTTGCTATAATCAAAGTTTTGATGGTCTTGTATTTAATTATGGAAGTTTTCAATTCAAATATTTCTCGAGATTTGCATCCAATCAAGACAATTTTTGGTGATGTATCAAGTCTAAACTTTAAGAGTTATTTGTCCTCTCTATGTTTCATACAAATCAATGGTATAATATATAATTCCCCTAATACCAAAGTACTTTAATCATATATTGAAATGAAAGATGAATATCCATATTATGTCTTACTAGCATGTTAGGCAAACACATGAACTTTATAGAATGCAAGGATGCTAGAGGAAAGAGTTATCATAATTCTTATATCATGTGTAGCATGGCATTGGATGTTAATTTGAGCAATGTATTGAAAATCTTCTTATAGATATCATAATTCTTGTATGGTTGTAGATTTAGTAAGAGGGATGGTCGAGAGAGAAAGGAAGAAGGGACTTTGGTAGGAGGGTTTTGTTATGAAGAGTGAGACGGGTATTAGGTTGAAACTAACATAGTATGAGATTTGGTTATTCTTTTAATGGCAGATACCGATGTATGGAGAAGAGATTGAGAGTGAGAGAATGAGGGTATTGATTTTTAAGAGAAATAGGGGGAATTTTGAGAAGTGTTAGGGATGTAGGTTGGTTGAATAGGAGGAATTGAGGCTTTTTTCTAATGGTTGGAGAGATAAGAGGAATTTATAGCAAATACTTAATAGAAAAGGTGTGTTGGTTCTCCTTCAAGTGAGAACTAGCAATTACTTGCACAATAGGCTAGGTTGTAATATCATAGAATCGACCACTTCTAGCATAAGCCATTAGGTATATCATTTTGGTGGAAAATAATGAATACCTTGAGATATTTAATCTCCTTTACAACTAGCACTCACAATGCACTCAAAATGAAAATTGCAAGTGGAGGAATACAAAGCTTTGAGAAATAAAAGAATGACTTGTGAAGATTGGCTTTAAGGCTTCGATTTTCATGAATCTCATAACCTAGGGTTGCCAAAGGTATATATAATTAAAACCACTATTAATCACATTCTATTACAACATATAACCATTGTGAAATACTTAAATTATAACCAATTAGCCGTCTGAAAGAAATAAATCGAAAATTTGATCTTTTAATTATTTTACTATTTGATATAAATATTGTGGTATGACCAAGTCGATTTAAAATAGATAATAAAGATCATATAATATGATAGACATCGTACAATATGATCCATAGATGGATCCAACTAATTAGATTGATTTGATTGCAACTGCTAGGTAAATGCTCGAATTCAAAGTAGATCGTATCGTACGATCAATATCGTATAGTATTATTTTAGGAAGTCAGAAAGATTATCATTTTTAACAAATAAGTATTATTAATTTTAATATGATTATGTGTGCTATTAATTTTTTACTTAATCAACAAATCTTTAATACAAGTTTACAAGATTCAAACATAAAAGTAAATTTATGAACTTTAAGCTATGAATTTTAGTATGATGAATTTGATGCACTCGAATTGACTTGACATCCGCTTCAATTTGAGTCAATCGTGTTTCAACATCATTGATTTATTTTTTCATGAGCCATTGATAGATTAACTAACACGAGTTCATACTTTAATTCATCAGCCTTGACCAAATTATATTTGTGATCATAAAAAAAATATTAATCACGGAAGCTTATGGGATTATCAATCTCCCCATTTCTTATAATGACAAATATTCCTTGGTTTTACATTTTTTTAGGGAAAATATACTTGTTTTTGCCTGTGTGTTGTTTGTGCGTGTAAAAATAAAAAATATATTATAATTTATAAAGAGAAATGCATCATATAGAAAGAAACATGTTAAACGCTAAGTTGTAGCAAGTTACAAAAGTAAACGCACCATACAGGCAAATTTGGCATAGTTATTCAAATGAAACAAACAATACTCTCCTCATGCACAAATATAAGCAAATAAACTAAGTTCTAATTGGTTCTTGATTTGGTGGTTTTTGGCTAGACAAAAAATCTCTAATATAGTTGAATTGGATTTGGAGCCACTCATGAGCTTCATCCTGTTTTTGTTGATTTTGCCACAATTTTTGTATTAGAATTAATTGAGAATTTGAGTTTTAACAAGTCACGATGGAGAAAAGGATTCATGTAGCCAACCCCATGTAGTGGGATAAAGGCTTGATGTTATTGTTGTTATTGTTGGGTAATATGCTGATAAAATTTTAGCTCAGATATAGCAAAATGTTCAGTCCAGATATTATGAGGTCTCTGATAGGAAATACTTGAGTTCGCAAGTAACCCTAAGGTAATACTTGAGGAAAACAATTGCAAACGTAACAATTGCAAACGGCAAACCTAACCCAAATCGGCACACAAATAGCGCAAAAACAGCGGAAATAGGGAAGAAACTTGTAGGAAAACAATTGCAAACGGTTGTATTCCACTAGTAGGCAATCAAAACCAAAGCTCGATACAATGTTCTTCAATTCGAGAGGAAGAACAACTCTCCTACAATCTCCGGCAACGCCGAGAGCCCAAGCAAGAAGACCTAGAACTCAAACTCCTTTCAAAAGCAAGATAAAAACCTAATCCCCTCATAACTCCCTATTAATACAATCAAATTCAAAATAAAAGTAAAAGGACTACTCTACCCTTCCTTTTCCCTCTAAAAGCACTTAACCCAAGTTTGAATTGCACGTGGACCCCACTCCTTGGCTCCCTCTCTCTTCCGCTCGGCTGTTTGCCCGTCTCCGATAGATCTGGACCGGCTGGGCCGGTCCAGGTTGAGCCGGTCCAAGGTGGACCGGCATAACATTACCCCCCTCCCAAAGTACCACCTTGTCCTCAAGGTGGAAGGCAGGGAACTGTACTGCAATCCTCTCCAATGGTTCCCATGTGGCCTCATAATCTGGGAGGCCGTTCCACCTAATCTTCACTTCCTTTTCCCCCTTTTCATTGATGCGCACTCCTTCTACCGCTAGAGGCTCCAGTGTCACTTCCATGTCTTCTCTCAATGTGCTGGGCAGTTCTGGGCTTACTGCATGTTCCCCCACCACTTTCCTCAACTGTGATACATGAAAAACGGGGTGTATTCTGGCTGTTGAAGGAAGCCTCAATCTGTATGCTACCTCCCCGATTTTCTCCTCCACTTCGAAAGGGCCAAAATATCTTGCTGCTAGCTTTTCATTTCTCCTCTGGGATACAGTCCTCTGCCTGTATGGTCGGAGCTTCAAGTAGACCTTGTCTCCAACTCCAAATTGTATATCCCTCCTTTTACTGTCCGCCTGTTTCTTCATAATCTGTTGGGCTCTGAGAAGATGCCTCTTGAGCTCGTCCAACACTTGATCTCTTTCCTTCAGATGCTGATCCACTGCCGATACTGGAGTACTCCTATGGCTGTAGTGTACCAGGTGTGGGGGGTCTCTTCCATATAACACCTTAAAAGGTGTCATCTTGGTAGCCGAGTGAGAGGAGGTGTTATACCAGTATTCTGCCCAGGCCAGCCATTTGGCCCATTGTTTCGGTGTCTCAGATACGAAACATCTCAAGTATGCCTCCAAACTTCTATTCACCACCTCCGTCTGCCCATCAGTCTGTGGGTGATATGCTGTGCTCCTCTTCAATACTGTGCCTTGCATCCTAAATAACTCCCTCCAAAAATGGCTCAGGAATACCTTGTCCCTATCCGACACAATAGACTCCGGTACCCCATGCAGGCGGACTATCTCCCTCACAAATGCTGCTGCTACAGACACCGCTGTGTACGGGTGTCTTAAGGGAATGAAATGAGCATATTTGCTCAGCCTGTCGACCACTACAAATATAACCGTATATCCCTCTGATTTTGGAAGCCCATCAATGAAATCCATAGTGATCTCCTCCCAAACCTTCTCCGGTAAGGCCAGGGGCTGTAGTAATCCCCCTGGTGCCATCGTCATGTACTTGTTCCGTTGGCAGGTATCACACTTAGCCACCATTTCTTCTATGTCTTTCCTCATCCCCTTCCAGTACAGTTCAGCTGCTAACCGGCTATAGGTTTTCTGCACTCCTGAATGCCCCCCTATGGCACTCCCATGAAATTCCTGTAGCAGTTGGGGAATATGAATGGAAGATCTAGGGATCACACTCCTTCCCTGATAGTACAGTCTTTCTCCTACCACTGAGTAGCCTGGGTGGCTGTTTTCATCTGACAGTACATCTTCTTTGATTCTCCTTAGCTCCTCATTCTGGATGCTCTCCTCTTTGATGGCTCCCCAATCAATCAGAACCGGTACTGATACAGCAATTCCCTGGAGCTCCCCCATACATCGTGATAAGGCATCTGCTGCCTTATTTTCTAATCCTGGCCGATAGTGGATCTCAAAATCATATCCGAGCAGCTTGGACAACCACCTCTGATGCTCTTCTGTGACCATCCTCTGCTCTAGCAAGTATTTCAGGCTCCTTTGATCAGTCCTGACAATAAAGTGTCTGCCCAATAAATAGGGTCTCCACTTTTGGATGGCCAGCACAATCGCCATTAGCTCTCTCTCATAGACCGACTTTAGCCTAGCCCGGGACGACAGTATCTGTTTGAAGTAAGCTATGGCTCTATGGTTCTGCATCAACACTGCCCCCAATCCATAGCCTGAAGCATCTGTCTCCAACACAAACACCTGATTGAAGTCTGGCAGAGCAAGTACGGGCACCGTCGTCATGGCCTTCTTTAGCTTCTCAAAAGCCTCAGAAGCTGCTTCCCCCCATAAAAAATTATCCTTCTTCAGCAGTTCTGTCAGCGGTCCTGCTATGGTGCTGTATCCTCTCACGAACCTCCTGTAGTAGCCAGTCAGTCCCAAAAACCCTCTGAGCCCCTTCAAGGTCTTGGGTTGAGGCCAGGCTAACATTGCCTCTATTTTGGACTGATCCGCAGCCACTCCCTCCTGAGATATCACATGCCCCAGGTACTCCACTTGTGTCTGAGCGAAGTCACACTTCTTGAAATTGGCCTTCAGCTGATGCTCCCTCAGCACCCCCAACACCACTCTCAGGTGCTCTAGGTGTTCCTTCTCAGTCCTGCTATAGATGAGAATGTCATCAAAAAACACCAACACAAACCTGCGAAGGTGTGGCTTGAAGATCCGGTTCATCAGTGCCTGGAATGTGGCTGGTGCGTTGGTGAGGCCAAAAGGCATCACCAGGAACTCGTAGTGGCCCTCATGAGTCCTGAAGGCTGTCTTCTGCACATCTTCCTTCCTCATCCTGATCTGATGATAGCCTGACTTTAGATCAATCTTGGTGAATAAAACGGCTCCATGTAGCTCGTCCATCAACTCGTCAATCACAGGGATGGGAAATTTGTCAGGCACTGTCTCCTTGTTGAGGGCTCTGTAATCCACACAGAACCTCCAACTCCCATCCTTTTTTTTTACCAGCAGAACTGGGCTAGAGAAAGGACTCACACTGGGCTGGATGATCCCTCCTTCTAGCATTTCTCCCACCAGCTTCTCAATCTCATCTTTCTGCATCTGAGGGTATCTGTAAGGTCTCACACTGATAGGGGATACCCCCTCTTTCAGGATAATCTGGTGCTCCCGTTCTCTGTCAGGTGGTAGTCCCACCGGAGGTTGGAACACATCCTCAAATTCCTTCAGAAAGGGCTGAACTGGCACAGGAATGCGTTTGTCTTCCTCCTCCTGACGATCTTCCAAGCTCTGCAACTCCACAAGAAACCCTCCTCCTTCCTCATGGATCATCTTCACCATCGACCTGAGAGACACTCCAGCTCTGGATAATCCTGGTTCTCCCTTCAGCTTCACCCTCTTTCCCTCTACCATCAGTTCCATCACCATGGTCCCCCAGTTTACCTTAGTTTCACCCAAGGTCTGTAGCCACTTCATGCCCAGAATGACGTCTGTGCTACCCAACCTCAGGGGTAGGAAGTCTTCCACCACCCTAATCTCCTGTAGTCTCATCTCCACCCCCTTGCAGATCCCAGTGCTGGACTCAATCTTCCCTGTCCCCATCATTACTCCATAACTGCCTGTCTCAGTAGGCTCCATTCCCAGCTCCTCCGCTACTTGAGCGGATATGAAATTGTGGGTGGCTCCACTGTCGATCAACACTACTACCTCCCTCCCAAGGATTTTCCCTTTCACCTTCATCGTATGGCTAGGAGTGAATCCCATCACAGAATTTAGGGATACCTCGGCTACCTCCAACTGGGGATCAATCTGCTCCTCATCAGAAGCATCACACTCCTCAGGCGCCTCGTCTATATAGACGGTGAGAGCCCGAAGAGCGCGATCCTTGCACCGGTGCCCTGGAACAAACTTCTCCTCACATCTGAAACAAAGGCCCTTGGCCCTCTTCTCCTGCATCTCCTCCTCAGTCAATCTCTTGAAACTCCCAGCAGATCTGGTCACCCCGCTCTTCTCCTTCCCACTTTCTCTAAGGACACTAGGGGTTGGCCCTTTTGGAGCCAAGTAAGTGGTAGTTGTCCTGGTAGGACCCCCTGAGTGGTTGTTCCGCCAACTTCGGGCGTTGGTCTTCTGGTTCTCCACCAGTTGAGCCAACTCCATGGCCTCCCTCAAGTCCCTCGGTCTCATTACCTTCACCGCATCTCTAATTTCTGGCTTAAGGTCCTTCATAAAATTTCCCCCCAGAGTGCAGTTCGATAATCCCTCCATGTCACCCACCAGACTCTCAAATTTCTTCCGATACTCCTCCACTGTTCCCTCTTGAGTGAGGGCGTAGAACTGTTCTGATATCTCCCATGGGCTGCCCCCCCTGAATCTCTCCCTGATCGCCTCCTTGAAGTCCCTCCAAGTCCTCACCGGATCCCACTTCTCCATGTATTTGAACCATGAAAAAGCCGCCCCTTCCAAGCACATGCTAGCCGCCAACAATCTCTCCTCCTCCATTAGGCCATTCACTGCAAAATACCTCTCTACCTTGTGGATCCATTCATCCACATTTCCTTCTTCGAACACGGGCATTTTCAGCTTTCTGGCTCTCGTGTCCACCCCGTATGCCCTATTTCCCCCATGGCCTCCTCTGTCCCATGCAATGGGGTCTTCCCAAGTTCCCCTCTCTCCATATCGGGGCTCATCATCCCTCCTCGGCCGCCGATAGCCATCTTCCCCTCGCGCTCCGCCATGGTGATTCTGGATTCCCCATGGCCGGTCCACTGGATCGGGCTGCCGGCGACGCCAATCATCCTCTCTTTCTTCCCTGAAGTCTCTCCTTCTTTCATGCTCTTCTCGCCTGATGGACTCCCGAGGTGGCATCCTCCCGCTGCTGTTAAACAGTCCCCCCACATTCTCGCTCAATGTGGCCATCTTCTCCTCCAGATCCGCTTTAAGTTGCCCCATCTCGGTCTCCAAGACTTCTACTCGCTTAGATGCCATGGGAAATGAAGAGATGCCTCCGAATCCTCCCCAAAATCAGCAAAATCTGCAGCGAATAATGGATAGAAACCACCCTCCACCGCCCGGATCTCGCTCTGATACCAATTTGATAGGAAATACTTGAGTTCGCAAGTAACCCTAAGGTAATACTTGAGTTCGCAAGCAAACCTAACCCAAATCGGCACACAAATAGCGCAAAAACAGCGGAAATAGGGAAGAAACTTGTAGGAAAACAATTGCAAACGGTTGTATTCCACTAGTAGGCAATCAAAACCAAAGCTCGATACAATGTTCTTCAATTCGAGAGGAAGAACAACTCTCCTACAATCTCCGGCAACGCCGAGAGCCCAAGCAAGAAGACCTAGAACTCAAACTCCTTTCAAAAGCAAGATAAAAACCTAATCCCCTCATAACTCCCTATTAATACAATCAAATTCAAAATAAAAGTAAAAGGACTACTCTACCCTTCCTTTTCCCTCTAAAAGCACTTAACCCAAGTTTGAATTGCACGTGGACCCCACTCCTTGGCTCCCTCTCTCTTCCGCCCGGCTGTTTGCCCGTCTCCGATAGATCTGGACCGGCTGGGCCGGTCCAGGTTGAGCCGGTCCAAGGTGGACCGGCATAACAGTCTCATATTGCAATAGGAGGTGGTTGTGGAGTACCTTGATGTGGTTATTGCTCTGCTTCTGCTTCTTCACTACTACTGTCGAAATACCTATCTTTCCAGTGCTTGATATAGATATATGGTATGAGTGGTCAGTGAAGGGAATATGAATTTGATTAGGTTGCTGGAAATGCATTATATTATATTTGACTTCCAAAGTATATTAAATGACAATCAAGACTCAAGACTCAAATTAGGTCGACATTTGACCTTAGGATTCCAAAATTTTGTCAGATGCTTGATGCAGTGTCTGAATGTGTTTGCTATATTAAATGAGTGGTAGAAGGGAACATTAATATGATTTGATTTCTCGAAATGCATGATATTATGTTTGACTCTAAATATAAATGACAACCAATACTCGAATCAGGTTGATGTTTGACCTTAGGATTCCTTATAGATGTCAAATGTTTTATGTAGTGTACGATTGTATCTACTATGTTAAATTCTTGACAAGCCATATAAAAGTAGGTAAGCAGAGAAATGAGTGGTGTGATATTCATGCTATCTCCTACTTTTGGAATGACATTATGACGCAACATATGTTTAATGCAAGGTTTAAAAAGGAGAAATCGGGAATCAAGGCATTTTGTCTCAACGAGGCGAGGCATAAGCCTCAAGGCGGATCAAGGCGTAAGCCTCAAAACAGAAAAATATAAACACATGAACTTATAAAGAATTCATAAAAAATGACAAAAGTAAAATAAAACATCAACATTATTATTTGATTCATCCTTATAAAGATATAAACTACAATTCCTAATATTAAATATTATTATAAAATGAAAAATTGAAATGAGATTCAAAATAAACACTCATTTAAAATTTAAATACATTATAAATATCATAATCCACGGCAGCCTCATTCCTACTTTCATATTCTTCATAATAGCCCTTGTATGTAATAATTATATCATCCTCGAATTCTAACTCATTGTCATCTTCTAAATATTCTTCAATTATAATGTTTATTTTAACTCCTCATATTAATTAACATTGGATTCAGCGTAATATAAATTTTCATTTTTCTCATCATCAAATGCATGCCTCCATTTTCAATTTTAAATATTTTACTATTTTTGTTAGTATCCATTCATTGTTAGAAAATATATTATAAAAATCAAATGATTTATTTCATCCTCGGTTATTTGTCTTTATAATTTGAAGTGTTTTTCTTTTAAGTTTTTATTAAATATAACACAATCATTCAACCATGTTCATTCGTCTATAGCTAATTTGTTCATTCTCTTTGTATAATAGAATAAAGTATATATATTTTTAATAAATATGTATACTAAAAATTATTAAACTTAACTATAATGAGGCTTTGCCTCAAAACACCTCAAGGCATTATACCTTGAGGCATGCGCCTCATTTTTCAAAGGTGTAAGCCTTACTGGCTCTAGCAAGGCTTAAACCTCGAAGCGCTCATTGTGCGCCTCAGTTCGAGGCGAGCCTCAAGGCATGCACTTCAAACGATTTTTTAAACCATGGTTTAATGGCATGAATTTATTGCAGGTCCACTCAGTTGAGGTACATGATGGGATAAAGGTGAGTTCTGAATAATAGAATTTGCATACGTCCAATTAGATGACACAAAATAAACATTCTCTTGTCAACTTATGCAAATTTGCCTCTTTATGTTTCAATAAATCTAATATCATCCTGGTTTTCCTTATTCAAGATAATTTTAACTCTTTTTTCCTAATGCTACCATTGATTTATTTTGATTTTACTCTAGTTCTTTCTTAATTTTTTTCATCGCAGTTATCCAGTTATTGTTTTTTAACTGAAAGATCTTTTTTTTTTTTTTGGTATTTTTTCCATCTTAGTAAAATTTGCATATTAACCATGTGCAGTCAAATGTCAACTGCTACTTACGTTTTCTTTTGCGCCATTGATTTTTTCATTTAGGCTGATAGTTCGTCATGGATGATGCTGAGGCAGGACATTTTCAAGGACAACCATGAAGGTACTAGGGCTGCTCGAACATTCCATGACTTTGCTGAGAGCAATTATTTGGCCCATCTTAGTTTTGTACGAACCTCTGTTAAGATCTGAAAGGTAATTTGCCATATGGGAAATCTTCTACGATGCCATCTCTATTTGCTCAATTCATTTAGTCAATTTTTTATTTGTCTGCAGTTTAATATGCTGTAGAAATTGCTCAGTAGGGTTCAGACTTGATGAAAAGCACACGATCCTGTCAGTTAATTTTTTTAATAGTCAGATGACATTTATTTACATAATTAAAACTTCAACTTTGGGTGGCCAATTTGGCACTCTCTGTTCATCTTATTTAGATATCACGTAAATTGTGAACTTTTCATTAAGACATGCCAATCTGGTTGACTACTTCATGATTGAAATTTTGTTTATATTGTTTTGATTTGGTGCCTAGGAAGATATTTAGATCAATTAATAGAGAAGCAGCCAGTGCTGTCCTTAGGTTGAGGAATTGTTTGATAATGGTTTATTATGGTGGATCATTCTGCTTCTTGTTTATATAAGAGAATGTTAGACTATCATCATTCACTCCTGTATGTCCCAAAACCAGGTTGAGCAAATCGTGATTTTGTATCTTTGGGATGGAGTGAGTGGGATTTTGAATTGGCATAAGCAGGGGTCAAGTGCAAGTATCGGATAATTGATTAATTGCCTATCAGAAATCTTGCACTATACATGCACGTGTACAGGAACCACCATTAGTCTCCTAATAGCAATCCTGCAATACATGCTGATGTACAGGAATATCATGAAAATTGCCCACTATAAGAGCCACATGAACAAGATTCCGATAGCTAGTCTTCGGTTTCTGGAACTAGACAACTACAAAACCAATGCCACATGGGCTTCAGGGACCAGATAGATGGTATTCAGCTACAGGAACTAAAAAACACCAAAATATGTTAAGTTAATTGCAATTAATGCCTATCCATGTTATAGGGACCACCTTAAATAAGTTTCAAAATTAATCAAGTCCAATTTAAATTAATCTATAAGAATGCAAACCCCAGAGTAAAAATAACAAGAAGCTTAATCCAATTACTTTAACCGAACATGACGAGGTAAGCCAAGCAATGAAAAATCATGTTGGGGGATTAGAATTTATTTTTTGTGCAGCTTCTTAATGAAGATCAAGATTGCGAAAGCAAAAGATCATGACAGACATTTGATGCCTTGAAAAGAGACGAGTTTAGCATATGAAGGAAGATCAAGGCAGGTGAAGAGAGGAGATTGAGAATAAGAGATAAATGAATGCCTTAAGGGTAGGTAAGCTAGGCTAAAGAGATGGAATATTATGATTGGAGATATAGGGAGTTGATCTCTAGGGTCCCAATAAAAAATAACTTTATTCTATATCAACCACCCAAATTATAGCCATTAGCTTGTTATATGTTATAGTAGCTTTCTTGTTGACAATCTAATATAATAGCAAATTGACAAATAGGACCAATGACATGAAATAATACTGATTAAATTAACAAACATAATAACTAACAAGTGAAATAGATTTTACTTGGAATCAATTTTTGTGGTTGCACAGAATTCCGCTCTGGAGAATTGGCATGCTAAATGAGGAAGAATGGGAGGTTTCTGATTTTTCTGTTAAACTAATTAAAATCGTCCTGTGGAAAATTCATTTGAGAAGATTGTTGAAAGAGAAATCCTAACTCAAGATGGAGGTAATGAATGAGAAAGGCATCATAGGAACATGAAAAAGAGAAGAACAAAACCTTCATAAAAAATAGTGATAGAAGACTCTCATCATACATTTTTTTTTTTTAGACTCTCATCATACATTTTCATTAACACATTTACAATCTATATAAGTATATTGTTGGAGATAGTCACAAAGGGCGTTAGACTAATTTGAATTAATCTTCTTATTGGCTGGGCTGACTAAAAGTTGTTGGCTTTTTAAACTTTTTTCCCTTTTCTTTTCCATTTAGGCTCATGGATGGTTTAGTTTAGACCACTGAGTTGGTTTGACTAGGTTGTGTTAGGTTAATGCTGTTGGGGTAAACCCATTTAGGTTGATTGGTTCAAACTAGTTGGAGAAAATTATGGATGATAAAGTGGAAGGAGATCAGGATGAAATTTGGAATTTATTTTCGAATTTGAGATTTTTGAAATTTAAATGGAGGATAGGTTTCAAGTTTTTGGTGAGCAATTTGTGGATGATATTGCATGGGAAATTTTGGAGGACATAGGAAGGATATGGAGATTATTGTGGTGAATATAGATATAGAATGTTTGCTTAGACACCAAGAATTGATAGGATAGTTGCAACCAGTTTCCAAGGTCTTTAATATTTTAATTTGTTAAATTTTGTTGAATGTTTAATTTTTTTGCCTTTAGTTTGATTTTTATAACAATGATGACTTTTTACCTTTTTTTTTAAATCTTTTTGTGGAGTTTTTGGAAATTAACTTATTGTAGTGGTTGTTATTGGGGTGCATAAAGAAGGCTTTGGATTCAATAATAAAATAAAATTAAAAACTATTAAAGTAACTGCTTAAAAATAAATTGAATCTTGAAAGGTTTTGGATTTCATAATATAGATTAAATTTGTAAAGGAGAAAGTTATGGGAAAGTTTTGGGAATTCATTTGTATGGCATTTGAATCGAAAGACCAAAAAGATTGGGGATAAGAGTACAGGTGATATTATGATCTCTTGAAATCTCAAAAATTGAATCACGCTTTCATTTTTTGAGAACTCCTTTGATTCAATAATTTTCTTCAAATACTAATTGATGAAGAGCAGGACAATGAAAGTGAAGCTCAAGAATCTGATATAGAGGAAGATGGGAGATAAATAGAAAGAATAGATTGAGAAGAGATGAATTAATGCTACAAGGTGTGCGAGTTCAGGGCAAAGAGAAAGAATGAACTCTAAGACTAGAAGAAAAATGGACGAATTGGTCTCTGCAGTCAATGCCATATAAAGGATATATCTTTATTTTATAATCCATTATCTTTATTGTGACCCTTCACTTATCATATATTTAATAGTAACTATTATATCATGGACAATAGCAAATTGACAAACAAAGAGGGTGAGATGAATATGACAAATTAATAATACTGACTAAACTATCCACATACACAATACTAAATTGATTTGAGTTGAGCCTCTTATGCTGTACGAATAGTTTGAATATTGGGGTTTTTCCATTTAGGGCATGGTTGGGCTTGGTTGGCTCTATTGGTTAGGTTATTCATGCTGGGTTAGGTTAAATAGGTTGTACTATAATCAATTATGTAGATTGGTTTGATTAGGTTATGATGTTTTGAGGAACTTATTGAAAAAATGGAAAGGGACTAGAATGATTATATGAATTCATCTTTTCTAATTTGTATTTGAGTTCTTAGTTCAAATAGAGGATAACTAATAATTTTGGAGATTTTAATGGACAAACTTATGGAAGATATTATGGAGCATATTGTAGAGAGAATTATGAAAGATATTATGGACAAAAAATGATAGGATAATTTTGACCAATTTTAAAGTTTGATTTGAGTTTTTAATTCAAATATGAATTGAACTTTGCATGATCAAAATTTTAAATTTATTTTTAGAATTTAAATTCAAATTTTCATTTTATTATTATTGTGTATTTTTTTTCTAAATTTTGAATGTTTTATTTAATGTTTTTTGGGAGTTTGTTATAAGTGACAATTAAGAGGCAGTGGCTATTAAAGTTGGAGGAAGAACCCTTTGTGTGTAAATATAATGATAAATATTAAAAATAGTAAAATAATTATTGAAACCACATCTTAAATCTTATAGATGTTGAATTTCATAATGTAGATTGGATGTTGTGTGAAAGTTTGTGAGGATATGTCAAGAGCATATGGAGTAAGAGGTTAATGAGAGTGCAGAGAAGAGAAGAATGTGATGTCATGAACTCATGATCTTTCGAAACCTCAAAATCAAAACACTTTTTTTTTTTATGGAGAACCCCTTGGATTTTTTTTTATGGAGAACCCCTTGGATCTAAGAACTATGTCTTTTATGCTGATGGTGAAGAGTGGAACAACAAAATGGATATAATGATGGTCTATTAAAAACAGTTGCAAACATACTTATTTAATAATATTGATTAAACTAATTGTCATAAGGAGCTTGGCTTTCGTCTCTGCTACGGTTTTGGCTTTTTCGCTTCACCTTCGCTAGGGCTTTGCCCTAGCCGGCCGGCCGGTGCTGGTGATCGCTCAGGGAAGTTTTCGCCGTTCTCTTTTGTTGATTTATTTTCCTTGGATGTGTTTTCTTGCATAATCTTCCCTCGTTCTCATTGGATGGCAGTTAATAGGGTTTGTTTGAGAGACCCTAGCTTTCTTTCAGGAAAAAATTGTTCTAGATCTTTCATTAATGCGCTGATTGGGGCTTCTTCAGTAGCTTTTCCTCTTCTTAAGCATTCCACCTTCCGTGGTATGCCATCTTTATGGATTTTTGAAGCAGAAATTTCCGCACTCGCTGCCCCATTTGAATTCTCGCTGGTTGGAAAATTTTCCAACAGTAGGCCTAGCTTGGAATCGATTAGAAAGTTTTTCTTTAATCTTAAATTGGGTGGTGAATTCTCTGTGGCTGTGTTGGATGCGAAGCATGTTTTAATCAAACTTGCGAATGACATGGATTACTATAGGATTTTTTCACATTGTTCCTACTTTGTAAATAATTGTTACATGAAGTTAGTTAAATAGTCTCATTGGATTTATCGGTCAAATGTCCCATTATACCTATTTGGGTATCCTTCCTAATCTGCGTCCTCACCTCTTTACTCGCATTCTTCATGGCCTAGGATCGATTTTTGGTCGGCCTTTGCATATTAACAATGCTACTTCGGTGGGTTCTTGGCCTTCAGTTGCTCGTGTTTTAGTCGGTACATGTCGGTATTTAAAATATCGACTCGGTACGTGGTGTTCCTACTATGTATTTACCACTAAAAACTGGTAATAATCAGTAAAGCTTATAAATACCTAGAAACACTAAGTATTTGGTGTTCGTACTTATTAATACCGAGCAATACCGAGTATATCTTTTACTCGGTATTGCTCGGTATATGGTATTCCTACTAGCTACTTAACAGTAAAAACTGGTAAGACTCAAACCATTATAAAGTACCGAAAAATATTTATTTGAAAATTATCAATACCGCGCAATACCGAGTTAATTTTTATTCGGTACAGCTCGGTATTTATATTAATAACTCGGTACAATAAGTTTATGATCGTTGTACTTATCGATAATGTTCAATACAATGACTACATAAATGAATTACATTACTCGGTACTGATCGATACTCACTTATCCTTAAACTGCTTAAGAAAATTATCGATGGAAATCCGTTTGTCTTCATTTATTAATAATCGTCCTGTGTAGTCTAACATTTCCGGTGCTGGTCATTCAATTATTTTCGATTCATCAACTTCATGAACTACAGCAGTCGGGACATCAGCCGGAATAGCAGCATCGGTAGCCTTCATTTTTAAATTTTCAACTTCAGATGCATTAACATCAACCGGAGCAGTAGCAGTAGTAGTATTTATTTTTAATATTCTAGAAGCGCGAATGCCAGGCTTTCTTCCTCTGCGTGCAGTTTATTTTTTAATATTTTTTTCAACAGCAGGATCAGCGAAATGAGCAGAAGTACTCTCATATCTCTTCTTCTTACTGTCACCTGGAATGGAGTTTTAACCCGTTTCCGTTTTCTGTCATTTCTAAGCTATACACGTCAAGCGATCCCTCCACGATTTGATGAAGGAAATTCCTCATCTTCAGATTTGCTCACAGCCTTATCTTCAAAGGATTCAGGTACTTGGGCATGAGATTGGGAAACAACCTCATCCATCTCTTTCAAATCTACTTCTTTTGTAATTTCCTCAACAATTTGGTCGACAAATTTGGCTAATTTGTCCAAATTGTTATGCTTAGATACAGTTCTTGAAGATAATTTGATCGAACTTTCCATCTCTTTGAAATCTACTTCTTTTGTAATTTCCTCAACAATTTGGTCGACAAATTTGGCTAATTTGTCCAAATTGTTATGCTCAGATACAGTTCTTGAAGATAATTTGATCGAACTTTCACTCCGGTGAGCTTTAAAGGAGGCAAGAAAATTATCATACAAGAATCTCTCTATAGAAGCAAATTTCAATTTGGCATAATCTTTTATGTCAAATACGGCTTGTTCCAATGCCGCAACCCTTCTTTCAAGTATATTATTCGACAGTTCAACTGAAACAAGTCTTTTTACCAGTATGGGTGATAAATTTGTAAATAGATTGATTAAGGATCTTTAAGTTTGTCTCCTCAGAAACATGACGATTTGGATCTGCATCAGGGGTTGACTCTTTTTCTGTGGTCTTACTAGTGCTTGGCGGCTGGCTAGGAGGTTTGGTTAGGCTAGGCATTCTAATTGGACTGATTGGAGTTCCAGGACTTTGTGGAGATGGAATTGGGGGCTTAGAAGATATTTTTGGGGTTGTGTGTGGGGTAAGTACAATTTGTAGATGCTCTTATGTTGGATATGTGGAAGAACTCTCAATTAAAGTCTTATCAGTATCTGTTATTTCTTGTAAATGTGTGAAAATTTGCACAAAATGTTTTATAAACATAAAAAAGATACAAGAAAATCAGAAATTTAATTGACTAAACATAAGTTTGCTACCTCAGCATCCTGAAGGTTAGTTAACATATTTTTAACATCTTTATCTCTATAATTAAATTTTTCGTCTCACCGAATGAGACGGGGTCGAGCTACATTATCCACTACCGTGTGGAACTTTGTATGTTCAAAAAATCATATCTGCAAAAAAATATTAAAGAAAACCAAACAAGTCAATGTAATAATGATAAAAAAAACCATTTATAAGAAGTAAATAAATAAAACCAAACCATATATGAAACAAATACTCACAATTACAATCATCACGAAACCATTGACATATCCTAGTGCATGACCTTTTGATTGTTTTTTTGCAATTGAATTAAATTCATTCATGAGAAAATCTCTAATGGATTGTGGCTAGTTGTATGTTCCAAAGTTTTGACATTCTTTGCAACATCCAATATTGGAGATTGTACACGAAAGTTGGCTATTGGAAAGAAAATGTTGGATAATAAATAAACAATGAATTCTTTCACTACATTCTCTACTGGAGTTGACACATCCAATTTCTCAATATCATGCCTTATATCATTTGTTGTCACTCCACTCATTGTAGCAGTACCTGGCTGAAATTTAATTCCTCTGTTCGGCATGCCAATAATCAAAGCAATTTCATCAGTTGTGAAAGGTAAGGTCTTGCTATTAATAACAAAACTTTCCAACTGCATGTCCACTTTGACAATAACATAAAAACAAGTGGAACATTCTGAAGGAATCGAGGCAGTAATGAGAACTGATTAATCTGTAGCTCGCGTAGTATTGTAACTAACGGCTCCCTAAATTTTACAACAATCTCATTATAAATTTCTCTAAAAGTTGAAGTTCGACATCTGAAATGAATCTTGGGGCAATATCCCTACATAATAAAGAATAAAAAATAGAACCTATGTAAATACCGAGTTATAACTTCAAGTATCGAGTAGTACCGACAAATGTTAAAGAGGATTGATAGCGATCACATATACACAGTATTTTCATAATATTTCAAACTAATACCGAGACATTACTTTGAATAACCTAGCAATACCGAGCTGTACCGAGATGTACCGAGAAGCACCAATCAGCACCGAGCAACTCCGAACAATATATTATATATAAAATAGTTAGATATTTTTGGTAAATACCGAGTATTAACTCTTAATACCGAACTGTACCGAGATGCACCGAGCAGTACCGAGAAGTACCGATCATCATCGAACAGTACCGAGCAGCAAAGAACAATGTATTATATATAAAAATAGTAAGATATTTATCTTAAATACCGAGTATTAACTCTAAATACCGCGCTATACCGAGAAGCACCGATCAGCACCGAACAATATCGAGCAATACCGAGAAACTCCGAACAATATATTATATACAAAATAGTTAGATATTTTGTGTAAATACCGAGTATTAACTCTGAATACTGCGTTGTACCGAGCAGTACCGAGAAGCACCTATCAGCACCGAACAGTACCGAGCAGTACCGAGCATCAATGAATAATATATTATATATAGAATATTAAGATATTTATCTTAAATACTGAGTATTATCTCTGAATACCGCGCTGTACTGAGCCGTACCGAGTAGTACCGATCAACACCGAACAGTATCGAGCAACACCGAATATCGAATACCGTTTAGTACCGACCATTAACTCGGTACTAAACAGTATACATTCAAAATTTTATACTAGAAAAGAACGTTAGTAAGTTAACCCTAATCCTAAAAATACGATTTTTTACTTTTTCTACCAGATAAACTATATAACAAGAATATATGTTCTTCGGAAGAAATTTCTAACCCGAGGCATTGTTTCTGTGGAGGTATTCGACTGAAAATTTGCTTCGAACTCAAGGCAATTGCTTGCGAACTACGAAGGAAAGGAATAGTTGCAGAAGTCGATTCCTCTTTGAGTCTAGTAAAGCGAAATGAAAATGTAGGAATTTATTTAAAATAATACCATACCGTGATGGGCTGGTTGTCGGGTCGTCGTGGATTTAAATTACGCATGTGCGACTTAACCATTATTCGCCGGGTCAAGTCAGCGGTTTTGAGGATTCTACGTGGCGTTATATCATTGGTGACCGAACGTAGTGACCAAATAAAAGTTCCAAAATTAAGTTGATTGGATCAAGATGTTGAAAGAAAATTGTGGGAAAAAACTGGAAGGAGAATATTATAAATTGGAATTCATATTTGAATTCAAGTTATTTCAAATAAATAAAGTCTTCTAATTGCTTGAAAATTTTAATTCAAGTTATTTCAAATTTGAAGCCTGATTTAAATTTAAATTCAAAGAGGATAAATTTGGAGATTTTGGTGGAGGATTTGTGGAACATATTATGGATGGAATTGTGGAGTCTATTATGGAGAGAAATGTGAGGATATGGATAAAATGATTGTTTAAAACTCGGAAGAAATAATAGGAATATTGCAACAATTTTCAAATTTGATTTTTTTAATTGTCTTTTTTTTTTTTTTGGAAAATATCAAATTTAAGTTTTTTTTTAAATTTCAAAATCTGAATATTTATTTATTTTATTTAAAATTGAAATTTATGATAATATCAACATTTCACTTTTTTCAGCTTTATTATTTTTTTTTGGAGTTTATTACAACTGATTCTAAATGACTGGTGGAAGGTGATGCTGCTATTGGAGGCTAACTACAATAAAAGAACCATTACGAGAAGATAAAAACCAAATTAAGTCACCGAAGGTGTAGGATTTCACATTCTAAATTGAATTTGTCAACGGGAAGGTTATGGTAAGTTTTCGATATTCGTGTATGAGCATGTGGAATGATGAACCAAATACATTGAAAAGGAGAAGGTGATGTTATGATCTCTTAAATTCACAAAATCAAAGTAGACCTTAAATCTGTGAGGGGAACTTCTTTGATTAGGAAATTTTTCTCTGATACTAATGACAAGGAACAATACAGGGAAGACTTATATAAAAGGTTAAACTTGGGAAAAGCAAAGATAAAAAAAGAGATCGAAAAGGATGAACATAGAAAGAATCCCATGGCTGGAAGAAAGAGGGTCGAATTGATTCTAAAACATACTCAAAAGAATATCATATCTTTATTTCATACAACATTTGTCTACTAGACATACATAATAATAGCCATATTCTAATAACAAAGAACTAAATGATAATTTAGATTGATGAAGCAAACATACCATTAAAATAATATCACTGGATTGCCAAACAAAATGACATGCTACTGTTATCTAATGAGCTTTGCAATGCATAATCCTCCAAGCTAAGTTTTACATCATTTTACCTGCCTATGCTCTAAGACTTCATTTGGGACGGCTTTTTTTACTGCTTCTTGAAGCAGCTTCTTAGTATAAAAAATTAAAAATTTGTACTAAAAAGTTGCTTCAAGAAGCAGTAAAAAAAACCGTCCCAAATGAAATCTAAATTACTGTAATACAACAGCTTTATCACCATTTTTTTTCACATCCTGAAAACAGAACCATTTTTTTGCAGTTTTATGTCTTTAGCAGCTGACCATATTCATTTGCTTGGACTTGAGGTGCTTATTTATTCTCTACATATGAAAGTTCGACTTTGTGTTTTGTATATAATTATGAAATTTTTGCCGCAAAAGCAAAAGCGGATATAATCTGATTTTGAAGCGTCTCTTTTGCTGGAGGTCCTTCGTTTCCTTAACCTCATTCACTGACACTTTTTGATCTGCTATACTTTTTGTTAACTTCAGCCATTCAGTATGGAAAAGATCTCGTTTCAACGTTTTCATGCAAATGTATGCTCTTGGACTTTGTACAGGTAGAGCTTAAATTATTTTGTTATTTTTAGTTGACTTCCAGTTTTAGATTATTGCAATTTTAAAGTTTTCAGATAATTTGAGGTTTTGTTTGGGATAATTTTCTTATTGCTTTTTAAAGGAATTTTTTAATACAAAATTTTTAATTTTTATATTAAAAATTTGCCTTAAGAAACAGTAAAAAAATCGTCCCAAACAAAATCTGAATCTAAACTCTCTATCTGTTCTGGTTATTTTCCTTTCTCAGTTCTCTTTTTCTTTTTCTTCTGTTCTAGCTCACCAGTGCTTATTAGCAGGATCTCAATGAATTTAAGGTTTACTAGCACAGCTTCACTATTCTTTCTTCTCTTCATGCTTAGTCGCTGATAAACCTCAGCAATGGGCAAAAACTATTAGTCATTGGTTTTTTTAAGGATAACTTAATCTTATTTCAGAGAAATTATTCTGTGCGGACGCCGAACATCATCTGGAGATCAACCAGAATGTGTCATGTCACCCCTTTGCTCAGTACTACGACTTGGTACTGCTAATGTGACGTATTTTGATTGGTCTCCGGATGACGTTCTGTATCCGGCCTCCGTATAGAATAATTTGCTAAATGCTAACTCAATTGAAACCCCTTAGATCAGTCTTGATTTGAAGGAATCGGAGGGAATGAAGATAAAATTTATTTGATAGTTTTATATTAGGTGTTTGATTTTAATCTAGTAATAAAAGTAATTATGTTTATTTAAAAACACATAAACATATTTATTTTTTATTGATGATGTTTTACTCTGCTCTAATAAAAAAATAAAATTAAGTATTACCATGTGATCTTGGTTTCTAACATGTTATATATATCAACAAAATAAGAAAAAATTTCAAATGGACTGTGTCATTTTCATTATGGAGCAATCTTAATTTATTTTTATAACATGGCATTAATTATTGGTGATTATGATTTCATTTGGAATAATTTTTTTTTTTTAAATAAGTTTTTATATAAATCTTTTTTGAATTATTTTTTTTTTACTAAAAAGTTATTTTAAAAATAATAAAAAAGCTATCACTATCACAAATGATCCAAGCTCAAATTAATATCAACTGGCCAAATTTAACCAACCTAATTTGGACCATAAAAGCTTTGGGTGATAATTTATTGAGTAACATATATACTCTTCATCTTATCAGATGAAAATAAATAATTTTATAGCCTTTAAATTATGTCCATAGGAAGCAAGCACTCATTAATGGCAGAAGAATTGCAACTATTTTACACACTGATCAAATAAGAATCTATGTTAGTCAATGCCAAGCATTGCCATATATTATGCAGAAATTTTAAATTATTTAATGTTTTAATGTTTGATTTGAAGTAAATTAAATACAAACTTTTTAATTTTTGATGAATTCAAAATTCACATAATAAAAAAATATATATGAAAAATAGGAAAAACTCAGCAAAGAATTTCTTCCTTCAAATTGCATAGCTTTTCACATTGCTGGACAAATTAATAAATTATACAAGGTCGTATTCAGAAATTCAAATTTTGAGACACATCTAAGCATTTTACAGGAGCCAAAACGTTAGGACCTCCTTCACAAAACTTCAAGTACCCAAACTTCAACGAGTTAAGAAGGCAAATATGTGCATTTACACATGATAACAGGAGCATATACAAAAGGATGAGAGAGAGAGAGAGAGAGAGAGAGAGAGAGAGAGAGAGAGAGAGAGAGAGAGCTAACAAACTATACAAACATAAGCTCTATACACGAGTGGCTGCAACTATCCAAACGCAGCATAAATTTGGAGAAGATATCTCTGTTAATTGTTAGGTTGTTGATGCAATGAAATATGTGAGCATTTAAGGCTTTCATCACGTCCATGCATCTCTGTACACACCTTTGGATTAAAATTTCATCCAAAAACTCATTGGGAATATCCATTCTTTTAGTCCAAGGATAAGGAGGTGTCTCCTGACACATCTTGATGGAGATTGGAGTCCACGTCCAAAGGATGCCTAAAATGGTAAGCCAGACAATGTTTATTATAGACTGAAAGAACTTATAAACTTTTTAATTATTCTTAAAATGTAGAGTTCAGCAAGATCCTCTCTCTTTATAAAGCGAATTTGTACAAAAAATGTCATTCATTCAACTTCTATTTTTGCCTCTACTAAACCCTTTGAATTTCTAGATGTTTACGTCAATCTTTAGTCATCAAAAAGTGTGCTTAAATTGACAGTTATAGGATTTATTATTCTGTGCGGAGTCCGGATTTCGTTCGGAGACCAATCAAAATGTGTCACGTCACCCCAAAATGTACCGCGCTCGATACCGAGCGTAACAAGACGGTTCTCCCATCCGGTGTCCGCATAGAATAATCTCTCCAATTATAGGGAGATGCATTTAAGTTTGAGAGTTGGTATCTTAGAAGTCGCAAACTTTAAACCTTGCAAGCACTAGAAAATGGTGGGACATTGATATTATCTAATAAGAAAAACTAGAAGTTTTGAGCAGAGTTTGACATTATCTACATTTTATAAGTCAAAACCGAGATTGATATCATCAAAAGATCAATCATGATAGAAAAATACTCAATAGGTACAGTTCACAAAATAAATTGAAGGTCCGAACATTAACACACCTTATCAATGGTACTTGACGTGCAGGCTTCTCTAGACCTTTAACAGGACACTGTTGCTTCCACAGTCCTACATTCACTTTCTCAGTTCTCTGCTCAGAAATGACAGATCAGAATACATGGTAAGAAAATTAAATTGAAGATTTTCACGCACTATACTCACATTATTTCTGCTTTTTATAAGCATTTCTGGTTGAATTGCAGAGTGATTTCTTTTAGTGTTCTCGTTTCTGGTATTATCCTGCAAAATGTACAACAAATCCATAAAACGGGACAATAGGAATGCCAGATTTCAGCTGTGAAAAATGACGAAGTACAATGAAAACCTTAAGAATTTTTTGAGGCTGATGCCAGCATTCTGAGTTAATGGAGTCATATTTCTTTGGTGCTGCTACGAAGGGCTTAGTATCGAAGTATTCACCCTGGAACACTTCAGTATCGTAGTTGGGGCAAGGAAAATAATTTTTTATATTAGTGCTCGGAGAATTTTGTTGCACATTGTAGCCATCTTTACAGCCATATCCCCGTTCTGTTTTATAATTGAGAAATCTCAAATTATTTCTGCCATCGAAACAAGAAGTTCGATTCATAGATTTCTCAGTCTCGTCTATGGAAATGGCCTGATATTGAACATGATTGGGGATGGCATTCTGTGTTGACCCTAAGCTGGTGATCTCATTGGAATCAATAAATCCTGGCTTTGTCCTTTTTGAGCTCCTTTGTTCTTGACAAGCCTCACTGGCAAGCTTCTCAGCATAGTATTTATCATACACCTGAAAGTAGTGCAAAATATTACAAATTATCATAGCCCCCCGCACCGTACATTAATATATTACACATCAGCGAAAAGCAAAAATGAATACGACATAATAGTTAATTGGTATAAACTTAACAAAACAAGCCATGAAGTCGTGTAAAATACAACTGAACAGTGTTTCATATTATGAACATAAAATAAAAGACTAGTAAATTACTTCATAGTAGTATAAGGGAGTTGTTAAAGCCAACAGAGAACTTCATAGACATTTGATGCTTTCATCTTGCTCAGATTTACAAATACACAATTTAGTTCTGTGCTTCTGATTTTACGTAGTAGTAAGCCACCCAAAGAGCAACTTGTAAAATATCACCAAATTGTCCAGTTAAATGCTACATTGCAGCAGATTAACCATTTTTTGGCAAAGATGCTTGACATAAGAACTATACCATTAACAGCAACTTTATTACAGAATACTAGGATGTATTTTTGTCCAGCTAGTAATATCTCCACCAACCCTCCACCGGAAAAATAAACTATATAAATTGCAATTCAGTCATACAAATGCTTTGCCAAATTATAGATTAAGAATTAATTTGGACGAATGCTTTTTTGCAGACTAAGAATGCATTGACAATACAAGACTAACGTTGACAGCTAGAAGATGAGGTTTGAGAAGCTTTATCTTGCATGTAAAGGTGTTAAAAAACAACGAAGTTTGTTAAAAACTCAAGCTCGGCTAGGTATCTGGTTTAAGGTTTGCCCCAATATTGAAAAAAAAGAAACTATTCAGCTTGTTTAGCAAGCAGGCCGAGCTTTTGACTCAAGAGCTTAATATGTATCTTAATATTGCATTTTTATTCTTTTCATTTTACCATTGAATGCCATTGAAGATAATTTAAAAAACATGCCCAGCATAAATTTTAAGACGATCAAAGAAATCTGAAAATCACAAACATTTTTCATACAATCGCAAATATTAATAAAAAATAGACAATGCATTTGACTTATTGCTAATGTTCAGATAAAGTTTGACTCAATAATAAACCAACAAAAGATGAACCAGATTATTAGCTCTATTAAGGAATTATTTATATAATCATATTGGAAGGTCTATATATTATATTAGGAGATGTATTTTACATTATTGGGAATATCCTTCTCCTTTATTTGTTTCCTCTTTTGTACTCACCGACCAAAACGCAATCAACAAAGATATACATGTTTTCCTTTCCTAACATGGTACTAGAGTAGATTAACCCCTCCATCTCTTGGTCTAATCTAGATACCGCTCCATATTCCTGATCCACACTAAAATTTTCACTAGCCACTCGCACTATACTCGTGCCCTCGAGCCACTCACTCTATTTAGTGACATCAACACAATTCTCATCCACTCGAACATACCTTGTAGCACACCAAATTTCCTGAAATTGGACATCGCTGAGCACCACTGAACCTACAATCACTTTCACCTTTGAAACAATGCACCTCATACTTACCCTGCATCATCCTCTATAAGCATACACTCATAAATCAAACTTGCTTGGTCCATCCTTGATAGCAACCAACCTTGCACATACAAGCGTGCTCCCTTTCCTCAACTTCTCATTGCACCTATATACATGCAGCGCTCGTTGCTCGCGTCATGCCATTTCGCTATCCTCACCAAGGCATGAAGTCAAACATGATTTAAGTCAACCCTAGCTTCTTTGGTTTCTTCTTCTCTATGGTTTCATGGTTTCTCAACCTTTTCTTTTTTACTCTAAAGCCTATTCCATCATTAGAACAATAATAAGGTTTAATTGTACAAATTATCTTCTTTGATCAAGAGTTTTTTTGTTTTCTTACCTGCTTTGATAATAAACTCATTCATTAGATTCTTCCTAGCAAGCTTGCAAAAACACCTCAAAATTCTTTAAATGGAAAGCATAAAATTATATTGTTCTCAATTGGATGCTTAAAAATAACAAACCTTCCATTGCCTCCACCATTATCTTTGACTGAAGCAATATGAGATATTTTATGCTCAACTTAATTTTTGAAAGAAAGAAACATATCTATATGTTATACACTCTTTAATTCAATAAACAATCTTCCAATCCAAGAATAATAGTCTTACCCTACAAGATAAGTGGGATAAGCTTCTTAAATATTAACACTTCAAATTGTTAACAATAGAATGGGGAGTTTCTTATTGCCAAATTTCTCTCATGGTTTCACCTCACTTCACAAGGTATAATAATCACAGCTGATAGCGAATTCCATCAATCCCAATTAGGGGTGTAAGTGAGTCTATCTGACTTGCAAGACGGCTTGAGCTCGACTCATTAATGAGCTCGTGAGTCTAGCTTATCGAATTATGAGTTCAAGCTCGAGCCTATACTGGAGCTTGTATATTAAACTGCTCGAGCTCAATCCTAGCTCGGCTCAAAAGCTCATTGAGCCACTCGATTAAATTAAAATGAATTTAATAATTAATTTCAATTAGCATTATATAATATATTTTAATAATTTTAAATTAATTCTAAATTAAAATATAAAAATTCTAAAAAAAAAGAATTTTTTAATTTAAAACTAAAAAATCGAGCTCAATAATCGAAACCAACTCGAGTTTTCTAAACAAGTTCGAGCTTTATAAACAAGCTCGAGCAATCAAATCGAGCTAAAGCCAATGAATTTTTTAACGAGTCGAGCTCGAGCTTAGTAAACGAGCTCAGTAACAGCTAAACAAGCTTAGCTTGATTAGTCATATACTCGACTCGACTCATTTACACCCCTAATCACAATATTGCAAATAGTCTCACAAGTGTTATACGAGTCACTTAATTTTTGACTCCCTCCTCATCAATCTTTGATTAGTCTGCCCTAACTATAAGATATTATAATTGTTGTTGTCATGTTCATGGTTATAGGCATAGAGGAAATATATTTTCCATCGTGTTATCATTGTTGATGGACTAATCATCCTCTTTTTATTACTTTGAATCTTTGATTATCATTATTAGTTCTCCTAATCCCACAACTTGTTCTAGATTTGTTACTTTTTCTTAGTAGAATTATAATTGTATTTTTAAACTATATAAAATTCATGATTGTCCTATGAAATTTCTTCATATGATTCCACAGTTGCAACATCCTCTGATATATCTTGGATATTAGATTCTCATGTTTTCTCACATATTACAAGTAAGGTAATTATCAATTTTCTTATTTTTAACTCTCTTATCTACTGTCGATCCTTACTATGGATGAATCCTACTCTCGTGTCTCTCGCAAATGATGTATATATCTATTCATAAATTTATCTCTCATCTTATATGTTTTAAATTTTCCATTGACTTAGTCTCCATTCATTGTCTCGACAAGCATAAATATTCTATAAGAATTTACCATTGTAAATGGACTACCTGACACCCAAGGTCTCATTTGCTCTCTTTTCCACCATCAATCCTTTCCAATGGTACCATCATTTGGATCACCCACCAACACATTGACTTTGATGGTTCACTTCTATATGCTCTTTAAATTTGGAATACAATGCTTGTGAACTTGATAAACATCACCAAGTATATTTTTCATCTTTATCACTACTCATAATTCTTTTAAACTTATTCATTCTAACATATGAAGTATGACTCCTATTTTGACCCACCCATCTAAGGTTTTGGTAAGTTGTTACTTTTATTAATAATCATAATCGTGCTATATGGGTTTACCTGCTCAAATGTAGATCATAAGATTTATATGTATTCAAATCTTTAATGGAAATTCTTAAAATTGTACGTCAAAATTTGCATTAAATTCAGATAAGCCACCTTGGCAATCCGTATCTTTTGTACCTACGTTGGATGTAAATGCCGCCAATCAGATGATTAGCCATTTTGAAAATATGTGACTATTTCATATTCTACATGCAGTCCATTTGCCACTATTTTCATATACAAAACATACTTTTTAAATATTGAATTGATCGTAATTAATTAGGTTAATTATTATTATTTTCTTCTTTATATAAACTCTCCCTCCTATAAATATTGTATAGCAAATATTCATTGAAATAAGAGAAAGTATGCAGTATTCTTCTTTCAAATATTCTAAAATGATATCAAAGACTCAACTCTAATTAAGTTGATTGTCATCTTTTCTCTAGTTAAGATCACGTCCATTGTCTTGATTTTACTCAACGAAGAGAGACTCGCCCTCATCTTTTTCGAGTATGTGAAGATCTACTAGGGATCGATCTCTATGGAGATTAGTAAGATCCCATCATTTGCATGCCAAGCCTTGTTGATACAACGACCTCTCTTATCGCCAACACGCACCTCGTAACCCTTTAATGTGCAAATTTCTTGTCTGCCCACACCTTGACTAAGTGGATGTGCTTTGATAGAATTAAGGGTGATTATGAGGGAAAACAAAAAGAAAAATAGCTGCAATCAAGGGGAAGAGAGACCAGTAGTGAAGACGCAAGGCAAAACGAGCAGTTTGAGCCATGTTTCTAGCTAGAATTCATTAGCCTCAGTATCATTGAGACATTCATCTCCCATTAAAAAATCAAATGCACTCGTGCCTTGTTGAACTCACATAAACACACACGTCATACACCCGCAAATGCATATTGCCTCACCCTTCCTTCAAGGATTTCTTTTCTGTTTAAACCATAATGATGATTAAATAAAAAATGATATTTAAAGGAAGATACACCTGTAGTGACTAACCCTCAAATTCAAGAAACCTTCTCTAAGTTTTGACTAGCAAAGTCAAAACCAAAGCCTTTAGCACCATAAATCATCATTGGTGTAATTGCTCAAAAAGGTATGGTTTAAATGTCATTTATGTCCAAAATAGATATCCAAAAACTTGGATCGTGGACTTTAGATCCTCCAATCATATGACAGGGAATGCCCCCTTGTTTCAAACCCTACATCCACATTTAAAAGCCTATATAGTAAGAAATGTAAATGGATCGACATTGCAAGTAACTGACATAGGCTATCAATGCTATTTGCTCTCTATTCTTAACTCACTTCTTTTGATTCTTAAGATTTCCTACAACTTATTATCAATTAATATACGACTAATTTTCTTATTAATTACTATAAATTTAAGAATAGGAACTCGAGGATGAATATTTGTAAGAAGAAGTAAAATATTTGACTCTACATCTAAGATTACGAAGGATCCTAAAAGGCATGAAAAAAATGCACATTATATATCTTCCGCAAACAAAAGCACAATCATATTGTAGCATTCTCATCTTGGGCATCCAATGGGCATCCAAATTTCATATACTAAAAAAATTATTCACTTCCATTTTCATCAAAACGAATTTAGAGGTATTCTAGTGTAAAACTTACTAATTATCTAAACACACTCAAACTTCACATCCTAATCAGCCCAATAAAACCTCACAGTCCATTGCAATAATCCATACTAACATCTAGGGCACATCTTGAATAACATCTCAGATAGGGTGTCAATTTATGACAAGACCCAAAAACTCAACCCGAATTCGACTTTGAGAATTCGATTTTGGGTTGACTCGTTTAACAAACAGGTCAGGTTCGTGTTGTAATTTCCGACCTGTTAGAAAAATCAGGTCGTGTCCATGTCAACCCGGAAATGACCCGCCGATTGTTCATGCCCGCACTTCCTGCTCACTATCCCGCACCACATGCCAAGCTCGAGCACGCATTGCGCGTGCCCAACTCGAGCCCACACCGCTGCCCTCGCCCTGCACATCTCCCCTCGCCCGCCTGCTGCCCGCACCTCGGCCCTTGCCCCGCGCATCTCGCCTCGCTCCCGCAGCGCGGCCTGCTCTGCGCTAGCATAATTGGCGCTCGACCATGCCCGTGTCGGGTTAAGTCAACCCGGGTTTGGGTCGGGTACATGTTTATATTTTTGACCCATTTGTGCAACCGGGTCGAGTTCAGGTTGGATCAATGGAGGGTGGATCAGTATCGGGTTAGACCCGAACCTGATCCTAAAACCCATTTTGACAACCCTAATCTCAGATGCTCAATGTTTTGTACCATTCAATGATAACCACATTAGAATCACTCGAACTTTTCTAATGAAGCATAAGTTTACAATAAATTACAATTTTAAACAAATTCACTCCTTAATAAAGACCCAAATCCAAACCCAAATTCAAGTCCTTGAGTCTGATAATATAAAATAATAATTTAATTCAATTTTTGGATAATCTTCTCAAACAAGGAATTATTTGTCAAACTTGTTGCCCCGTACTCAATAAAATGATATAACTGAAAGAAAAAAAAAAGATACATTTCAGAGATTGTTGGATTAATTATAACTACAAGCAATGTCCAAAAATATTATTAAGGGAGGCTACCCTCATTGCTGCATATCTCATTAGTTCTATGCCATCACGAATTCTAAAATTCAAAATTCTTTGCCAAACTTTCATGCTTAACCCATAACAAACTTATATCCACCATTCTTATCAAAGTGCTCAGTTGCTCTGCCTTTATACAAATTACTCATCAAATAAGTAAATTAGGCCCAAAAGCCGTAAAATGAATTTTTATTGGCTACTTTCCTCAACAAGTATTAAAAAATATATCATCTGAGATTAATCTTTTTTGAAAATCAACCATTCTTCACCAAAACTCCCATTCAAGGGAGAACATCATCTCCCTATATGAATATGAATTTAGTGATAATATCAATCATATCCTATTGATATCTCAACCTACATCTCTTCCAAATCTATCTAAATCTCAGCCTTTCAAAGATCATACGGAGCAAGCAAGGCACAAAAGAATTGTCTATCCCAAATGGCACGAAAATTCACCTGACAAAGTAGAACAAAGCAATTCTCCTGAACAAAACCCAATGTCTCACCCAAATCCTGAAATCGATTCACAAGGATAAGTTAATACTAATTTTGATGATGATCTTAATATGCCTGTTAATGCTCTCAAGAAAAGTCCCCATCATTTAATCAACCGTTATATCTCTTATAATAAATTATCTACTCAGTTTTATGCATTTATCATAAATCTTCCTAGCTTGAAAATTCTTAACAATATCCAAGTTGTTTTAAAAATTATTGAATGAAGAAATGCAATTCATAAATAAATTCAAATTCTTGAAAGAAATGGTGCGTAAAAGCTCTTAAAGTCTCCCCAAAAGGAAGAAAGCTACTGGATGTAAATAGAATGTGAAATATAAAACATACAGAAGTATCGACCAATACAAAGCAAGACTTGTGACAAGAGATTTCACTCAAATTTATGGTGTTGATTATCAAGAAACCTTAGATGTGAAAAAGCCTTTCTAAATGGGGTATTTAGAATTTTAGATAATTAAGTGTATATGACAATTCCTCCTAAATTTGAGAATAAGAGTAATATAAGTCAAGTCTGTAAACTCTAAATATTTATATGGCTCAAAATAATCAGCAAAAGTTTGGTTTGACAAATCCACTACTAAAAAAAAAAGTATGGGTACTCTCAAGGGCAATTTGATCATACTTTAAATCTTAATTTTAGTTATTTATGTTGATAATATTATTCTAATGAGAGACTATGAAGAAGAGATAAATAAGATAAAAAATGTCTTAGCTAAATAATTTTAAATAAAGAATTTTGGTTCATTAAAATATTCCATGGACATGAAAACAGCTAGGTCAAGGAAGGGGATATCTGTCTCTCAATATAAATGTATCTTGGACTTATTAAAGGAAGCTAGGATGCTTGGATGCAAGCCTGCAAATACACTAATCAATTATTTAAACAAATATGGGATTAGGATTCAACTCCTACTAACAAAGGGAGGAACTGATGGTTAGCAGGAAAGAAAACTCACCTATTTATTACATGCTAGACTTGACATTTATTTTCCTACATGTGTTGTTAGTCCATTTGTGAATAAATCCTTAAAGGAGTACCTTGATGTTGTGCATACGATATTAATATATCTTAAAAAAGCATCTAAAAAAGGGCTATTCTTTAAAAATGGGATTGACATAAATACAAAAATTTCACTAATGCTGCTGGGGAAGATATAAAATTGATCTTAAATCCACATGATTATTGCTCATTTATGCGTGGAAAGCTAGTTACATGGAGAAGCATTAAACAATCGGTTGTTGCCCAAAGCATTGTTGAGATAGAATTTTGAACTATGGTCCATGAAATTTGTGAAGATATATAGCTAATGTGTCCATGGATATTTATAAGTTACCACAAAAGGACCAATGATAATGAAATCTGACAATCTTATTAGCATGACTAAGCACATTGAGAATGATATATACTTTATAAAAGAGAAAATTGAACAAAGAAATTATCAAAATTAATTACACTATATCAAAATAACAAACTGCTAATATTCTTAGTAAAATTCTTAATTAGTTGTAATTTGACAATCTAAATTTCAAGCATGGAATGACATATATTCCCAACTTGAGGGGTAGTGTGAAAATCCAAAAATTTGCACATCAGATTGTACATTCAATTCTGCTACACCATCTAGCCAATATTCATAGCTCTTGCACCTCCAACACCACCATAGCAATTCATAGCTCTTGCTCCTCCCTTAGATGTAAATGCAGCTAACCAAGTGATTAGTCTCATTGGCAATCCTCCACTATTCCGCCTTCCACATGCAGTCTACCAACAGGTATTTTCTTATGCATAATAAAATTTTAAATGATAAATTAATGGTAAAAATTAGATTAATTATGTTCTTATTTTTTTTCCCTAATATATGTTCTCTCTCCTAAAAAATGTTGCATCTCTTCGAACCAATACGATAATAAAACATATGCAGTATTCCTCTTACATTTTTTCAATATCTTTCTATCTAGGAATAAATATTCATTTCTCAGCTTTAATTAAAACTCCTCGAAATGCTAATGCTCTGGAATTCACACAAACCGAATTTCACTCATTCTACATTGATGATAGAATTATTCATTAGGTATCATAACGCTATACATTTCAATAAAATGGTATTGTTAAAAAAAAGCTTTACCATTTATTAATTGTCCCAACTATATTGTTTGATATGAATGCTCCTCACTGCTTTTTGGGGTATGTAGTTTCAGGTGTGTGCTATCTTATTAATCATATCCCATATTTTGTGCTTGGTGATATCACCTTCTCTATTTAAAATTCATTTTTTTCTCTAAACTATAATTTTTGGGTGTTTCTGTTGTTAAATTTTTTCGACTCAATGATAAACATTAAACTCTCTCAGGCTATTCTATTCAATGTATCCTTTTGGGATACTTTTGTACTAAAAAAAGGTTGCTGATGTTTTCAACCTACTGCCAATTGCATATTATATGTACCCTCCATGAATCTATATTTATTTCTTATCAATATCTTTTACCACACCATACACTTCCCATGTTTATTTTCCTCTTGTAGCTTCTCACCCCTCTTCTCCACTCTTACAGGTGTACACACGATGACCTCATACTTCTTCTGTAACAACTCCATGAATTTTATTTGAATCAACTAAACATCTACTTTCTAAGTTCATTTGCCGATTGCTTTTCGAAGTAGGGAAGTACATAATATGGATAAAAAAACAAAAAGTAAACCGAAATGATCTTATTTAACATGGATATGTTTGATTATTGGTTCAATTTTTTTTATAAATTGGTCAAACAGAAAAATTTAAATTATACTAAATTTAGTATATATTTATCATACATGTTGTGTCTAGTAATTAAAAATCGATTTAGCATTCCTTATGATATTCAATTGCAATCTTGTGTGATTTGCTGTTCCACATATAAATTTGTCATGTCATGAGCATAAATCTTTGACCATTTAATCTAAGAAATATTTTAAATTTTGATTATTCCAAAACCAAAACTGAATAGATTTATTTTGGAAAATAGTTTTGTTGGTTTAATTTTTTTGGATTTTAAAACTAAAACCCATTGGTTCAACTAATCTATTAAATGAACTAGTTACTTAATGCACACTATACTTCGGAGAGCTAAGAGATATACTTATCACCCTATCCAATCTTTATATGACCTTCAATCACCATTTTATTGGTTTTCGATATTTTTCCTTGTCTTTATACTCTGTTTCTATGCCCAGGGTATAGTTAACAAAGCTTGTAATGTCATTATCCTCTATTTCTATGCCTTGGGTATACTTAACAAAGCTATTTATGGCCTATAACAGCCCTCAAATCCTATTTCACAAAATTTACAAAGCTTTTGATGAGGTTGGTCTCCTGAGTAGCATTGTAGATCACTCTATCTTTTTCCATCATACTTCATTTGACTCTTTTATCTTAGTTGATGTCCTGGACATTTTACTTACCAGGAGTGATAAAAAAGAGTTACTAAAACAAAAAACTATCGAAAAAATAATTTTCTAACCAAAGATCTGAGTTGACCAAAATATTTTTTAGGGTTCAAATTCACGTACGACAAATATAGAGTTTCCCACTAAAAAAGAAAATCTACACCTGATCTTTTTAAAGAAACCAGGCTTTTACGTAGCAAACTTGTTGACACTCATTCATCCTCCACAAGCCGACAGTGGAGAGGAAATTTTTATCTCATAATTGGATGAAAAATATAACCATCTTACAATCACCAGACCATATCTTATTCATTGTTGAATTAGTGACTTGACATGTGCAAATTTGGAAAGAAAAAATGAGAGGCAATTTTTAAAAACCTCAACTTAGGGGTGTAAGTGAGTCGAGCCGGCTCGAGCTCGACTCGTTAACGAATTTGCGAGTCAAGCTTATTGAGCCACGAGTTCAAGCTTGAGCCTATACTCAAGCTCAAGTCTGGCTCGGATCAAAATCTCATTGAGCCACTCGATTAATTTAAAATACATTTAATAATTAATTTAAATTATCTTATATAATATATTTTAATAATTATAAATTAATCATGTATTAAAAAATAAAAATTCTAAAATAAATGAATATTTTAATTTAAAATTAAGAAATTGAGCTCAAAAATCGAGTCGAGCTCGAGCTTTCTAAACGAGCTCAAGCAAACAAGTCAAACTCGAATCTAGAAAATTTTTTAACGAGCCGAGCTCGAGCTCAGTAAGTGAAAAATAAGCATAGCTCAATTAGGAAGACACTCGACTTGACTCATTTACACTCCTACCTCAACTATATAAAGATATCTCCCAAAAGAGGATTGTTATACACAAATAGAACTCCTGAATGTTCTCTTATGCAAATTATTTTGGCTTAGTTGAAGACAAGAAGTTAACCTCGGGATGTTGGATCTAAGTTGGGTGCAATTTGGTCATCTAAAAAAGCAAGAAATAGACAATTGTTCCCAATGCTGAAGTTGAATAAAAAGTTATGACTCATCCTGCATTTGAAATGATGTAGGTAAGAACTCTCTTAGTACAGTTTGATTTTCCCATTACTCAGCCAATGACATTGTATTGAAACAATATTGTCGTCATATCATTACCAACAATTTTGTTTTTCATGACCGTATTAAACATATTGAAGAGCATTGTCAATTCATTTGAGAAGATATATTGCCCAAAAAATTTATTACTCATGCTTCCCATTCTAAATAATTGGTAGATATCTTTACCAAAATGTTAAATCATCTACTTTTCTCTCATTAATGTAAAAAGCTAAAATACAAAGGCGAGCGCGTACACACACGCGCGTCTATATATATATATATATATATATATATATATATATATATATATATATATATATATATATATATATATATATATATATATATATATATATATATATGTGTGTGTGTGTGTGTGTGTGTGTGTGTGTGTGACGCATTAGGTAGATGATTATCTTTGGAGATATGGTCATTATATTAGGAAATAAGCTTTTATGTTACGTTATTGGGATATCATTCTCTATTTATTTCTTTTTTTAACTCTTTTGCATGCCTATTTATAGGCCAAAATACATTTAGTACAAATCTAAAAGTTTTCCTCCTTCAACAAGCTCATTAACGAACTTCAGCTTGGATAAACAAACTAAGCCAAACAAGATCCCAGCTTGTTCATGCTCAGTTTGCCCGTACCCTTACATTAGCAAGGGGCACTTAATCAAAATTGCTTGGATGGTAAATGTGAATTCTCAAAAGAGATTAATAAAAAAGGAAGGAAAATTGTGAAACTTTGCAATAATAATAAATAATCGGACACAGGCACATGAAACACCAGGATAGAATGGAAATATAAGTAAGGAATTACCCTATGCTCATTGATACTCCTATAGAAGCTAGACGAGTCGTGTTGCATGGAATCTCCAACATAGTAGGGCTCTGAAAGATGAATAATGACGGATTTTTAAATCAACTAGTTATTTGGATAAAAATATATGCATTAACACATATAATTTAAATATTATCTTGCATATCAGAAATGTTGAAAAGGTGGAAATAGTCAAACGAAGGAACGAAGTGCAGGTACATGAAAAGAGCAGTTATTTCTACACAAGGTATGTAGAGACTAGCCAGTGCAATTACATTTATTTAAGTCAACAAGTTTCAGTTGAAGGATCGCACAAAGTATGTTAATGCTACAAGAGGGACATAACCAATATTTGCTGCAAATAAATACCTTATTTGGACACTACTAAATGCAAGTATAACAAATCTTCTTGAACGAAGTTTTCTTGTGCTAAATTTTCAAATTTCGTAGAAAGAATTTCTTGAGTGAAGCTTAAATATCTAAGGACGACTAATATAATGTTTCAGTCATGTAAACCAAAGTGAAGTTAAACGGGGAAATGTTTTTGTGTAGAAGGTTGAGTCTAATTGAACCTCATGTTGCCAATTGTTTTAGGTTGTCCACTTGTTAGTCAAGTAAGGAAAGGCAAAATATAAGCGCTTGGATAGATGGCTTTGTTCTACCATTGACAGAGGAATACGATATATAATAAGGTGCATAAAAGGCCATTTTTATTTATCATTAACAAAATAAGAATAAACATCTTGAACCAGTTTCTTATATGCAGACTGCAGTATAAGATTTATGAATCACGAAAGGAATATGATGGATCGAACAACCACAAAAAAGAATATCTACTTCAACATACAATCCGTAACTTTACGTTGCTAGAATACTAGAGGATCCTTAATAAACAACTTGAAGAACATAGGCAAGCCATGAAAAACAAAAAGATCGAGCTTATAAAGCTAGATGAAAACTTTAACGCTCATAAAGACGTAAGAAGTACCGAAAAGACCTAAAAAAAATACAAATATAATCACCACAGCAGAATAAACTGAGTTTTCAAGTATTACCACATTTTGAATCCCGAACTGGTGAGTCAAATGCACCAGGAGGAAGGGGGTCAAACTCAAAGCTAAGAAGAGGACCATCTTCACGATAATGCCTTCCTAGGTTCCACTTAAGTGCAGAAATAGCTGGGGAATCAGTCTCATCTTGCAAAAATGAATACCTTGGATTCACCAGATGATCTTCGCTCTTTATGACAGTGTTTTTGTTGCTCATCAACAAGCTACTATCATCACAAAGTTTGTACCTAGAAGGTTGTGCAACGTAAAGGTTCTCATTACTTTGTAAAAGGCTGCCTTGAGATGCTGAATTACCACCTGAAGATCTATCTTCTGCCACATGATTATTTCCAATATGCGGATGTTTATTGTGAGCTTCACATGCAAGTGCATCAGAAGAAGATTTATAAGCATAATACATTTTACTTTCTACTTCTTTAGAATCAAGGTTTCTATCCACTTGTTTGGTACTGCTACAGGATTCTTGTTTAATCCCACTAATGAGATCATGTATACCACTGCTAGAAAGATTTTGTTTTCCATTTGTATAAATTTCACCTTGCAAAATCTTCCTCTCTTTCAGTCTTCTGTGGCAGAACCATCCAGAAACCTGCTTTTCAGAAAGACCTATTTTCTTAGCAAATTCCAATTTCATTGCCTCACTAGGATACTTGTGCTCTGAAAAAAGAAAAATATCTTATTAATACAAAAAAACTACTAATGAAATTTTTTTGAAGGATATTCCCCATATTTTCTCCACTACATTCTACCGTGAAAAAGTCAGTAGCTGTACCATTGTAAAGTTCCTCTAGTGCCTCGACTTGAGCAGGAGTCTTCAGTTTCCTCTTTTGTTTTTCATGAGAACTAGTTTCCCCTTCCTTCTGCATAGCTACATGAGACCCTGTAAATAATGTTGAATTATCAAACTAATTACATCTACGGTTGAACCTCTGCCAAGGTAGACCTTCCTATGTAGTTGCAAATAGTAATATTATAAACAGTGAGACCAATAAAATATTGTTAAACTATCGATGCTCAAAGGCCAAATTATTAATCCTTCTTGTAATTCTATGGAATGTAATTCCAAGGCATTCATTAATTTGACAGAGTTGTGTGCCATTACAAGGTACTATTTTGCACAAGATAACCTAAGTTGAAGAAAAGCTAGAAAGAGTAAGGATTTCGTGGACAAGTAGAAAAACTCGATAAATTGGGGAGAAATAAAATAGATTATTAAAGATCAGATTTTCATAGGAGTAAAATGCACCAAACATAATGAAGACAAGTGAGGCAGCAGGCGTGAAGATCGTGGACTTAAATATTTCATGAAGAAGAAGAATTATAAAGATAAAAAAGAATATATTGAGAAATGGAGATGAATGAATGCCTCGAGAGGAGGGAGTTTAGAGATTGAGAGAGAGGAAAAGATCCACATGGCTCGTGGCAAGAGAGAGGAACCAATCCCCCAAAGGGAATGCCAAAAAAAAAAAAAAACATTTTCATTATTCCATCACCAACCATTTGAATTATGAATTACATCTGAAAGCCTTATTATTTATAATAGGAGCCATAAATGCATAGACTTTCTAACCCTATTATAATTAAAATAATGACATGTATATCCAAAATGATAAATTAATATTTTACTCATAATAATTGACAAAATGACAAATAAGAATAAATGGCATAAAATAATGAAACAAGTATGATTATATTGCCACAAATATGAATCAACACTCATTATTAGAAGAAAATGTTTGGAATTGTATCAATTCCATAAAGCTACGAAGAATTTGATACGTTGCCGGCCCAGGAGGGGCCGGCTGGACCGGTCCTGTGTTACTCACGCCGAAACAAAAAGGGGGGGGGGGGGGGGGGGGGGGGGGGGGGGGGGGGGGGGGGGGGGGGGGGGGGGGGGGGGGGGGGGGGGGGATTAGCTCCTCATCTTGAATTTGAATTCTATTTGAGATCTAGGGTTTGTGTACTTGGGCTCTTGGCTTCGCCGGAGATCGTTGGAGAGTTGTTCTTACTCTCGGATTGAAGAACAAATTGTATCTTTGTTGTTTTCTTGGTTTTCTAGTGAAATACAAGCAAGATCTTGTGTTTTTCTCCTTTTTTTTCTATTTCCTGCTGCGTTTTCACTGAATTCCTGCTGTTTTAGGAAGTGTGTGATTTTCCTTTATGAGGATTTTGTTTAATTAGGAGATTGGGGGGGGGGGGATTAGCTCCTCATCTTGAATTTGAATTCTATTTGAGATCTAGGGTTTGTGTACTTGGGCTCTGTTGACTGTAACGGCTACCCACAACACAGTCACTGCAATCGTCGCCTCTCTTCCGATCTCTCACGTAACCGCCCCCGGTCCCACCTCACGACCAAAATCACCGACATAGCCGATCGAACACGACGTTTCAGCAAACCGACATACTCACGACACAAAATCCTCTCTCATTCGCTCAGATACGCACACTCACGCCCAGAGAAAAAGAGAAAGGTTTGAGACTTACCTCTTTGCTCCGACGCCGATCCCGCGAGTTCTCTGCTTCCACCGAACTCCAGCCACCTCTCATCCTTCTTCACCGACCAGATCCGCCTGCCGCTCCACCGCCGACGCCGGACCTCCTTACCTCCGGCCAGACAAGCCTCCGCCGAGCCGACTGCCGTCTCCGCTCCCAAAGCTCCGCCGTGCGTGCCTCCGATCCCGCCTCCCCATCTCCGATCGGGCTCTGCCCTAGCCCGATCTTTCTCCCTCTCTCTTTATGTTTTATATATATATTATATATAATATATAATATAATATGTATATAATATAATAGTATATATATCATATATTATATGATATATCATATAATATATGTGTTTATAGTATTATATTATATATATGATATATTATATATTATGTGTATATTATATAAAATATTATAATATATATAATAAAATAAAAAAAAATAAATAAAAAAAGGGATTTTCAACAGGTGTCGAAGACCATACGCCGTCGATCTTTGATCCGGGTATGATGATTTTAAATGTCGAAGACCATACGCCGTCGATCTTTGATCCGGGTATGATGGTTTAAAAATGAAGACCCTACGCAGTCGATCTTTGATCCTGGTAGGATGGTTTAAAATTGAAGACCTCGCGCCGTCGATCTTTGATCCGGGCGGGAAGAACTACGGCAGTGCCGTCCCGATTTCTCCCTCGGTGGGGAGGAGACGCCGGGAGGCTGCCGAAATTTTCAGTGAGCATTAAAGGACTTGGACTTAAATTGAAAAATTGATTTGAATGAAATTTAAATATAAAATCAATTTTAAATTAAATTTGAACAAAGAATGTTAGACTTAAATTCGAATTATAGTCAAATTTGAATTCAAACCCAAACTTGAGTGAGACTTACACTTGAACTTGAAAAAGACTCGAGCTCAAATGGAACCAAAATTTTAACAAATGAATAATCAATAAAGGGATTGACTTAAGTCATGCTACTAAATTTCTAAATGAAATTCTTCCAATAATTCAGTCTAAGTACAATTTCTCATAAAGATCTTCAACTGAGCAACTCTCCAACTGAACAAACCTAAACACAATAACTTTTTGAGCAAGAATAACACCCACATAACTTTAAAATTGTTCTCCAATAAGTGGTAGCTCTCAAATACATGCTCTCTAAAATGTTATTCATCAAACATTCTTATGAGTTGATAATCCACTTATATCAGTTACATATGTGACTTTTAATTTCAAAGATGATGCACGTTATTTGACAAAAAGGGTTCTATTTATCAAAATCTATAGTGATTGGTACTTCAAGCCATTTCCTTCAATCCAAAGGCAAAATACAACACACTATATTTCACCTATAAATGGGGTCAAAGGATTTATAGTGCCCATTTCAATTATGCTACAATTCACCTATGAGCATGAATAGGAAATTCGTAGTGCCCACAACAACTAGCCTACAAGCAAAGACACACTCTCCTACGGGAAAGAATAAAGGAATTTGTAGCAAACAAAATAATTCTTCTACGAGCATGATCTAGTAGTGGGGATTGAGCAAACACCCTCTACGAATTGTGCTAAGTGACGAGGGGTTAAAATAAATTAAATGCAATAACTGAAGTCTAGAAAGCTTCCACGCCACCGGATCCGCAACATGTGTGCAAGCGGACAGAAGGCGTTCGTAGGCCCCTTAAATAAAATCTCGGGCCATTTTCTAATGAAATTATTTGCATAAAATGGATCATATTTAAATATTTTAAAACGCCCCTTATGTATTAAATACGATCCCTTAAATCAAATACACCCTGCATGTGCTCCGGTTAACATGTTAAAAGCATAAATACTAATAATCGAGAATGCTGCGCAGGGTTAAATGCTACAACCCGCATGTGCTCCGATCGTCGCATATAAATCTCAAATTCAACGATTCGAGAATGCTGCGCGGGTTTAATATTCAAGTTTCATCCTCCTCCTCGAAAGGATTGGAGTCGACATGACTTGAATAACAAAATACCTCCCAAATTCATACAAAAATACAAGTAATTTTAAAACCACCCCGATGATGGCCGTGTTGATCGAAAATCTCAACCGGAGGGGTCCATTCACAAATATTTTTCAAATGCTATCCTACCAAATTCTTACAAAAATAAAAGTGGCCTCAATGTCACCCCGATGATGGCCGTGTTGAACGAAGATATCAACCGGAGGGGTCCATTCACAATATTTTTCAAATACCATTCCTACCAAATTCTTACAAAAATAAAAGTGGCCTCAATGTCACCCCGATGATGGCCGTGTTGATAGAAGATCTCAACCGGAGGGGTCAAATCTCAAATCTCAAATCCAATCAAATCTCTGTAATAAAATCTATCATCTAAAAAACTCAAAACTAAAAATCATCCACCTTCCGCAACCATTTGTCGGGGGTGATAAATCTGAAATTAACCTCAGCTCATAAAGAGCGAATGCATGTTGGGTGTATCACTACGATTCATCCTCAAACAGTCTCTTGCCAATAGGGACGTGGCACGTGCCCTCTGATCGGGTGGTTTCGTCGCAAAATGGCACCATTATATTACGATCACGGCCAAAGCCCGTATGTTCCCTAAAGGCGTCACACCCTTGAGCGATGGATCATAGGGAATATTCGATAGGCATAAAGCCCTCTGTTAGCTAAGGTGGATTCAGATATATCCCCTTAGACAAATATCAACCCAGGTCTACAAGGTATTCTTGGACGAAGCAACCCATGGCTGCCGACAAGATGCCTTCTGTCAGGTTGGGTCGACTACCTCCTCTGACTAAGTAGACCAGGGATCATGACAGCCTGGGACGACGGAACCATGGGATCTTGATCGGGCTCGTCTTCATTCCTCCCACCACCAGTTTTAAGTTTATGGTGATAAATTCCAAATTCCAAATTTTCAATTTCAAAATTCAAATCCAAATTCAAGAGTTAAAACCCTAAACTATTGCTATTATACGATAGGTTTATAACCTATTTGACCTCTTTTATGACTAGCCTTAATCGAAAGTTCTCTCTTGTTATCAGGAGGGGTAATTAACTATAGGGGCTTGCGCCTATAGGAAACCAGAACTCAGATCAAAAAGTCCTCACCAAATGAGGGCGAAATCTCTGGGTAGTGTCTTATCTACAAACCCAATCTGCCTTCTGAAAATTCCCCCGGGATCACACAAACCCAAAACATGGAAATTTTTCGGAGCCCACAGATTTCTGGCGACTCCGCTGGGGATGGTTTCTCTTTCCATCTTTGGCTAGTTATATACAAAACATAATAGCAATAAAATTATTAAAATTCTAATAAGTTCATCAAATTTAGGGGTAAAAAACGTGCAATCAAATATAGTATCATGCATATATTTTATTCTGTCTAGTCTCTGCACTTTGAAAGTGTGGGTGATGTATCAACTTCTGAATACTAACCCTTTCCTTTCAATTGTGCAGAATGGAACTACAGAATACGCCCTTCACCGTCCAACTGGGACGAGGTGCTAGCATTCAGCTAGCTAACGCCGTCATCAACACTGGAGACTCTGAAGCCACCATCCGATTTGGCAGCTTAGAGTTTTCTGCAGCTACTGCAAAGGCTGCTGCTGTACCTATTCAAGGCATGACTGTTCAAGGCCATCCTGCGAGGCCTAATTCTGTTGATATTAATGCACGACGTGCTTATTCCGTGCAACAACCAGGAGCTGATAGAACTGCTACTGCAAAGGCAGTTCAACAGAATAGGACCTCGGTATTTAAAAGGCTATCACAACATAAGGCCTTAGACACTGAAAGAGTCATAACTGGAGGAAGAATATCTGTGATACCTGCCAGGGGTACCACTCTGCCGACCGGGTTATCTGCACCTGGGAAGGATGATGCTGAAGCCTCCTCATCTGGAGGAAGGCTCACAAGGAGGCAGATAAGGAAGAAGAATGCTGAACTCCGAGCTCAGCAGCAACTGGTGCCAACTCATCCCTCCAACCTACCAGCCCAAGAGCCTGAAGCTACCATTCCAACCCAGAATGGGTTTGCAAATTTGAAATGGGTTAAAAGAAACAGCTCTACTGGGGAGCTAAAGCAATCTTTCTGGGATCAACGGCCTGAAGCCCCAATCCCTCCAAGGAAGAAAGAGCCCGAGACTCTTTCAGCTCGAGTCTATCGAGTCCTGAAGACCGTGAAAGAGAAAGGTCTGAAGAAGAAGAGATATCAGCAGCCCTTGATAATTGAAGCTACAAGAACTCCACCGAGAGAACGTCTGTCTATTGCAGTGGAGAGAAGAAAAATAAAATATACTCCGCGTGGTGAGCATCGGGGTGTGACACCTGAACTTCGGGTTCAGGGATCCGCCGCCGAAAGGTCCCGGTGGAAAGGAAAAGAAATCTGGAGGCCAAAGCCTCGCAGAGAAGATAGAAATGAAAAAAGAACTAATATGGGCGTGACATCTGGTGCAGCCTCCCAGAGATCCGCCTTTCATAAAAATCGTCAACAATGGGTACCTAAGGAAAAGATGCCTATTACTGACATTCGTAATAGTCGACACCTTGGAAAATCTTCCAAGGAATCCTATTACCAGCCAACTTCATCCTCTCAGAAGAAGGTCAACTTTGATCGTACTCCTCCAATCGAAGAAGTTCATGTACCACATGAAGAGCCATAAATCTATTGGAAACGTCGCTCTGAGATTTCTGTACAAGAAAAGGATAATGATAAAGACACCATGGAGGTTGAGGTAGTCTATATGGTAGGACATGGTGATGAGCCACATCAAACACGTGGCTATAGACGACGCAATGAAGCAGTGCCCACTTCTTCTAAAACAACCTCTCAAGAAGATCAAGCTCAGTACGAGCAGTTAGAAGAAGAAGAAGTCCCTTTAGGTGGTGAACCAAATGATGATCAAGAAGAAGAAGTGCTTGCTGAGACACTAGCACAAACACAAAGGCGTTTGAAATTTCAAATGAAAGAGAAGGATAAGGAGATATCAGAGCTGAATAGCAAGATGACATAAATGATGGCACAGATGACTGCGATGATGCAGTTAATGCAAAAGAACATCACTACTTCTCCTACACTTGCTCAACCAATTGATCATCAGATAACAAACCAGCCAGTTCATCAGCAGATACCAAGTAGTATTCCTATACCCCAGGTGTACGGGATACGAACCAGGAATGAAGAAGGAAATGAGGCTAATCAACATGTTCATCAAAATATTGCAAGTGCTTCTGAGCCGATGATGACTCCGCAGCTAGAATCAATCATCAATGAAAAGATTAAAGCTGTCATTGCCTCAGAACATGTTGAAAAATTTGTGAGCAAGGGTCGCCCGTATCCAGCTGAGTACGATCAGGTGCCCTACCCTAAGGGTTACTCAGTGCCTAAGTTCAACACTTTTAATGGCACCGGTAATCCAAAACAACACCTGGCCCAATTTAAAGCGACCTGTGGAAATACTGGGGGTGTTGATGCTCTACTCTTCCGCCAATTCATTAGTAGTTTGACTGCGACTGCTTTTGAATGGTACACCGAGCTTCCTAATGATTCTGTCAAGACATTTGCAGAATTAGAAAATATGTTTGTGAAAAGGTTTGCTAGTGCTACCGAGAAGACTACTATCGCTGACCTTGCCTTAGAGAAACGAAAAAGGGGTGAGTCGGTGACAAAGTATATCACCCGCTGGCGCAACATAAGTATGAAATGCGAACAACAGTTGGAAGAGGAGCACGCCGTTCAACTACTAATGGGAAACATCGATGATAAGATGTTACCATTTTTATGCATGGCCTCCATCAGCACTTACCAAGAGCTACTAGACAGAGTAGCTAAATTTGAAAAATTGAACTTGTCTAAGTCTGAATATCATTCAGATAGACCCCGAAAGAATAAAGGTGTGGATAATAGAAGAGATGAAATCTATTCCACATCATCTTTAAGAATTGAGAAAGAAAAACAATCTACTCCTAAAGATGATAATGGGAAGCAGTACAATAAACCCCAGCCAAAACTAATTTTGGGAGGAAATGATAGATCTCAAACTTTCCGTAATGGAGGAGAACGTTCGAAGCCAAGAACTGGTGATCGAATCACATCCCTTAAAGAGAAAATGAATAGAGAATATTCTTTTAAAAAGGAGAGCGTGGCAAAGCTGTTCAAACAAGCGCTTAATGCTGGTCTTGAATTACCAGAGTGTAAAAGACCCGAAGAAGCTGATCAAAAAGATGATCCAAGTTATTGCCCGTATCACAGAGTTATCAGTCACCCTATTGAAGATTGTTACGTCTTCAAAGACTGGCTTGAAAGAAAGTACAAAAATGGTGAATTCACGCTATCGAATAGCGTTTTAGTTCACCCAAAGAAGGAGTCTGTGAAGGTGATTGTGTCTTCTCCTATACCCCAGGAGAAGGAGAAAATGATGCCAGAAAAAGATGAATGGCAGACCGTAATCTCCAAGAAGACAATAAAGATGATCAAACAATTGGAAGGAGTCCCCAACATCAAATGGAAATCCTCTACAGAACCAGTGCTTGAATTAAAAGGAAATCCAAATTCAGGTGCATCCACTTCCAGGTCATTAACTCGGAGACGTCCTAATACGAAGAGGTTCTATAAGACATCCTCCAAGAAGTCCAATAATTCAAATAAGCGCATCAAGCAGAAGAAGAAAACAACAAAACTTCAAAAGATCATCAATAATTTGGAGGATTATCACCAACCATCAAGGCGGCCGATAACACTTGCAGACTTTATGTCTAAGCTTCAAATAGACCAATCAGAAGTGGAAGATGATGAACAAGAAGATGAAGATTCACTCCATGTTGAAACATGTCGAGTCATCTCAACGACATTGAATGCAGCCCAAATAGATTTTGTAAAAGATCATGATAGGGGTCATATAGCAATGTCTCATACAAAAGTAACTGATAAAATGACGTATGCGTCATGTCTGATGGTACTGCAGACAGGCTATAACTCAGAAGAAGAGTTGTGTTTTCCAAGTGAAGATGAATCAGAACAGCAAATAGCTTCACGAATGGAGCGTGTGAAGCTAAATGAAGACTCTGAACATTCAACAAAAACTACATCAGATGATATTGAATCGAACAAAGTGGCTCAAGTACAGTTAAGAAGTGGTAAAGTGTTGCCACCACCACCACTAAAAAAGGGGTTATCAAGCAAAGATAAGGGAAAAGATATAGTCGTCAACGAAGAAATTATCCCTAAAGATCATAAGAAGAAATTTGATACGAATAAAGGGATAGAGTATAATATCATTTCCCATTTGAGAAAGATCCCAGCACAGCTCAGCATCTATGAAGCTCTTCTGATGTCAAAAGATCTTCGAGAAACTTTGATACAGGCTCTCAAAAATCCAGAGAGATATGAAGCATATTTCGCAGAAAGATGTTTGAGCGAAATTCTTCATGCCAGAAATGAACCTGTTATTACATTCTCTGAAGAAGATCTCATGTTGGGGACTACAGAACATAATCGCCCTTTATATGTCACGGCAGAAAGTGATGGCATCATAATAAGGCGAATCCTGATTGATCCTGGGTCTTCAATAAACCTCATGAGCTTGCGCACACTAAGGTCTTTATCCCTAGATATTCAACATCTAGGTTCAGATAAACTTATGGTGCATGGCTTTAATGAGAAAGGACAAAAAACTGTAGGGTCATTTGTTCTTCCCCTGAAATTTGGAGAACTGTACACAGAAGCCAAATTTCATATTATTGATGCAGACACTTCATTCAAGGCACTCTTGGGTAGACCTTGGCTCCATGAGAATGGTCTTGTTCCATCAACTATGCACCAATGTATGAAATATCTGAAGGATGGGGAAGAGTTCCGAATTTCTGGAGATATACAACCCTTCGCAGTCCACGAAGTGAAAATTTATGATGATGCAAAATACTTCATTCCAAATAAAGTAAAGCTGATGAAATCTTCTACAAGTAAAGCATCTACCACGATGAGTACAAAACAATCCAAAGGAGCTGAAGAAAAAGATACGAGAAGAAAGTCACAAAATTTTCCTAAAGGGGCTAACACATTACCTAGATCAAATAAAGTTGTACTCCACTTGGGAAGTGACACGGAGGAAGATGATGATATCTCTGAAATCCACAAGCCTTTGATTAAAGAGAAGCCAAGGGAGAATACTTTTGTGGTTACACTGATCCCTCCACAACATTTTAGAGAAATCATATCTCGTGAGGTTCATAATGTTGAAGAGCTTAAAACATTTTATGTACCTCCCCTACGTGGAAGTAGTGGACCAGGAAGCTTATTCTACAAATTTGGAGAGTATCAAGAAGATAATATCAATGAGCTTGGGAATTTCGATGAAGATGCAGAAATAATTCTTACAGAAATGCCTAGATATTGTCCTAAAAGAATTCAACAAATGATACGAAAAGCTGGAGTTCATAATATGGTTACTATGCGACGAGCACGTTTCTTTCAAAGAATGTGGTGTAACGAATTATCAAAAATGGGTAATCGTGATAAAAAAGGCTTGGGATTTGTGGCAGCAGAACGTACTGAGCAAAATGTATGTTATGCGATAAACGATAAATATCTTGTTACAGAAAACATGCATATAAATGAAGAGAAAGATGTGGAAGCTAAACCTGCACCAGAAGAACTTGAAGATGGAGGACAGGCCACTACCATGGATGAGCTAAGGGAAATAAATTTGGGAACTGATGAGGACCCTCGCCCGACCTTCATTAGTGCTCTTCTCTCCAAGAATAAAGTTGAAAAGATGAAAGCATTACTCAGTGAATTCAGGGACTGCTTTGCTTGGACATACGATGAAATGCCAGGCTTATCCCCTGATATAGCTGTTCACAAATTAGCAATTAAATCAGGTGCAGTACCTGTTAAGCAAGCTCCAAGACGAATGAGGTTGGAGATTGAAGAGCAAGTGATTGCAGAAACCAAGAAGCTCATCGAAGCAGGTTTCATTCGAGAAGAAAAATATGCTGATTGGATCTCCAACATTGTCCCGGTGAAAAAGAAGAATGGACAAATTCGCATATGCATCGATTTTCGAGATCTTAATAAGGCGTGTCCAAAAGATGACTTCCCACTTCCAATATCAGAATTGTTGGTTGACAATACATCCAATTATGATATATTCTCATTTATGGATGGGTCGTCGGGATATAACCAAATCAAAATGGCACCTGAAGATGAAAAACATACATCTTTCAGGACTCCTATCGGCATATTCTGCTACACAGTCATGCCCTTTGGCTTGAAAAATGCGGGAGCTACATACCAAAGAGCCATGACACATATATTTGATGAGCTTATCCATCAAAAAGTTGAATGTTATGTGGATGATCTTGTTGTGAAAAGTATAGATCGAAAAGATCACCTACAAGATTTGAGAATTGTGTTTGAAAGAATTAGAAAATTCAATCTCAAAATGAATCCACTCAAATGTGCTTTCGGAGTTTCTTCAGGAAAATTTCTTGGGTACGTTGTACGACACCGAGGAATTGAGGTGGATCCTAACAAAGTCAAAGCAATCATAGAAATGCCGCCTCCGAAAAGTCTCCGTCAACTTCGTTCTTTACAAGGACAACTTGCATTTATACGACGGTTCATCTCAAATTTATCAGGCAGATGTCAACCATTTGCAAAGCTGATGAAGAAAGACGTTCGTTTTAAATGGGATGATGAATGCCAAGAAGCTTTTGACAGTATCAAGAGATATCTTCTGAGCCCACCCATACTTGCAGCACCAATTCCAGGGAAGCCTCTAATCCTATACACCGCAGCATTGGAAGAGTCCCTTGGAGCATTGCTAGCTCAGCACAATGAAGAAGGCAAAGAAAATGCACTCTACTATATCAGTCGAAGATTGATCGGGGCAGAAATTCGTTACTCCCCAATTGAGAAACAATGTCTGGCATTGATTTTTGCAGTCCAAAAGCTCCGCCATTATATGTTATCTCATAAAATTACACTAATATCAAAGATCGATCCGCTGAAGTTCTTGATGACAAGACCAGCGTTGACAGGTCGCCTAGCAAGATGGACAGTGATACTTCTGCAGTTTGATATCACGTATGTCCCCCAGAAAGCAGTAAAAGGGCAAGTATTAGCAGATTTTCTGGCCGCACATCCCGTTCATGCAGACTCGCCGCTCAATGATGATCTGCCTGATGAACAAATTCTGGTTGTTCTAGAAGAGGAGAAATCACAAATATGGGAAATGTATTTTGATGGTGCATCGTCAATTAAACCTGCCCGACCCCCAAACCTTCCCAAAGCTCGAGCCGGCATCGGTCTCATTTTCATAGCGCCAAATGGAGGGATAATGAGATTCTCATTTGGTTTAACTGAACCTAGAACTAACAATGAAGCAGAATATGAAGCTTTAATAGCGGGTCTTGAGATCGCTATTTCAATGGAAATTCAAAATCTCAAAATTTTTGGTGATTCTCAACTCATTATAAATCAAGTAATGGGTATTTATAAAATTGGCAGAATCAGATTGATTCACTATCATAGGCGAGTCCTCGAGCTCATGAAGCAAATTACAAATGTTACATTAATCCAAGTATCTCGAGCTCATAACGGTAAAGCAGATTCTTTAGCAAAACTTGCTAAAGAAATGGCGAGCATGAATGACGAGCCAGTACTAATCAGTGTCAACACACGTCGAGTACTAGAACCAGCAATTTTGTGTTCCCCGCAGGTAGAGGGGTCAATAAATCCAAGTCAGCAGGACATAACTTCGGTTGTTCCTCAATCTCCCCAACAAATTGTTCCTGAAAATCAACAAGATAAACCTCAGATGTTTACAGGAAGAAAATTTGGTAGAGCATCTGAATCTTGGCTTGAATGCCTAGATGTTGAAGAGCAAAATGACTGGAGACAGCCTTTTATCAACTATTTCAGACAAAACAAACTCCCTGAAGATAAATCATTAGCTACACAGATCAAGAAGAGAGCATTGCGATATGCGTTTGTCAACAATACGCTATATCGAAGGTCATTTGAGCAAATGTGGCTGCGTTGTTTAGGGAGGGATGAAGCTGATAGGGTTATTTCTGAAGTTCATGAAGGACTATGCGGTGCACATCAATCAGGTCCTAAAATGGCCATCAAAGTTAAAAGGATGGGTTATTACTGGCCATCAATGGTAAAGGATTGCACCAATCATGCAGATATATGTCATGAGTGTCAAATTCATGGCAATATTATACATCAACCTCCAAATCCTTTACATCCCACTATAGCGTCCTGGCCATTTGAATGCTGGGGGACAGATGTAATAGGGCCCATTGATCCACCATCATCTGCTGGGCATCGCTTTATATTAGCGGCAACAGACTATTTTTCTAAATGGGCTGAGGCAGTTCCATTCAAAGAAGTCACTGCTCATCATGTGATTAACTTCTTTACTCATAACGTTGTCTATAGATTTGGTGTACCGCGTCGCGTAATCTCAGACAACGGTACAGCTTTCAAAAATATCAAAATTTACAAATTCATTGAGCAACATAAAATTGATTGGCGATATTCATCAATCTATAATCCAAGGGCAAATGGATTAGCAGAAGCCTTCAACAAAACGCTCGTAAAGCTGCTCAAGAAAATTCTTACTAAAAACAAAAGAGAATGGCATACTAAGTTGGCAGAAGCATTATGGGCATATCGTACTACATACAAAACACCAACGAAAGCAACTCCTTATGCATTGGTGTTTGGAGCTGAAGCTGTGTTGCCACTCGAAGTTGAGTTGCCGTCACTTCGGGTAGCTGTTCAGTATGATCTCACAGAAGAACAAAATGCTCGCCTACGAATGGAAGAACTTGATGCGTTGGATGAAGTCCGACTCCAGGCTCAACAAAATTTAGAGATTTATCGAGCAAGGATGGTGAAATCTTTTGACCGTATGGTACGCCATCGAGCATTTCAAAAAGGAGAATTGGTCCTGGTGCTAAGAAGACCAATTATCCCATACCGAAGAATTGGTGGTAAATTTGAACCAAATTGGGAAGGCCCTTTTGTTATCGAAAAGGTGTACCAAGGAGGAGCATATCAACTTATTGATTTAGAAGGTCGACGACCTATGCCCCCGATTAATGGGAGATACTTGAAGAAGTATTATTCTTAAAAGAGCAAGCTGAAGATTATTCTCTTATAAATAAAGAAAATATTTCTAAGATGTCTTAGAAATTCTCCCACAAGACAGGGGGCATTTTTAAGTTTAAAAATGCCAAAATCTGGTGACAGATGAAATTTCCATTCAATACAGGGGGCATTTTAAATATTTATTTGGGTTATCATCGAACCCCAAATAAATATTTAAAATCATTCATGAAGCTATCACAGCATATATATGGGGCAGAAGCTGGTGCCTTCAAGCAAGCAAATATACGATCATCGCAAAAATTTTGCCAAAAATCTCGAAGTTCAGATTGAGAAGAAATTTTGATCTACAACTTCAACAAATCAAATTCGACAAGTATAAACTGTCATAGTACAAGTCTAGTGCTCAAACAGATATAATATCAATCTCAACAAGCCTATATGTGGCCGAGCCACTGATAGCTTTACTTACTCAACAAGCCGTTATAAGAGGCCGTAGTAGGAAAGCGTCTGTTTTGTTAGCCCGATGACAAATACTATCAAGTTTGATATTTGTCCAATTTAGCAAATCAAAGCAGTCCAGATTCAAAAAAAAAATTTCTCAACTAACAAATGGATTGAGGTAAAATTCAGAAAAGTCTCAATCAACTCAAAGGCACCAAGCCACAATAAAAATTCCTATCAAATTTGGAAGCATTATCCTTCAATAAATCTATCAAGCACAAAGCTAAGATCGAAGGAGCTTCATTTCTTCAATATGTCCGACAAAGCAAAAAGCTTAGGACCGAAGAAAATTATCCCGCAGTTCTTACAAAGCCATAGGCCGAACAAAGGGAATATTGTCATCATCAAGGTCCGCCATGCAAAAAGCTCTGGACAGATGACAATTTGCCACTAACCTAATACAAATCTAAAGTATATAGGTTGCTGGTATGGATTCTTCATCAAGCCCATGAAAGCATAAAGCTAGGGTAGAAGAAATGTTAATTCCTGACAAATCAAAAGGATAAATCAGGGATATCTAAAATACCCTTTATATGACATCTAAAATTTAATTTTAGAGATCTGTAGAGTCAACCAGTTTACAACAAACATGATCTGCTATAGAGCGCATATCATATTTGTTGGGGGGCATTTGTTGACTGTAACGGCTACCCACAACACAGTCACTGCAATCGTCGCCTCTCTTCCGATCTCTCACGTAACCGCCCCCGGTCCCACCTCACGACCAAAATCACCGACATAGCCGATCGAACACGACGTTTCAGCAAACCGACATACTCACGACACAAAATCCTCTCTCATTCGCTCAGATACGCACACTCACGCCCAGAGAAAAAGAGAAAGGTTTGAGACTTACCTCTTTGCTCCGACGCCGATCCCGCGAGTTCTCTGCTTCCACCGAACTCCAGCCACCTCTCATCCTTCTTCACCGACCAGATCCGCCTGCCGCTCCACCGCCGACGCCGGACCTCCTTACCTCCGGCCAGACAAGCCTCCGCCGAGCCGACTGCCGTCTCCGCTCCCAAAGCTCCGCCGTGCGTGCCTCCGATCCCGCCTCCCATCTCCGATCGGGCTCTGCCCTAGCCCGATCTTTCTCCCTCTCTCTTTATGTTTTATATATATATTATATATAATATATAATATAATATGTATATAATATAATAGTATATATATCATATATTATATGATATATCATATAATATATGTGTTTATAGTATTATATTATATATATGATATATTATATATTATGTGTATATATATAAAAATATTATAATATATATAATAAAATAAAAAAAAAATAAATAAAAAAAGGGATTTTCAACAGGTGTCGAAGACCATACGCCGTCGATCTTTGATCCGGGTATGATGATTTTAAATGTCGAAGACCATACGCCGTCGATCTTTGATCCGGGTATGATGGTTTAAAAATGAAGACCCTACGCAGTCGATCTTTGATCCTGGTAGGATGGTTTAAAATTGAAGACCTCGCGCCGTCGATCTTTGATCCGGGCGGGAAGAACTACGGCAGTGCCGTCCCGATTTCTCCCTCGGTGGGGAGGAGACGCCGGGAGGCTGCCGAAATTTTCAGTGAGCATTAAAGGACTTGGACTTAAATTGAAAAATTGATTTGAATGAAATTTAAATATAAAATCAATTTTAAATTAAATTTGAACAAAGAATGTTAGACTTAAATTCGAATTATAGTCAAATTTGAATTCAAACCCAAACTTGAGTGAGACTTACACTTGAACTTGAAAAAGACTCGAGCTCAAATGGAACCAAAATTTTAACAAATGAATAATCAATAAAGGGATTGACTTAAGTCATGCTACTAAATTTCTAAATGAAATTCTTCCAATAATTCAGTCTAAGTACAATTTCTCATAAAGATCTTCAACTGAGCAACTCTCCAACTGAACAAACCTAAACACAATAACTTTTTGAGCAAGAATAACACCCACATAACTTTAAAATTGTTCTCCAATAAGTGGTAGCTCTCAAATACATGCTCTCTAAAATGTTATTCATCAAACATTCTTATGAGTTGATAATCCACTTATATCAGTTACATATGTGACTTTTAATTTCAAAGATGATGCACGTTATTTGACAAAAAGGGTTCTATTTATCAAAATCTATAGTGATTGGTACTTCAAGCCATTTCCTTCAATCCAAAGGCAAAATACAACACACTATATTTCACCTATAAATGGGGTCAAAGGATTTATAGTGCCCATTTCAATTATGCTACAATTCACCTATGAGCATGAATAGGAAATTCGTAGTGCCCACAACAACTAGCCTACAAGCAAAGACACACTCTCCTACGGGAAAGAATAAAGGAATTTGTAGCAAACAAAATAATTCTTCTACGAGCATGATCTAGTAGTGGGGATTGAGCAAACACCCTCTACGAATTGTGCTAAGTGACGAGGGGTTAAAATAAATTAAATGCAATAACTGAAGTCTAGAAAGCTTCCACGCCACCGGATCCGCAACATGTGTGCAAGCGGACAGAAGGCGTTCGTAGGCCCCTTAAATAAAATCTCGGGCCATTTTCTAATGAAATTATTTGCATAAAATGGATCATATTTAAATATTTTAAAACGCCCCTTATGTATTAAATACGATCCCTTAAATCAAATACACCCTGCATGTGCTCCGGTTAACATGTTAAAAGCATAAATACTAATAATCGAGAATGCTGCGCAGGGTTAAATGCTACAACCCGCATGTGCTCCGATCGTCGCATATAAATCTCAAATTCAACGATTCGAGAATGCTGCGCGGGTTTAATATTCAAGTTTCATCCTCCTCCTCGAAAGGATTGGAGTCGACATGACTTGAATAACAAAATACCTCCCAAATTCATACAAAAATACAAGTAATTTTAAAACCACCCCGATGATGGCCGTGTTGATCGAAAATCTCAACCGGATGGGTCCATTCACAAATATTTTTCAAATGCTATCCCTACCAAATTCTTACAAAAATAAAAGTGGCCTCAATGTCACCCCGATGATGGCCGTGTTGAACGAAGATATCAACCGGAGGGGTCCATTCACAAATATTTTTCAAATACCATTCCTACCAAATTCTTACAAAAATAAAAGTGGCCTCAATGTCACCCCGATGATGGCCGTGTTGATAGAAGATCTCAACCGGAGGGGTCAAATCTCAAATCTCAAATCCAATCAAATCTCTGTAATAAAATCTATCATCTAAAAAACTCAAAACTAAAAATCATCCACCTTCCGCAACCATTTGTCGGGGGAGATAAATCTGAAATTAACCTCAGCTCATAAAGAGCGAATGCATGTTGGGTGTATCACTACGATTCATCCTCAAACAGTCTCTTGCCAATAGGGACGTGGCACGTGCCCTCTGATCGGGTGGTTTCGTCGCAAAATGGCACCATTATATTACGATCACGGCCAAAGCCCGTATGTTCCCTAAAGGCGTCACACCCTTGAGCGATGGATCATAGGGAATATTCGATAGGCATAAAGCCCTCTGTTAGCTAAGGTGGATTCAGATATATCCCCTTAGACAAATATCAACCCAGGTCTACAAGGTATTCTTGGACGAAGCAACCCATGGCTGCCGACAAGATGCCTTCTGTCAGGTTGGGTCGACTACCTCCTCTGACTAAGTAGACCAGGGATCATGACAGCCTGGGACGACGGAACCATGGGATCTTGATCGGGCTCGTCTTCATTCCTCCCACCACCAGTTTTAAGTTTATGGTGATAAATTCCAAATTCCAAATTTTCAATTTCAAAATTCAAATCCAAATTCAAGAGTTAAAACCCTAAACTATTGCTATTATACGATAGGTTTATAACCTATTTGACCTCTTTTATGACTAGCCTTAATCGAAAGTTCTCTCTTGTTATCAGGAGGGGTAATTAACTATAGGGGCTTGCGCCTATAGGAAACCAGAACTCAGATCAAAAAGTCCTCACCAAATGAGGGCGAAATCTCTGGGTAGTGTCTTATCTACAAACCCAATCTGCCTTCTGAAAATTCCCCCGGGATCACACAAACCCAAAATTGGAATTTTTCGGAGCCCACAGGCTCTTGGCTTCGCCGGAGATCGTTGGAGAGTTGTTCTTACTCTCGGATTGAAGAACAAATTGTATCTTTGTTGTTTTCTTGGTTTTCTAGTGAAATACAAGCAAGATCTTGTGTTTTTCTCCTTTTTTTTCTATTTCCTGCTGCGTTTTCACTGAATTCCTGCTGTTTTGCTGCTGTGGACAGCAGTTGGTTGCTGTATTTTTACTGGTTTGGGTTAGGAATACTTGAGAACTCAAGTATTTCCTATCAGAATTCTATCAAAAAGAATTAAATTGTTATTGGAGAAATAATTGGATGCCCTCAATTGTATGACAAAGCCAGTGAAATTCATCATGACGAAGAGAGAGAGAAAAAAAATCCAACTTCACAAAGAAGTGACAAACACAACATTCATACTGAGGAAGAGATAAAGCAGAAAAACAACATTACCATTAATAATATCAGTTAAAGATTCATCAATTCTTAAGAACATTAATACTGCTCTAAAAGCTTGAAGATTGAAGGTCTTCAAGCACTAAATGTAAAAAATGGACAATTTTTTTCATTTAATTTAGTTTGGTTCATCGAAATGCTTAAAGTTAAGGTATGGTTTAGTCTGACAAATTGATTGGTTGGATTGAGCTTCATTTGATTGGGTCAAAGATTAGGCTTAAGTTCTAACTGCAAAACATTAGATTAAAATGACATCAATTGGATTGTTATTCTTCTCTATCTGAAAAGAGGTCAGCTATCAATGTAGAAATGAAGAGGGTAACTTGTATTGTTTTCAAAAAGGCATAAAAAGGTGTAAATCATTTTCTCCAACCGATAAGGAGGTCATTTAGAGTTTAAGGATTAGTTTATTTTTTTAATTTGAATATAGTATGTTGAGAAAATATTGGCGTATTTCACTATAAAGAAACAGGCTTGTTTCTTGACTTATGTGAAATTAGTTATAGGTTCAAATATAAAAGGACATTAAGGAGGATTACGTAGAGCTAGTTAGTTGATGTGAAGGAGAGAAGGTGGGGAATCTCAGGAAGTTTTGCAAATGTTTATTATTCATGAATAGTAAAAGGGGAGGCATTGAGATAAAGATATTCAACTAGTTAGTTTTGAATCAGGATTAGAATTTGAACTAGTTAGAGTTTGAGAGGTTTAAAAATATGAGGAGACGTTAGAGATTCCAACTTGAATTGGATAAAGAGGAAATGTATTTACGGCTCTTAAGTCTTATGGATGTGGATGAATGATATGGTGGCAGGAAGTGCCCACCATGAGACGAAAGCATCATTAATATTTAGCAGGAAACAACTAGCATTTTATGTATTTTCCGCAAACCAGTGACATTTCAGCAGTAAAGCAATTCATACATGAACTTTAAGAAATGAAACTTTACAAAGGTGAGATGAGTGGTTAGCAATGATTCTAAGAAGTGTTTATGGGGTGAATTCATGTTGAATAGCATGGGTGAAGGGAAAAACAAGAAGCAATGAATATAAAAACATGGAAAACAGGAAAACAATTTGAAATTATCCTGAAAACATAAAAAGAGGAAACCACCAACCACTAGATCGAGTGGTATTTATGTTGATCTCCAAAGTAGAGTTATAAGATTTAAATCATAACAAAAATAAAAAAATAAAACCATAAAAGTTTCTCTAATAATAATTGACCAATAGCATGATAACAAGAGTAACGATCATGGTGAGCTAGGATATTTTGATTGTTGAGGAGAAAAATAATTGGCACGGAGGATGAACAAAAGGAGAAAGGCATGAGGTAGAAAGAAAGAGGAAGGAAGCCTTACGACTAGAGTTAGAGGGAGGAACTGATTCCGAAAGGGCATGGAAAAAAAAGGCCTTTCTTTATTCCATCATCAGTCATCTGAATTACATCCTAAGATCATAATAGTAGTCATAAGCATTCTAACCATACAACAACAATATCATCAAGCCTTTATCCCACTATGTGGGGTTGGCTATATGAATCTTTTTTATTCATTGTGTCATATTAAGAGTTAAATTCTCATTTAAATCTAATACACAAGGTCATTTCTGATACTTCCTAACCAGACTTTTTGGTGTACCTCTAACCTTCTTAACATAGGCTAAATCTAATACATCTAGCCTTATAACAAGATAAAGTCGACATTTTATGTGACCAAACCATCTACGATGACTCTAATCTTATCCGACAAAGGAGTTACTCCAACCTTTTCACGCATATACTCATTTCGTATTTTGTATCTAAGTGTAAATCCACTCATCCACCTAAGCATCCTCATCCTTGCAACATTAACTTAATGTTATGCTTCTCTTTTAATGGCCAACATTCGGTGCCATAAAACATTGCAGGTCTCACCACCATCTTATAGAATTTTTCCCTTAAGTTTGAAAGTACTTTTCTATCACACAATAGGCACAACACATTCCTCCACTTCAACCATTCGACTTAAATTCTACTAATAATATCCCCATCTATTTTACCATTGCTTTGAATAATAGACCCGAGATATCAAACAAACACTCTGTTTAATAACTTACTATAACACATTATTGACCCCTTCAAAATCGACCATGCCAGCAAGTCCATCAACATAATAAAATATGATAAGTCCATATAAGAAATATGTGCATAATCTTCAAGTCATAAACTGCTAGTGCAAACACTGGTGAATATAGGAGGTGGGTAGCCATCGAGCCACACTTCTAGCTGAAGCTCTATTAGTGGTGAGGGAAGTGGAAAACATTCATACACTAGGTCCTTTGTGTCCTGCAAGTGTGGCAATGTAACTGGAGTTATACTAGCAAGGTCTCAACTATCTATAATAAGAATTAAAGACAATATAATAATTAGAGATGAAACAAGGGAGGATGCTTGGATTTCCAATTTAATTAAGCAAAGAGCTAAGCAGGTGCTTAGGTTGTTGGATGGATGGACTACTAGGGTAGGAGTGCATGTGTTGATGTCCATTTGAATCACATAAGATGCTCAAGAAGATGCTTTTCATTTGTTAAGATCTCAAATGCATCACAAAGCACTTGCCATCATCAATGAAAAGTATTTGGTGTGGTTGGGTATGACTGTTGATGAAGACAGAGGTGAGGAATTCGCCTTCGAATCTCAACAAGAGCACCAATTGTTATGGCACTTCCAAATCATAGGGATAGATGGTGATTGAGGATGATGGCAACTCTTAGAAAATGCAGGATTGATAGAAGAGATGCGAGGAAGAAAAATATCACAACAAAAGGAGATTATTCATTTCAATTTTTGATACCCTAATACTCCAACAAGACAATTATTTATAGTATAACAAGACTCTTAAGGGTATACTATAACATCCACATTAATCAACTAACTCAATTTAACTATCTATTATATCCATTGACCCATATGACCCATTACAAATGCCCACCAAAGGATCACTTTATAGCCGTTTATTTGTTTATCCAACTATGAATAAAATGGTATCCACAAAACTTATACTAAATTTTTGCAATCAATCATTTGGAATTCCCAACAAAAACCACACACTATAATCAATTAACTCAATTTAACTACCTATCACATTTATGAACCCATAAAACCAATTACAAATGCCTAGCAGAGGCTCTCTTTAGAGCCTTTTGTTTTTTGTCCAATTATTAAAAAAAAAGTATAAAAAAATTTTGTACTACATTTGTGCAATCAATCATTTGGATTCCCAAGAAGAAAATGCTATGATTATAAACTCAAAAGTTTAAGGTTATTTCTATAAAAGAAGGGGTCGCCGCTCTATAGCGGCTTTAGAAAGTAATTTATTCTGGGTATGACCTTCACAGCTTTCTTATTTCAGTATCATTTTCCTCAGAATCAACACATCGAAAACCCTGACCCGATATCATAAATGATGATCAAGTAAAACCGATGGTTAGAGCACAACAGTGCAAACGCCCATTTCTCCTAGAGCTCCCACTTCATTTCCCTTGAAGAACAGAGCAGCAGTTATCAATGAAGACTTTCTAGGTCATAACTTTCGATCGCGTTTCAAGCGAAGCACATTCCGATTAAAAAAAAAACATTAACTGAATAGAACCCGCTGCGCTTCAAATTTAAGATCCGAAAGTTCAGCTGATAAACAAGGAAAACAACTGAAATGGGGAACACATTGAAGATAAAAACATTGCCTGCGATCAAAACCGATAATCCCAAAAATTTATTGAGGAATCAAAATACATGCATCAGGAATTACCTTCCATGGTGGAGGACGAGGGACGAAAATCTCAGAGTGTCTTCTCCATCTCCGCAAGAATTTTCTCTCCGAAAAAATAAAAAAAAGCCAAAAAAATGAAAAAACCAAACGGTTTTATAGGGTTAAGAACGTTTAGAAAGGCACAGAGAGAAATAAGAGGTAAATCGTAAATGCCGTGCTGGAGATTTACATTATTAGATACACGTCACAAATTTTTTATTTTTTTTTTATTTAATATCTAAATTCTAAGATTTATTTATACATCATTTTACTATTTAAATTATGAAAATATATAATTTAAATATGTTTTATTTGTAAAAAATTTTAAATTAATAATAATTCATATATTTAGAAGATTTTAGTATAAATAAATATAAAAAATTAAGTATAAGCCATAAATTTAAAAAATTGTTGATATTATTTGATGTTAATTAATCTGTAAAAATTTAATATGATTCAACTTTTTTATTTAAAGATTTATTCTTACAGTTTAATTAGAAATATATATTTTTAATTTTATGTTAAAATTAAATAATTTTATTTTATGAAAAATAAATTATAATAATCATATAAAATAGTTTTCAAATTTTTTAATATGGCTATTTACATATTTCACTACTTAGCATGAACTTGTGGCATTGGACTACCAAGTCATGAGTAAGAGATTCCATAGATTCTTAAGTGGGTAAGCCATAAGGGCAAAGGAATATATATAGATATATTATAATAATGTGAATTCAAGAATTTTATGATTTTATCTATTCAACATATTATTTAAAACCAGATGGATTTACGACTTTTGGGTGGATTAGACTGTTATGTTGCCAACTGAAAATACCAGCATTTTGAATTAATATAAATCCTTGGTATTAAAGAATAAAAAGAAGAATAATGTAAAAATGATGCATAATTTTTTATATTAAAATTTTGAAAAAAAAATTATGTAAATTAGATTAATGAGCTATAAAAGGTTACTCTTCCTCGAACTTGAATAAACTATCAATACTAAGTGAATGTTGAATGTATATTATTGCTATTGTCTTCGATGTTGTTGGCATAATAAGGTTGAGTATTATGACAATTCTCTCTTATGGGAGGCCAAGATGAGACATTTGTAGATGAACTAAGCAATGGTGGAAGGTCAATGATGTCATTGAGGTGGTCAAGATATTCCTCCTTATTAGTGGGTGTAACAATGCATGAAAGTTACGGAGGTATTTGAGGGCTGAAAAAATAATCATATATTTGAAAGTGAAAAAGATGCAAATTTGAAGACAACAAGTGGGGAGACATGATAAGGTCATGGAGGTGGTTGAGTGGAGTTAAGACAATCAATTTCATGGAGACGGAGATATCACAACCTGAAAACGATGGGTGAAGCAATATAGGAAAAGTTGCGGAGGCGGTTAGGAGAAGCTAAGATGATCATACTTGCAGAGGTACATATGACACAATTTGAGGTAATAAATGAAGGACTTAAAAGACATTGACACTACAGAAAAGTCAGTCTTCTTTGGTGGAAAATTCCATTGCAAAACAAGCAAAATCAGCTGCAAAATATGATTTGCGACATGATATATTTCGACGCTAAAAGTCAATCAAAAAAAATATTTGTGTCAAACACAATCCCTCATAAATATTTTGCCGCGGATTTATGATGGATTTAAACTTAAAAAAGTACAACTTGTTCATTATAGTTATCCACCACAAATCTGTTCTTATTTGTGGTGGATTTGCAGCGAAATGTTGTTTTTTTTTTTTGTAGCGGCATTACAGGGGAAAATTTGTCATAATTTACGGTGGTATTGTGGCAAAAAAAATACGCCACAATTTACGATAGATTGTGGAAAGAATTCTGCCACAATTAACAGCAAATTTGTGGCAGTAATTACATCGCAATTTATGGCGTATTTGCGGCAAAAAATTCGCCGTAAATTGCGGCGAATTTTTTAACCACAAACCCAAAAAATTGAGTTGTATTGTTGTTTGCGACGGAATTTCTGTTATAGCATTAAAAAAAAAAACATAACCTTATATCAATTATCCTGCTTTTCAATAATCACAGTCAAAGAAGTTTTAAAGTAATAATTAATAATGGTAATATTTTATCAAACACTGCTACAATAAACATATTGCACAAACTGTTTACAATTATTTTATAATAATACATCACTGTTATAATAAATATTATTCTTATATATATCATAAAAAGCAAAATGTATCAAAAAGCTAAGACAATCTAAGTAGAATATGTATCATCACTTTCCTACTCGGTCGATGTAGGAGCAGACTGATTTTCATTAATATGTTTTCTCAATCTCTAAAGTTCATCTTGTATCTGCATATGCATGTCCACTTGTGATTTTTGAACATGCTCTAATTCTATTATTAGGTTAATCACATGTTTGATATACAAATTCTCCTAATTGTTTGCAAAGTAGCATAGGTTTCCGAGCCTAATCCATAAACTCGTCCCTTCTACCTTTACGCCTATCGCCTACGACCAAGTATGGTAGTCAGAAATATCTATGAAACCCCTAAAGGATTCCTCACTATATCCAGCCTAGCTCTCTCGTATCTGTGTATACTAATCCTACAAAATATAACATAAAAGTATTCATCGCATAATCATCACTTACAATATTTCTCTAAGTATTGTAACATTATATTCTTACATTGGCCCTCTTCGCTCGCTCGTTCATCCACTACTAGTCTTCCTGACTCTAGTAGGTGTAACTGTGTAACTCAACATCAATGGATTCTCTACATAGCATCTCCTTCTTCAATATACTTAGATTAACATACATTACTAAATAAATTATTAAAATATGTTAAAAAGTTTACCAATCAACGTCTATACTTAGTGTGTGGAACTGAGCCCCTAGTATAAAGGGAGCTAACTAGACCCCCGATGTCAGAAGATCGATTCTATTTATTATGCTCCCTCCTCTTTGTATAATTTGGGCTGCCACAAGCACAGTTGAAGTCAGCCCATACATTCTCTTCAATCCAGAGTAATCGCTCGTTAACACAATAATATATTTTTATAACCGTCAAATAAAGCTTGGAAATCATTTTTTTAGTATGGTATAAATCTATTAAAATTATATTATTTGTCAAGTTTGTCCTTTAAGTAGGCCAACAAATTGATTAAAGCATTCTTTGGGTATATTATATTCTATCTTTTTACTTAAAATCTTCGCATCAACAAATAACTCTAAGTGAGTAGTTCACTTATTCTAAATTTATTGTTACATAGTGTGCAATAAATTATAGAAGTTTTGTGTCTCCTTATTTGATATCTCTATTATATATAATTGAAATTGTGGCATGGTTGCATCATAGATCAAGTCCTCCAAGCTCCTAACTTTATCTTCCTTAACTATGTTAAAATTTGTAGACTGGTTGTATTGAGTCAAAGTGAGATTCGCACTCACCATATGAAGTCCAATATCAATATTCTAGCATGAATCCTCTGTGATATAGATTAATAATAATTTCTTTTAGTGTAAGGTAGGCTTGATTTTTGTGTTTGGAACATGAACAATGGAACTTTCCCTCTAATATAAAGGAGGGTAATTAACAACCTATTTAGATGAAAAAATTCACTCTATTGATGAATATCCATTAACATCTTGCATCCAATCAACAAACGATTATACATTCAATATATATGATTTTAAATATCCATAACACACTTGGGTTAAAAATTTCTATCACCAAACAATGAGATTTGTATCAATTCCTCATGTTTGCATGAATAATCATATACCACATCAAGAATGTTGTAGTAAAAGGGACAATATCTTAGGAAATTGGTAAGTCTTTATCTATGTTTCATAAAGACCTTGTTGATGCAAGTCTTTATAAAACATAACAACTAAATGATGCAAGTCTTTATGGATGCTTCATAGCTTTAAGCTTCTTGTGCACTTGCTCTATCTTTAATGATTGGGCTACCTCCATGTGTTGCATTATTTATAGAAGAATAAAAGTAAGTACTAAAAAAGAGAAAGCAAATAGAAAGGAAACACTACTTGGAGCCTCAATATAATAGAATATACTAATAGAATATTGCCATAACAAAATCCTAATGTAGCTACATGCCTCACATATGATATTGCCCCATGCTAAAGAAATAAAGAGTGTGACAACCTCATAGAAAAAAGTCTTATGTAGTTTATCCCTATAGAGCTATCAAGTAGTAATATACAAATAACATATATTATTATGAAATGTATCAAAACCAATTTGTTTGATATCATATTGCATTAAGGGGTTGTTTGGATACATGATTTATCTGGACTTGAGAAGGATTTAAGCTAAATCCTTCCAAACAGGATTTAGGGAAATGTTAAATGTCACAGCACGTTAAATCCTATGTTTCCATCTTTTGGCCGTAAATCTTGGATTTACTAAATCTAGGAGTTTGGAGAATTTACGAGAGTTAGCTGAAGAAGCACTTAAAAGGAAGAATAATCGCTTCCTTCATAATGAGCAAGCTCTCGTCATCTTGGTTCCTTATGATCCAACAAAAGAATGGCGAGGAGGTGTAACTTTGGATCCGACATGAAGGAATGTCGTCAAAGGAGGCAAAGAAGTTATTTAGCGACGCATTCAAAACTACCTCTCATGCAATTCAAATAACAATGAATAGCTTGAGAAGATGAGATGCAACCCTAGCAACCAATCGACGGCGGAGGTAAAGTCAAAGAGTAAAGTGAAGTTGAAAAGGAACAGAGGGCGGAGAAACAAAGTCGAAGAGCAGAACAAACAAATGAAATTGATGCATAACCAATTGATTAGATAATGTCAGTTTGTGACAAATTTATGGCGGAGTAGCGTTGACTTTGAGGTGGAACTTTCTGCCACAAAGGTCATCCAAAGTTTTTGACAAAAATTTTGGCCGTAAATCTGTCAACATTTTTAACAAACAATATTCCGATGTAAAATTCATCGGAAACTGCCGACTTTCTTTTAGTGGGAGTTGACTAAGGACATTTAAGATTGTCCTCTATCTAGAAGTGTAGAAAGTTTGAATCTATGATAATGGAATTTGAGTGTTAGTAACCATAATTCATGTGTGATGATATATGAAAACCTTTTGGAAGTGGTTTGCAATTAGAAAGAATTCATGAGGCTACATTGTTCTCTTTGAAAGTTTAGAGGCTAGCTTTTTAGAAGTGGTAGTAGATACACCAAGGGTTTTAGGCTTTTTGGTGTCTAATTTTATGTGGAGCTTAAGGGAAGATTATGAAAAAATTATCATGAGTATTCCTGATTATAATTCATATAGAATTTATGAAAAATTTATATAAGAGTTCTTTCAGATTGTAGTATGAAAGTTTTGATGTATAGAGGGCAACATTATGAGAGTTTTAATAGAGCTTTTTAAAATGGGAGAGTAGAAAGAATGAAGTGTAGGAACTTAAAATGAAGTTTATAATACTTTAAGAAAATGTAATGCAACTAAAAGAAAGAAAACACACATTAAAAAGATAACAATAAAATAAAAGTCTCTCTCTAAAGAGGATGGTTACATATTACCACACCAAGAAAAAATAATAATTGAATAAGCCTTTTCCAAGGAAGAAGGATGTCTTTGTTAGAATAATTAAATATATTAATTATGCGAGACGTCGCAATAATTATTTAAGAATATATATTTAATTATATAAATCATTATGTGGCCCATATATTTGAATTATTGCAATTTAATTATTTATGTTTAAAACCTATTGGTCAAGAAAAGATAAATTTGATCATTCGTTTATGGACAGTTTGATCAAATAACTCCTATGAGCGATTATTATAAAATAACTCCTTTGAGTTATTATAAAATAACTCCTATGAGTTATTGTAAAATAACTCATATGAGCGTTTATTGTAAAATAACTCCTATGAGTTATTTTATGAGTTAATGTAAAATAACTCTCATGAGGGGTTATTATGACAAATCCGTAGGAAATAACTATTGGTCCTCTCTCTCTCTCATAAGGAGGAGTTATCTTGCTCCATAGACGACTAACTCATGATAGAAGAAAGTGAAGGGAGAAGGGAGAGAAACCGTAGTTCGAAATTCTACGAATTCAAAATGAATCAAGGTATGTTTTTCTTCCGATTAAAGATTGTGAAAATCATCTTGTTTTAAGATCTTGAGTATTTAAAATTATGTAGATTAAGTCTTTTTGTTTTGATTTCTTTTACATAAATTATGATGCGAGTTCTTGCAAAAGTTAGAGAACTCCATTAAGTCTTACATGTGGTATCAGAGCATGGTTGAAAACTAGTGATTTTCCGTTTAAGTTTTTCTTTAATTTCTTCGATGATTCTTTCTAATGAAATCGAATTCATATTATTTGTTATCGATTTCAATTATTGAATCATAATTTTGTCTTGATTAATTCATGACAAATTAATTCTGTTTCTATTTTTGTTTTTGGAAATAATTTATGTTATTTATTTCATTATGAATGGATTTGTCATATGAAAGTTAATGACATAAATCAATTTTTGTTTTTTCATTTAAAGAGATTTTGTTCGTATATGTAATTATATACATTAAGTATTTTCTTTATGTATTTCATTTATTTGAAATAATCATCATCATAATTATTTAATTTGATATTTGTATCAAGCATAGTTTGTTAATCACCAAAGTGGTCAAACTAGAAAGTTTTCATAAATATCAATTAGATAATATTTAATTACTCGTGAGTATGCGATGCTATTAACAGAATGACATAATGTTATATAAAAATTTTATCACGAGTAATTAACATTCAAATTGCTACAAAATATTTAAGAATCGCCCAAATGTTGATTAGTCATTTTGTACTATTGGATATAAATGTGATAAATTATCATACTTAATTAAATATATTTAGTATATCCAAAGATAACAAATATATTTAATTGGAGTATGTATAATTATCAATTATGAGGATTTTATTTTAAGCATCAATTATGATTATCATTGTATATTGTAGTATCACCCAAAGGAGAACTTCAATATACATTTTATTGATTAATGAAATATTATCTGAATCTGTTTTATGTTTTAAATTTAATTTTTAAATCATCGATATGTGAGAGTCTTGTATTTTATTTTGCAGCATCTAATTCTGTAATTCTTCATTCGCAAGCTTCATCTATTATAAAGTTCAATGGGCTTAATTATTCTGAATGGAGTGAACAAATCCAGTTTAATTTAGGTGTTTTGGATCTGGATTTTGCACTACTTAATGATAAGCCTACTGCTCTTACTGATATAAGCAGTGATGAAGAAAGATCTTTTCATGAATCTTGGGAAAGATCAAATAGATTAAGCCTAATGTTTATGCGGATGACTGTAGCAGACATTATTAAGCCAACACTTCCAATAACAGATAATGCTAAAGAATTTATGAAGTCTGTGGAGAATATTTCTCAATCTGAGTCTGCTGATAAGTCACGTGCTGGAACTTTAATGGGTATGTTAACCACCATGAAATTTGATGGTTCTCGTACTATTTATGAGCATATTACTGAAATGACTAATATAGCAGCAAGATTGAATACTATGGGAATGAAATTGAGTGAAAGCTTCCTTGTACAGTTTATTATAAACTCATTGCCTCCTGAATATGGTCCATTCCAAATTAATTATAATACTATTAAAGATAAATGGAATGTGACCGAATTACAGAGTATGCTTATTCAGGAGGAATCAAGGCTTAAGAAACAAGGAATTCACTCAATTAATCTCATAGATCAACCAGATTTTAAAAGAAAATCAGGAAAGAAAAATCCAAAGGACAATAAAGGACACCTGAAGCTTAATGTGTCATCTGTCCAAATCCAAAAGAAGGAACCAAAGAATGATAGATGTCATTTCTGTCACAAGCGTGGACACTATCAGAAAGATTGCCTGAAACGTAAGGCTTGGTTTGAAAAGAAAGGTAAGCCTAGTGCTTTTGTATGTTTCGAATCAAATTTGGCTGAGGTTCCTTATAATACTTGGTGGATTGATTATGGTTGCACCACTCATGTTTCAAATGTGATGCAGGGATTTCTTACGAGCCAAACCATAAAGCCAAATGAAAAGTTTGTCTTCATGGGAAATAGAGTCAAAGCTCAAGTTGAAGCCATTGGAACATATCGTTTGATTTTAGATACTGGACATCATTTAGATCTTTTTCAAACTCTTTATGTACCTTCTGTTTCTAGAAATTTAATTTCTTTATCGAAACTTGATACAGCTGGTTTTTATTTTAAGTTTGGAAGTGGATGTTTCAGTTTATTTAAGAGTAATTAACTTATTGGTTCTGGTATGCTTTGCGATGGTTTATATAAATTAAAACTTGATAATTTATTTGCTGAGACTTTATTAACCTTGCATCATAATGTTGGAACAAAACGTGGTTTAATGAATGAAAATTCTACTTACTTGTGGCATAAACGTTTGGGTCATATATCCAAAGAAAGAATACAAAGATTAGTGAGGAATGAAATCCTTCCTGATTTGGATTTCACTGATCTTGGTATTTGTGTGGATTGTATTAAAGAAAAATTTACTAAACACACAATTAAGAAGGCAGCCACAAGAAGCACACAACTTCTTGAAATCATACACACTGATATATGTGGACCTTTTGATGTGCCTTCATTTAGTAGTCAAAAATATTTTATTACCTTTATTGATGATTTTTCACGTTATGGTTATATCTATTTATTGCATGAAAAATCTCAATCAGTAGACGTTCTTGAGGTGTTTATTAATGAGGTTGAGAGGCAATTAGATAGAAAAGTGAAAATCATAAGGTCTGATAGTGGTGGTGAATTTTATGGAAGGTTTGATGAATCTGGACAATGTCTTGGTCCATTTGCTAAATTTCTTGAAAGGCGTGGTATTTGTGCTCAATACACAATGCCTGGCACACCACAACAAAATGGTGTTGCAGAAAGACGCAATCGTACTTTAATGGATATGGTTAGATGTATGTTAAGTTATTCTTCCTTACCCTTATCTTTGTGGATGCATGCTTTAAAAACCGTTATGTATTTGTTAAACAGGGTTCCTAGTAAGGCACTTTCAAATACCTCTTTTGAACTGTGGACAGGAAGAAAACCTAGTTTAAAGCACCTGCATGTTTGGGGTTGCCCAGCGGAAATAAAAATTTATAATCCACATGAAAGAAAACTGGATTCAAGAACAACCAGTGGTTTTTTCATTGGTTATCCAGAAAAATCTAAAGGGTATAGATTTTATTGTCCTAATCATAGTACGAAAATTGTTGAAACTGGAAATGCTAGGTTCATTGAAAATGATGAAATTAGTGGGAGTATAGAACCTCGTAATATAAATGTTAAAGAAGTTGGGGCGAAAATTCCTTTGCCCATGACTTCTAATAAAGTTGTTATTCCTACTGTTGTTGAAAAGTTTGACAATATACAGGATGAGCAAATGAATGATTATACATCTCAAAATAAAATTGTCACCAATGAACCTATAATTGATGAACCACAAGAAGTAGCATTAAGAAGATCTACTAGAGTTAAAAGATCTGCTATTTCGAATGATTATATGGTTTATCTTCAAGAGTCAGATTTTGACTTAGGAATTGATGATGATCCAGTTTCATTTTCACAAGCCATAGAAAGTATAAATTCTAATAAGTGGTTAGATGTCATGAAAGAAGAGTTAAAATCGATGGATCATAATAAAGTCTGGGACATCGTTGAATTGCCTGAAGGTTCTAAAAGAGTTGGGTGTAAGTGGGTCTTTAAGACCAAACGCGACTCAAAAGGCAATATTGAACGATATAAGGCTAGACTTGTTGCCAAAGGTTTTACTCAGAAAGATGGTGTTGACTACAAAGAGACCTTTGCTCCAGTTTCTAAGAAGGACTCATTAAGAATTATTATGGCGATAGTAGCTCATTATGATTTAGAGTTACATCAAATGGATGTGAAAATAGCCTTTCTTAATGGTGATTTAGAGGAAGAAGTTTATATGGATCAGCCTGAAGGATTTTCAGTTGAAGGAAAGGAACACATGGTGTGTAAACTTAAGAAATCAATATACGGACTTAAACAAGCTTCCCGACAATGGTATCTCAAGTTTAATAATACCATCACTTTTTTGGATTTAAAGAAATTACTGTTGACCGATGTATATATCTAAAGGTCAGTGGGAGCAAGTTTATAATTTTGATTTTGTATGTTGATGATATTTCGCTTGCTACTAATGATCTTAGTTTATTATATGAAACTAAGAAATTTTTCTCAAATAACTTTAAAATGAAAGATATGGGTGAGACATCCTATGTGATAGGAATTGAAATATTCTGTGATAGATTACAAGGAACAAAGGAATACATGCTCACTTTTAGAAGATCTGATCACCTTGAGGTGATTGGATATTCAGATTCAGATTTTGCTGGATGTTTGGATTCTAGAAAATCCACATTTTGATATGTGTTTCTCTTAAGTGGAGGAGCAATATCTTGGAAGAGTGCGAAGCAGTCCGTCATTGCTGCATCCACAATGGAAGCTGAATTTGTGGCATGTTTTGAGGCCACAATTCAAGGATTATGGCTGCGGAATTTTATTTCAGGACTTGGAGTTGTTGACAGTATTGCCAAGCCGCTGAAAATTTATTGTGATAATTCCGCAGCAGTCTTCTTTTCTAAGAACGACAAGTATTCAAAGGGCGCTAAACATATGGAATTAAAATACTTTGCCGTTAAAGAAGAAGTTCAGAAACAAAGAGTATCATTTGAGCACATTAGCACCAATTTTATGATTGCGGATCCATTAACTAAATGGTTGCCTCCAAAGACATTTCATGAACATGTTGTTAGGATGGGCATTACTGAAAATCCTTATTAAAATTATGTTTATTTGCTCTTTATATCTTTTGATACTTTGAGCTCTTTTATGTTGTTTCATATAATTAGTGTATCCTGTTTATTATGATGTGTACACATAAATGTTTATGTGAATATTGACGGGATTTGTCTTTGTAAAGACATTATTGCTGGACCATTATGTGTGTATCTTATTATGCTTCATATTAAGTATAAGATTAGTATCGTGATACATGGAAGGAAATGCATCGAACTAATGGTGTATGACCGCCATGATTCGTATTAATTTTGTACTTAACAATGAATTTATGATTTGACCAATTTAAGAAAAAAGATTTATATATTGCGCTTATGTTAATTAATTATTAATTGAATAATTTCATATGGGCCAAGTGGGAGAATGTTAGAATAATTAAATATATTAATTATGCGAGACGTCGCAATAATTATTTAAGAATATATATTTAATTATATAAACCATTATGTGGCCCATATATTTGAATTATTGCAATTTAATTATTTATGTTTAAAACCTATTGGTCAAGAAAAGATAAATTTGATCATTCGTTTATGGACCGTTTGATCAAATAACTCCTATGAGCGATTATTATAAAATAACTCCTTTGAGTTATTATAAAATAACTCCTATGAGTTATTGTAAAATAACTCATATGAGCGTTTATTGTAAAATAACTCCTATGAGTTATTTTATGAGTTATTGTAAAATAACTCTCATGAGGGGTTATTATGACAAATCCGTAGGAAATAACTATTGGTCCTCTCTCTCTCTCATAAGGAGGAGTTATCTTGCTCCATAGACGACTAACTCATGATAGAAGAAAGTGAAGGGAGAAGGGAGAGAAACCGTAGTTCGAAATTCGACGAATTCAAAATGAATCAAGGTATGTTTTTCTTCCGATTAAAGATTGTGAAAATCATCTTGTTTTAAGATCTTGAGTATTTAAAATTATGTAGATTAAGTCTTTTTGTTTTGATTTCTTTTACATAAATTATGATGCGAGTTCTTGCAAGAGTTAGAGAACTCCATTAAGTCTTACAGTCTTGTCCAAATTTTTATTTTAATTTATAAAAAGAATTATTATATTAGATATTCCTTCCGATTTAAAAGTGCATAGTTATTCCTATTAAATATTTTACAAAAGAGAAGCAGAAAAAATAATACAAATTATTTATGAGAAGAATGTATGTAATACTCATCAATTTATGAAAAGCTCTTTATTTTTTATAATTGTTATGAAATTATTAGTATTATTATGGATGAATGTTATTATCATAAAGTTTACATCACAGTCAACCAACTATGAAAAATGATAATTTTTTTATTGGCATGTAATAACTAAAAAAATTTGTTTTGGCTATCTTGATCAAATCTTGAGTGTTCAATGATGATTTCAATCACTATGAAGGCATCAATTTAAAAACCCTCCTTTTCTAAAGGGCCTTGGACAAAATCTAGAACGAAGGAACATGAAAATTTTGGCCTTTATTCTCTCTCTTATTTTCTTTTTGGATATAATATAAGGATGGAAGGCCGGATACTTCATTAAGTCAAGAAATCAAGCAATCATTTAATTATATCCATCCCCTTCTTGTTATGGGTTGTCCTCTTTTGTTTACATCATTTAGTAATAGAGCTAAAAGCTTGTACATCTAATATTTAAGCATTTGTTTACATCTTTTATCATTTGAGAACATTAAATATTTAATTTAAATTTTGAGTAAAAAAAAATAAACTAATAATAATATTGAATCAGGGATGGAATCATGAAGAGCTCAAGATGGATAATTATTCACCCTAAAACTTTTTTTTATAAGAATAAATATTTCAACTATTTTATTTAACTTCAATAAATGCAATTAGTCAAATTCTAAGAAAAAAATTACTTTTTATATTATATATTATATATTTTTATTAAAATAAGCCATTAATTTGACTAATAGCATATTTAGGATAGAATTTTTAAAAAATTAAATTATATTTATATTTAAATTTAATGCTAAAGTTTTCTTTTAATGACATTAAAGTGTAGCATAGCTAAATAGAGCTAATGGTAAAAGTAGATTAAAAAGTTTATTCAAAATGAAGAAATTGCAATGCGACTCCACTGGGGATCGAACCCAGAATCTCTGGTTCCGTAGACCAGCGCCTTATCCATTGGGCCATGGAGTCCCATTTAAACAATTAAGCTAAACATTATTATTTAAACAATTCAAAAAAGCACCTTATTTTTTTATAATAAAATATACAATTTGCTAAAAATATGCAGTTTTTAATAGTTATAAGGGCGAAAAAAAAAAGTCTTACATTAAAAATAAAAAATTTAAGTAAATTGAAAGTGGCCCTTCTCATTTGATTATTAAAGTTTCATTTGGCAGAGCTTCTTTGTTGCTTTCTAAAATTATTTTTTGTTAAAATTTTTTTAATTTAAGAAAATTTGGTACTTAAATGCTGTTTTAAAAAACAATAAAGAAATGATTTAAATTTATTTTTTATTTCTTTATTTTTGATGAACAAATCCTTATATTTTATTTATTATTTTTTTATATTATTGAATGTAAGAAAAATTAATAAATAAAGTATTATGCTCTATATATCTGATACGTCATCACAAAATTATCTTGATTGGGCACGAATCTCGAGGCAAAATCAGTTCGGAAACTTCAAAAATTAATTTTGGGAGCATATGAACTCCGATTTCAGCGAGCTTATAGTCAAACTGAGCGTCTCGAAAATACGAACCCAACGATTCCAAGATCAACCCAATCCGAGCCCAAATGAGTCTGAATCAAGGGTTCAAAGCGCTGTTGGAAGGTTCAAACCGCAATTTGAGTTACCAAACAGTCTTCGATTTTGACGAGCTTATACTCGAATCGAACGGCTCGACGAGACGAATCCGACGAACCCAAGATCATTGAATTCCGACATCATTAAGGCCTTCAAATGACCAACGAACGGTGCATGATCAAAGGATTCGATATCGGCCGTCCATTCAAACCACTCACAATTCGCCCTTGATCTCACACCTATTTACGGGCTATGCCACTCCAGAAAAACTATAAATAGAGCCCTCATTCTACACCAAAAGGGAGGCTCAAGTGAAGAAAGAGAAGAAGAAGAGAAGGAGAAGGAGAAAGGGGAATAGGAGATTCCTCACCTCCTCGACCACCGCTGCCGGAGCTCTTCCTGCCGCCTGAAGACGCCGGAACTCTGCCGGATTTTCAGGAAACGCAGGAATTCTGCACAACTTCCACGTGATGCTGAAATCCTTCCCAATTTACAAGAGAGTTCCCTCCTGACGCCGAAACTCCGCCCAAGTGAAGCCGGAGTTCTCCTCTGCCACCAAAGACGTTGGACTTCTACCCAACGTCGGACCTTCACTCTTCGCCAAGTTTCCACCCGACGCCGGACTTCTACCGGTTATCGGACTTTGCTGGACGTCTATGCGAAGATGCATTTCTTTCCATTGCTAGACTTCTACCTGATGCTGTCCTACTGATCTTCGTCGTCAGACTACAGTCCTTCCGACCTCCGTCGCTAGCCGACTACGGTCCTCCTGACTTATGTCGCCCGCCGACTACAGTCTTTCCGACATCCATCGCCCTTTGAATACGGTCCTCCTGACTTATGTCGCCCGCCGACTACAGTCCTTCCGACCTCCGTCGCCCGCCGATTACGGTCTTCTTGACTTACGTCGCCCGCCGACTACAGTCCTTCGCCGCCAGTTGACTACGGTCCTCCTGACCTACGTCGCACGCCAACTGCAGTCCTTCTAACAAAGCGAATACGTCGATAGTAGATATTTGTATTTACATCATGTAATGTACTCCATAAGATGTACATCAAGCTAAGGCCTTCTCCCAAGGAAGGGTATCATTTGTAATCGACTGCAAATACTAGTGGATTCGTTCAAACTGGGCTAGGCCCCGTGGTTTTTCCCCCTTTTACAGGGGTTTTCCACGTAAAAATCTTGGTGTCTCATAAATGCTAGACCCTCTCTCACTTATCTGATTGCGTGCCGGATTTTCGTATAACGCTAAGACGTTAAATCTTATATTTCTCTACCGCCGCGAATACTCCTGGACGCAACAGTTTGGCGCCGTCTGTGGGAAACGTGGTTCCCGACTGGGGGGCAACTTTTGCTCCAATCTCAAAAGATCACACATAGCATCAATATCATAAGAAGCAAATGCGGACTGGGGGGCAACTTTGACTCAAACCATGGTCAAATAGATCCTCAAATACCTTCAACATCAAGTTGATATTTCAGGAATATCCGAGCAAATGCAAGGATACTTCAAATCAATTACAAGCTTTATACAGTCCATTGTTGGACTTCTACTCCTCGAGCAAGGTCTTAACCTCGACCTCAAAAAGGCAGTAAGGGTCTAAAAATAGATCATCCTTCACCTTTGATTCGGGATACACGCGGCATTCGCCCCCTCCCAATCAAGGTAAAATCGATCCCAGGGGGATCCGATTCGACCTCTTCCACACAGGTTAACGTCGTCGAGCAAAGGCTCCGACATACAACCTCGGAAAGGTCTCACATCCTTGGTGGATTCTCTCGGCCTCTTCCACACAGGTTAACGTCGTCGAGCAAAGGCTCCGACATACAACCTCGGAAAGGTCCTACATCCTTGGTGGATTCTCCCGACCTCTTCCACACAGGTTAACGTCGTCGAGCAAAGGCTCCGGCATACAACCTCGGAAAGGTCCTACATCCTTGGTGGATTCTCCCGACCTCTTCCACACAGGTTAACGTCGTCGAGCAGGGCTCCGGCATACAACCTTGGAAAGGTCTCACATCCTTGATGGATTCTCTCGACCTTTTTCGCACAGGTTAATGTCATCGAACAAATGTTTTAACATACAACCTCGGATATGTCATACATCCTTGGTTAACGTCGCCAGAATGCCGTCAAGGGACTTTCATTTAACTTCTCCACAAAGTTAAATTTCTACATAATGTTGAATTTTCTCTTGTCGCTGAATTTTTGCCTTGCAGGACTTTCGTTGGAATTCTGCTCGTCAGCGGACTTCTACTCGTCGTCAGACTTATGCTCGTCGACGAATCTTCGTCGGTCTTCTACCTGACGTTGAACTTCTACCAGACGTCGGACTTCTGCTCGTCAGCGGACTTCTGCTCGTCTTCCGACTCCTCCTCGTCGACGAATTCTCGACGTTGAACTTCTACCCGACGTCGGACTTCTGCTCGTCAGCAGACTTCTACTCGTCGTCGGACTTCTGCTCGTCAGCGGACTCCTACTCGTCGTCAGACTTCTGCTCGTCAGCGGACTTCTACTCGTCGTTAGACTTATACTCGTCGACGAATCTTCGTCGGTCTTCTACCCGACGTTGAACTTCTACCAGACGTCGGACTTTTGCTCGTCAGCGGACTTCTGCTCGTCTTCCGACTCCTCCTCGTCGACGAATTCTCGTCGGTCTTCTACCCGACGTCAGTAGACTCCTACTCGTCGTCGGTCTTCTACCCGACGTCAGACTTCTGCTCGTCAGCGGACTTCTACTCGTCGTCAGACTCCTCCTCGTCGACGAATTCTCGTCGGTCTCCTACCCGACGTCAGACTTCTGCTCGCCAGCAGACTTCTACTCGTCGTCGGACTCCTCATTGTCGTCAGACTCCTGCTCGTAGGAAGACTCCTACGCATCGTCGGACTTCTGCTCGTCGCAGGACTCCTACTCATCGTCGAACTTCTGCTTGTCGACGAATTCTTGTCGGTCTTCCACTCGACGTTGGACTTCTACTCGTCGTCGGATTTCTGCTCGTCGACGAATCTTCGTCGGTCTTCTACCCGAAGTTGAACTTCTACCTGACGTCGGACTCCTCCCTGTCGTCAGACTTCTGCTCGTAGGAAGACTCCTACGCATCGTCGGACTTCTGCTCGCCAGCAGACTCATACTCGTCGTCGGACTTCTGCTCGTCAGCAGACTCCTACTCATCGTCGGACTTCTGCTCGTCAGCGGACTCCTACTCGTCGTCGGACTTCTGCTCGTCAGCGGACTCCTACCCGACGTCGGACTTCTGCTCGTCAGCGGACTCCTACCCGACGTCAGACTTCTGCTCGCCAGCAGACTTCTACTCGTCGTTGGACTCCTCCTTGTCGTCAGACTCCTGCTCGTAGGAAGACTCCTGCGCATCGTCGGACTTCTGCTCGCCAGCAGACTTCTACTCGTCGTCGGACTTCTGCTCGTCGACGAATCTTCGTCGGTCTTCTACCCGAAGTTGAACTTCTACCCGACGTCGGACTCCGCCCTGTCGTCAGACTTCTGCTCGTAGGAAGACTCCTACGCATCGTCGGACTTCTGCTCGCCAGCAGACTCCTACTCGTCGTCGGACTTCTGCTCGTCAGCGGACTCCTACGCATCGTCAGACTTCTGCTCGCCAGTAGACTTCTACTCGTCGTCGGACTTCTGCTCGTCGACGAATCTTCGTCGGTCTTCTACCCGAAGTTGAACTTCTACCCGACGTCGGACTCCGCCCTGTCGTCAGACTTCTGCTCGTAGGAAGACTCCTACGCATCGTCGGACTTCTGCTCGCCAGCAGACTCCTACTCGTCGTCGGACTTCTGCTCGTCAGCGGACTCCTACGCATCGTCAGACTTCTGCTCGCCAACAGACTTCTACTCGTCGTCGGACTTCTGCTCGTCAGCGGACTCCTACTCGTCGTCGGACTTCTGCTCGTCAGCGGACTCCTACCCGACGTCGGACTTCTGCTCGTCAGCGGACTCCTACCCGACGTCGGACTTCTGCTCGTCAGCGGACTCCTACCCGACGTCGGACTTCTACTCGTCAGCGGACTCCTACCCGACGTCGGACTTCTGCTCGTCAGCGGACTCCTACCCGACGTCGGACTTCTGCTCGTCAGCGGACTCCTACCCGACGTCAGACTTCTGCTCGCCAGCAGACTTCTACTCGTCGTCAGACTCCTCCTTGTCGTCAGACTCCTGCTCGTAGGAAGACTCCTACGCATCGTCGGACTTCTGCTCGCCAGCAAACTTCCGCCCAAATGGCATTCAAATCCCGTAGGTTTCTATCGCCAGTAAACCGGAGGGGGAGGAAGAAATCCCGTAGGTTTCTATCGCCAGTAAACCGGAGGGGGAGGAGGAAATCCCGTAGGTTTCTATCGTCAGTAAACCGGAGGGAGAAAGAAAGAAAAGGTGCAAGTTTTCTAAAGGCCTAGAGGGCCTATTTATAGGTTTTGAAGCAAGAAGGGGAAGTTATTGCAATTTTCGAAATCCCAAATTTTTCTAAATTTTTTCTGAATTTTTCAGAATTTTTTGAGACTTTTTTGGAATTTTTAAGACCAAAAAATAGCAAAAAAACGGCCTCTTTACACGAGTGGGCCCCACCTAAGTCGGTGGCAGCGAACCGACTCACGAAAATCGCGCCGATCCGCGGACTCTTCACGCGGATCGCTGCCAGCAGCGCAGCAGCGTGCCAGCCACGCGGAAGGCCTGCCGGCGGCGGCGGCGGCAGCAGCTGCCGCGGCAGCGCAGCAGCGGAGCGGGCCCAGCACACAGGCCGCGCAACACGCGGGCGCAGCCAGCCCAGCCGCAGGCGCACCCAGCCCAGGCGCGGGCGCACCCAGGCGCGGGCGCGGTCCAGCCCAGGCGACGCGTGGGAGCAGCGCGCGGGCGGTTCCGCGCGGAGGCGGCGGCGGCGGCCGGCCGGCCGGTTCGGCCGGTTCGGCTGCCCGGTCCATTCCGGGCCCGAATTTCGTCCCGAAAAGCCCAAATTTGACGTTTTTCGGGTCCCCGGACAAGTTCTTCCACGTTCCGGACTCGATTATGACACTTTCGGAACTCAACGAGGCCTCTATGGTGAAGTTCGAACAAGATGTTAATTTTTGAAAGTATTTTTTGGTGTTTAGACCAATACAAATTGTCGACGCATGTATTTTCGGACTCCTGGTGCTTCGACGTCCGAAAATAGGGGGGCAACTGATACGTCATCACAAAATTATCTTGATTGGGCACGAATCTCGAGGCAAAATCAGTTCGGAAACTTCAAAAATTAATTTTGGGAGCATATGAACTCCGATTTCAGCGAGCTTATAGTCAAACTGAGCGTCTCAAAAATACGAACCCAACGATTCCAAGATCAACCCAATCCGAGCCCAAATGAGTCTGAATCAAGGGTTCAAAGCGCTGTTGGAAGGTTCAAACCGCAATTTGAGTTACCAAACAGTCTTCGATTTTGACGAGCTTATACTCGAATCGAACGACTCGACGAGACAAATCCGACGAGCCCAAGATCATTGAATTCCGACATCATTAAGGCCTTCAAATGACCAACGAACGGTGCATGATCAAAGGATTCGATATCGGCCGTCCATTCAAACCACTCACAATTCGCCCTTGATCTCACACCTATTTACGGGCTATGCCACTCCAGAAAAACTATAAATAGAGCCCTCATTCTACACCAAAAGGGAGGCTCAAGTGAAGAAAGAGAAGAAGAAGAGAAGGAGAAGGAGAAGGAGAAAGGGGAATAGGAGATTCCTCACCTCCTCGACCACCGCTGCCGGAGCTCTTCCTGCCGCCTGAAGACGCCGGAACTCTGCCGGATTTTCAGGAAACGCAGGAATTCTGCACAACTTCCACGTGATGCTGAAATCCTTCCCAATTTACAAGAGAGTTCCCTCCTGACGCCGAAACTCCGCCCAAGTGAAGCCGGAGTTCTCCTCTGCCACCAAAGACGTTGGACTTCTACCCAACGTCGGACCTTCACTCTTCGCCAAGTTTCCACCCGACGCCGGACTTCTACCGGTTATCGGACTTTGCTGGACGTCTATGCGAAGATGCATTTCTTTCCATTGCTAGACTTCTACCTGATGCTGTCCTACTGATCTTCGTCGTCAGACTACAGTCCTTCCGACCTCCGTCGCTAGCCGACTACGGTCCTCCTGACTTATGTCGCCCGCCGACTACAGTCTTTCCGACATCCATCGCCCTTTGAATACGGTCCTCCTGACTTATGTCGCCCGCCGACTACAGTCCTTCCGACCTCCGTCGCCCGCCGATTACGGTCTTCTTGACTTACGTCGCCCGCCGACTACAGTCCTTCGCCGCCAGTTGACTACGGTCCTCCTGACCTACGTCGCACGCCAACTGCAGTCCTTCTAACAAAGCGAATACGTCGATAGTAGATATTTGTATTTACATCATGTAATGTACTCCATAAGATGTACATCAAGCTAAGGCCTTCTCCCAAGGAAGGGTATCATTTGTAATCGACTGCAAATACTAGTGGATTCGTTCAAACTGGGCTAGGCCCCGTGGTTTTTCCCCCTTTTACAGGGGTTTTCCACGTAAAAATCTTGGTGTCTCATAAATGCTAGACCCTCTCTCACTTATCTGATTGCGTGCCGGATTTTCGTATAACGCTAAGACGTTAAATCTTATATTTCTCTACCGCCGCGAATACTCCTGGACGCAACAATATCAAAGAAAAAAGGATAAGCTGACTATTTATGTAACTATTTAAATAATATTGAAATTGTTAATTGATAAAAAACTGTAAGAATTTAATTTAGACTATGATTGTCCAATTTAATTTATAATTTATAGATTAAGGTATAAAGACTTATTCTGATTCTTCCGAACCTCATATTAAGAGTTAGAAAAATATATTATAAATATATTATCAATTAAAATTTACTTAATATATAAAATATTTTTAAATTATTTAAAATATTTTTATGTAATATAATAATCATTGGAGATTATTATTAAAATATTAAATATTATTGGTACATAACTAATATATATTTTAAAATAAAATACAACAATATATACCTATTAATTCTATTTTAACATTAATTTTAAAAGTAAATAATTAAATAAATTTATTAAATTATCAAAGCATTTTTTAATTTTAAATATTTTTATTTAATTTTTTAAAAAATTATCAATATATTATATATATCTGCAATTAAACTAATTTAAATAAAATCTAGAATAATAGAATCCCTAAGTGAACTAAAAACGAGGCATTGCAGCGTGACGCTCGGTACACAGATGGCCACGGAAACCTTATTGTGACAAATGTTAAATGAGATGCAGACAAAATGCAAATTAAATTCAGTTGTGGCCAATAGAATCATAGTATTTGATCAACTGCATTCCCAGCCACGACTTTAGATGCTAATGACACGTGTCGGCGTCGCGCTGTTCCATTCACGTGACCAAAACCCTTACCGGCCTTGGTCTCCTCATTTCTCGCAGTGTTGGCGTCGCGTGCAGCTCTGGAAATCTCCGTCCCCAAATTCGCAGTGCGTACTGGAAGATCAACTAGGCCCTGTTTCTCTGCTGAAAAATAGTTAGTTTGTCTACTTGTCCACACGAAGCTGCCTGTTTTAGGGCTCGCTGGGGAATCTAGTGGCTCTGAGATGGTAAAACGCTCTCCGATGACTCCAAGGGTTTGAGCTTCTTCAGACAGGAGATCCGTCGGCTTTTCCAAGATGATTAATTGGAACGACCAAGACCAGGTTTTGCATTTCTTCTTCTTTCTCTGCTGCTTTGATATGAATTTTAGTGATTTTGTTGGCCATTTTGGAGGTAATTTGGCATTGGGTGCTGTGAGGCTGAGGATTTTGAGATTGGTTTTGCTTTGGTATTAAAGATGAAGGTTTGGACGATTGCTTGACTATGTTTTTTTAATTATTTTGATTTTCCCTTTGAGTGTTTGAATCCAAGATGTAGTTTCGCGATCTAGATTCAGTCTTTACCCTGCTCTCTATTTCTAATTTTAGGGGCCTGTTTTCTGCACTTAAGATAATTAGGGCAGCCTTTTGGATTTTTGGGGGAAGGTTGTGCCGTTCTACTTGTTCTTGATATTAGAGCTTTTCACGGAAGAGTTTGTTGAAATAGAATTTTACACGGGTGAGTGGCGCTCTATCAATTTTAAAGCATGTACGCAAATGAATCTATACTTAGAGGTTTTGAGGAACTTAAATTTCTTGCCGTTCTTCAATCTGTGTTTATTACTACTTTACCAAATTTCATGGGTGTTATTTGACACAGTTAACTTGCTCTTATAACGAATATGAAGCTTCTTAGGATCATCATTCAGCGCCTCATGTTTTTTATTTCTATGCGTAAGGGGCATCCTTTAGCACCTTATACCTCACTTGTGAGTAAAATGATTATATTTCTTTATGAGATATCATATATATATCATAAAGTAGTTGTACTGTGAGGTCTATGCAACATTACAAGTGTGCTAATCATGTGGAACGAAAATTTATTCTGCATAAAATCTTAACGAGATATAGTTGAATCTTTTGTATAAATATAAATATTTGACTAACTATTCTTTTAGTTATGAGAATATTTTAGAAATCTTGCATTCATATAAGCATTTTTTAAATATTATTTGTTGATTTTGAGAGATCATGTGAGATTATTTATACATTTTTGAGAGATAATCAATATATTATGAAATATTGTAATTAATTCTATGTATTCAAATACATTCATTGTGACCATTGAAAATAGAATCTTAAAAGGAAGGTTTGACATCTCATAATCATAAGCAAATAGATGAAAGAGGGACAAAAAGCGAAAAGGGATTGTGGATCGAGAGATAAGGTAAGAGATTTTCGAGAGCTTGCAAGAAGGAGATCTTCTGCTTATTCAAGAAAAAGGAGGTGATGCTAGTTTCAGTTTCATCAAAAGGAGAATATTTCAATCATAATAGGGAGAATCTTTTGTTTGGGCTCCTTCAACAGAGAAGGGAAGAAAGTAATAACAACAATAACAATGGCTTCCTTTCTATGTATGACCCTCATCTTCACAATAGGTGATTGCTTTCCCTCTCATTAATTGACATTGATTATGTGAAATATCTATTCTTATATCCAACCTTATATGAAGAGAAATCATTGATGTACTCCTCTTTTGCTTAGTAGAATATTTAATCTCTAGGAGTTTCCTGTGTCAGAACAAAAACAAGAAACACCATAAGAGACTTAGAAACAACTTGAGCCTAACACACCTATGACCAAATCAAAAGGTGTTACACCCATTTTAACCCTTTCCTATCAAGCATGAGACGTAGCTATCACGACCCAGCTCAGATGCTTGATTTAACGAGGCGGGAACTAAAAGTCGGACGGTAGGATCTAATCATTTTAGTTCATAAACAAAACAAAATTTAAAATATCAAATTCTCTTTTCTTATCTGAAGAGCCACTAACAAAAAATTCTCGAAATACTTAACATTTATCTCAAATCATAATTACCTGTTATCAGTTGCACGTCGTCTTCTATAGACGACTCTTTTCTTTCTGCCATTTCTAAATCTTTGGAGACTACCTGAAATATTTAATTAGTGGAATGAGTTTACATAGTAAAACTCAGTGGGTAATTGTTAAAACAATCAATATGAATATTCTTTATTTACAATACACCTATAATTTTTAATATGCATCTTATCCTTTCCTATCTTTATTTCATTCATTTCAATCATTCATAAATATCCGGTCATTTTCCTTTAAAACATTATAAAACTTTAATATTTCTTTTTCCCATTTAATTCGTACAGGAGCACCGTCTAAATGTACTAAAAGGTACAACCATTTTTCATTTTTCCATTTCCATTTTCATAATCTTTTCCTTTTTACGTGCACGAGTACGACGTCCCCAGCCAGTTCCATAAGGGGGTGAACTCTTGTGATTTGCATGCATATCATTTTCCTTTCTTTTCGATTTATTTTGAATCTTTTTATTCATTTTCATATGTCATTTCTTTGTTTGCATAATTTCTTAATACATACATGTATCATATAACATCATTTTTCACTCATAAACACATTTTCATTCATGTTATTTCATTCCTTTTGTTTTATGTTGTAATGATATTTACATTCATTTATGCATTTAAACTTTCAACATTTCAAACAAAATCGTCTTTAAAAAAAAATAAAACTTTTAAAGCAATATTATGTTACGAAACACTATATCATATTTGAAAGAATAAAATAAAATATTGAATTTTATAATTATAATTACCCACTTTGATTCTCCTCATCCAATATTCGTCTTGTATTGAAATCCTTTTAACTGTTCACACGAATATAAAAAATTAATTAATATTAAATCTCAATTTGAATGACTAAACAAACATTGGATTCTTCCATATGAAATTACCTTACAAAATTTTCACTTTTTTCATCATTGAGTCTTTATTGAAACGAACTCTTACAACTTGGTCTCTCCCTTTAAATTTCTAAAATTAAACAATAAAAAATTTCATAAAATAATATGCTATCTAACAAAATTCATATGAAAGTCTACTCACAATAAGAGAATTTTTCCCAAATCCCAAAGCTTCCTCTTTCTCCCGCACAAATCTTCTCTCCTCGCTTCCAAATGTCTTCTTTATCGTCAAATTAAATGTTTCTACTTATCAGATAAAAGATTAGGAACAATTTATGAAGGCTTGAGAAAATAAACTTTTTTTCCTATTTCTTTCCAAATTGTTCATCCATTTCACCGTCGTTTCTCCCAAATCCCCGTTTATATAACAATATGAAATGAAAAGGAGTTGTTTAATCTTACCCTCCAACGCAATCGTTTGCTAAAAATGGTGAAACAAAACTTTCCCAAAGCTTCCCGCGAGTTCGGCCGTCTGCTCTTCCCTCTCTGTTTCGCGAAAAGAACTGTACCGACCCCCTATACGGGGTCACGACTCTATTAATAGCAGTGGCCGGTTCGGTTGAACCGGCCAGATCCGGTTCTCACAGTAGCGGAGGTGGATAATAGTATCAATCATATTTCTCACCAACACCCATACTAAATTTTACTAATTAGGATCGAGTGAATAGAAAACTAATCTACCTAGATCATTCAAAAATATATGTAACACTTCATAATAATCTAATAGATCCATCACAATCATTAATATGGAAGCTTTCAAAATTTAAATCATCAAAATGAACCACAAAACTTTTAATAAACTTCATAAATGTTTAACACGTATCAAAAGTCTTTAATTTATATAACATAAATTTTTTCTACGATGCTCCTAAAATCATACATACAAATTCCAAAGATGAAGGTCAAAATTAGCTCTGTGTACTAAGGCCCAAACTATTTCTTTCTATTCCTAAAAGAGTAATTAATTAGAATAATATTTGATGAGTTAAAAGCTCAGTGGGATAAATAATAACCACATTTTCTTCTTTTTCGTAGTCACTTCTTTTTTTGCCTTATGCGTCCATTTCACTCTCACAATAACAATCTCTTAGTATTTCAATTCCTTGACGTGACAGTCCAATATTCTATCTAGTTCTTCAATGAAAGTTAAATTACTCTACAGTTTAATCTCATTTTGTGGCACCATTTGATTTTCATTTGTAACTCCTCTTTTGAGTACTAAGACATAAATGACATTGTGCACATCAAACACAGACACACATATATATATATATATATATATATATATATAGGCAATGCAAATCTATAAGCAATCTTTTCAATTCTTATAATTATTTAAAAAAATCTTATATATCTGGGACTCTTCTTTTTTTCTTGGCCGAATCTAAATATACCTTTCGTAAGCATAACTTTTACAAATACAAATTCACCCACTTTAAATTTCATCATATTTTGCTTCGTGTTATAGGAATTTATGCTGATTATCATAGGCAACTTTTAATGTATTTGTGAATAATTTTATTTTTCATAGGAGCTTGCTCAATTAATTGTGGACCTATTAGCTATCTCCATCCAACTTCAACCCAATTTAGATGAGTTCTATATTTCTGCCATATTACTTTTATATGGTCCCATCTTGATACTGAATTGATGGCTATTATTATAAATAAATTCAATCAATGAAATATGATCCTTCCATTTATCTCCCAATTCTAAAATACATAGTCTCAACCAATCCTCTAACACATAAAGCTTTCTGTTTGACTGCCCTTTTGTGGATGGAATATTTTACTGATATATTTATTAGTGTTAAAGTTTTCATGAATAACCTTTCCTAATCTCGATTGAGTCTATCGTCTCTGTTAGAGGTAATAACCTTAGGAATATTCCACTTAGTCTAATTATTTTTTTTTGTAAATATTTTACCAATTTTTCAATTGAATCAATCTAATGAATAGGCGAAAATTATGTTGACTTTTTAACCTATCAGTCATAACTCAAATGCAATCATGCTCTTGTCCAGATATATGAGAAAACTTATAAAAGAATCTGTAGTTATATATATTTTTTTATTTTCATTCTGATATTGGCAATGATTATAGCATTTCACTAGGCTTTTGATGTTAGCTTTTACCACTTGACAATATTCATAGTTTTCCATATATTATGCCACATCCTTCTTCATCCCTAGCTCCCAAAATAATTTCTTTAAATTTTTATATATTTTGATACTACTTGGATGAATGAAATAACCTGATTAATGGGCCTCTTATAATTTTTTTTGAATTAGATTAGAATGTTTTAGAATCTAAAGATGCGATTTACCTTTGTTGACATTATGCTCATTAATATTGTGATCCTTTATTGTGCTGCTTGAATTTGATCAATTGGCGGCTGATATTTATCATTTATCTTAATTGTATCCCTTTCGTTCCTCTAGAGTAGGGTGTATAATCATCTAATATAAAGTGCTTATGCTTTGAGCATTATATATTTTGACTTTCATTTGTATATCTCTGATTAATTATGCTTCTTGAGTTAGCATACAACTTGCATGTTCAATAGACTTTCTAAGCATTGCATCTGCAATTACATTTGCCTTGTCAGGATAATACCATATATCAAGATCATAACCATTTATTTGCTCTAGTCATTTTTTTTGTTTTAAATTTAATTCTTTCTGAGTAAAAATATGTTTCAAACCATTGTGATTTATGAATATTTCACATCTTATCCCTTATAGATAATGCATCCAAATTTAAGAAAAAATATTATCACCGCGGTTAAGTTTAAATCATATGTCGGGTAATTCATTTTATGTGGCTTCATTTGTTTGGAAGCATAAACAATCATTTTCTTATTATACATTAAAATACTTTTCAGATCGTTAAAGATGCATCACTGTATGTATGAAATCTTTTAGTTTTAGATAAAATTTAATATCATTGCATATGTCGAACATTTCTTATGCTCTTGAAAACTCTACTTACAATCATATGTCAAATCAAATTTGACATTTTAAGTCAATGTTGATAAAGGCATTACAATATGAGAAAACTCTTTCACAAATCTGCTATAGTAGATGGCCATTTCTAGAATACTCTGAATCTTAGTAATGCTAGTTGGCCTTGGTTATTCCACCACTGTTCTCACCTTTTTAAGATCAATTTATATGTCTTTATAACTAGTGATATACTTAAAAAACTTAGCAAATAATTTATGCTCTCTCAATCAACTCAAAATATTCCTCAACTTATTGGCATGATTGTTGGTGAATTTTTTGCTACCCTCAATGGATTAAAAATTTTTGGAATATTGTATGACATAAAAAAATATATTATCCCGTGGATAAAAATATTATTTTTATATGAACTCAATGACAAAATTTACATTTTTGTATTTTTACTATAGATTTTTCCTTATCCAATATGTTTGATTGGATTAGATTTATTTTATTATGGGTATAAGTTCTCCATAGGGGTAATCCCTATGATTAATTACATCATAAGAATTTATTTCTTAGAAAAAGTTTTGATTAAAATTGTGATTTATGTTATTTTATCAAAACATTGAATAACATTTTATATGATTTTTCTTAGAAATTTGGTTAAAGATTTGATATTTGAGAATTTTTTTAGAGGGGATTGAAATTAATTTTTGGTATGGAGGCCAAAAGAGCAAGAGATAGGAGTACTTGATTATGAGAAATTTAGAGTTACTCAAACTGCCATATATTTGATTTTACATTTTAAAAGTAGATTTAGATTGGAGTTATTAATTTTATTTAGATGGTTGACGTTTACATTCCAATAATATGAGTTAGAGAAAATACTATGGGAGGTGAGAGCTTATGATGCAACTGAAAAGAACTTCGACCTTGAACCTTAGATCTAAGGTGAGAACCACCTAGAGGCGGTAACTTCGACCTACATCTTGCTAAATGCAAGGGACTTCTAAACTTTAAACCCCACATGGAGTTAAGTCGGCCCAACTCTGAATTTATAATCTTGTCTGGAAATGATTGTCAGCTAATCCACATAAGTGCTTTTAAAATAATGTATGTTTGGTCTCAGTGCATATAGAAGATATGTAAGACTGTTTTGATTTAGGGGATAGGACTTACATATTGACAACTTAAGCCAAGATACCTGACCATGTGGGTTTACAAATACTGACTCACAGTATAATTTTTTTGTTATTTAATCCTTAATATGAGGTATTCTACTATTAGCTAACTCACCTAAGCACCTTTAAAATCATGTATGACTGGTCTCAATGCATATGTAGGATATATAAGGTTGTTTTGATTTAGAGGATATGACTTACAACTTGACAACTTATTGACCTTAATGTGTTTGATCATGTGGGTATGCATGACTCACAATATAATTTTTTGTTATCTAAATTCTAATCCTTAATATGAGAGATTCTGCATATAACTTATTTGACCATGACATGATATTTTTTTTTTTTTAAAAAAACTTGGCTTATTTTGAGATAAGCAATGAAATTTTGTTGAAAAAAAATAAGTGCTATCTTATGATTGATTTTAGATTAGAGTAGGCTCTTAGGAGTTATAGCTTGGCAACTTAAGCCGAGATGTCTGACCATGTAAGCGTGCAAATGCTGATTTAATATATTTTTTTGTTTTCTAATTCTTAAGGTGAGGACTTTTGCATATAACTTATAGGGCCATGACATAATCTTTTTTTTTTTTACTTTTGAAAATTTAGCTTATTTTGGGATAAGCCATGCAATTTTATTGAAAAAAATAAGTGTTATCCTATGATTGATTTTAGATTGTTTAAATTTTAATTTGTAGAAAATTAAAATTTTTCCTAAGAGCCTACAACATAAAGTATGTTTAGGCCACCTCATGCAAAACACGAGAATAAACCTTAAGGAAAAACATGCATTTCTAATATACACTCAATAAACAATCAATCATATGTATAAAGATTTAATCACAAAATGATATAATACAATCCAATTATTACAAGGAAATGTAGTAAAATGACAGCTGGGTTGTTACCTTATATAACTCAGTCATAATTTATAAACTCGATATATGGGTCTTCAAGTTTTGGCTTCTGATGTATCCAACACTTTGATTTGGGGTTTATCCTTCTTGTTCATCATTCAAATAGTTGTGTCCCACTGGCCCATTTAATTTTCTAAATCTATTAATTACATTTAAAAAAAAAAATCAAACATTAGAAAGTATACTTAGAACATAAAAAAATGAAAGTATCACAGATTTTCCTGGTACTTGCAGTGCCAAGCTAGCTTCTAGCCTATTGGCTATTTTAATAGGGCTTTTAGGCAACGCCTAAAAGTATGTTAGCACTTATGAACAAGTGCCCATAATACAAACACTCTAATAATCAACACCCCAACAAATCAAACATATGTGCTGAAAAAGGAAAAAAATTATAAGTTTGGGCTAGCTTGTATAGCTTGCAAATTATGATAAGTTGTTGTTGTGTTTTAGTTATAGGATATGAAGAGATTTAACTTTTTAATCCAGGGGTAGTTTCACTTTAAATTGTTTGCAATTTAAATTTTTTATTTAATTTTAGAATGTTTCATATTATTAGAGTTATAAAGAACCTATTGAACGACCACTGCTTATTTTAAGGTAAGCCTATCGTTAATGGAATCCTAAGATTCAAAATGTGAACACTCCACCTTTGGGGTATAATGATACATCTTTGTATCCGAAGAAATCTAAATGATTTTTATAAATTTAGATGTTCTCTTAATGTTTGGATAAAAGAGATGTTTGCCAAACTTGCCTAAGATTTGATTTAGGAAACATTCAGCTAATTAGATAAGATAAATTTCAAGAGAAAGAAGCTTCTAAAATAATTTCAAGGCAAGGGGGAACTCTTACTATTCTCTGAAGTATTTAAGCACAATGAAGTTAAACTTAAGACAAATACATATAAATATTGTTGTTATATAAAATAAGATGCATAAGTGTGAGAAGGAACTATCAAGAGTTGATAAATGATATGGATTTACTCAACACAAGATCATTAATATTTTTAGCATCATGACCCATTTTGACTTGGTTTTGTCAACAATGAGTCATAACATAGACGGCCATCTAGTTAGATATATTTTTCATTAACATTCATCATGACTTTATTAATTATGATCAAATGAGTAAAAAATCTATCCCAATTGCCACAAAAATGTAGGGGTCAATATTTGACACGCCCCAAAACCCAACCCGAACCCGACTTGGGGTTGAGTCAACTCATTTGACATATGGGCCGGGTTTGGGTTCAACAAGTTGATCTATTTCGAAAATCGAGTCGGGTTCAAGTTGGCCCGGAAACCCGAAAGTGACCCGTTTAGAAAACCCTTGGCACAATTGTTCTTCGGTTCCGCCTAAAAGGTGCACACGACTTGGCTTTCGCCGTATGCCAGGGCGAGGCTCTAGCTGCTCGCAAGCGCATCTACGTCTGTGATCGGTATGCCCGCTACCGCGTCCAGTGAGCGCATCTTGGCGTATGTGGTCTGCCCGCACACCCTAAACTCTGCCCTCACAACTCCTCCGATGTCCGCATCAACACAGCTCGTCCTCGGTTAGGGTCAGGTTGGGTCAACCCGATAACCCGCGTGGGTCTGGTCCGTGTTGGATTTCTTACATGTTTGCAAAAACGGGTTGGGTAAAGGTCAACCCGTTTAGACCCAGGTCAATCCGAGTTCAACCCAAACCCGACCCGCGGACCTGTTTTGACACCACTACAAAAACGTCCATCATACTTCAGTTATCTAATAGATGTTGTAGGCATTGACACAAAAGTTTGCATAACTACATCAAAATAAACTATAAAAGTAATAAATAAACTTTAAGCATAAATTCATATATAGTCAAAGTCTTTAATTTACATCATATGCATCTTCTTTATAATGCATCCAAAACTATACACCCAAGAAGCAGGACAAAATTAGTAAACCTGCTTACCGCCCGAACTACTCCTTACCCTTGCATTAATTCACAATTATAATCTATGATGAGCTATACGCTCACTAGGATAAACAATTCTAACACAAAATTCAAATATATAATAAAATAACATCATTTTCAAAGTAATACAACCAACAACACAAGTTAATAACACAAGTTCACATAAAAATAAAAGTTCATTTCAACTAAATTACACTACTCTGACTCCGTCGACTCCTCCTCAGGTGAAGCTACGTCTTTTCCACTCAGTTGCTCCCTCATCTTGCGCATTTCATCCAGCAACTGATTGTGTTGCGCCTGTGCTTGCAGCTGAGCTTGAACCTGTGCTTGAACCTGTGCTTGCACCTGTGCTTCCAGCTGAGCTTGAATCTGTGCTTGCAGCTGAGCTTGCCAATCAACTTGTGATTTCCTTACTTGTTCTAGCTCAGCTTGAAGGGCAACTATTTGTTGAGCTTGTAAGGACTCATGCGAACTGGATGCGAAGCTGGATGCAGTAGAGGAGGTCATCCCCTCGTATGCCTGAGCTTGCGCACCTAAGCCATATACTCTACCATGCTGCATTCCTCCGACGGCCTGCGACCACATGCGATACTCAGAATATTCCATAGAGCCGCCAGAAGAGCCCTCACCTGCTGCGGCACGAGTCTCTCGAATCCGTGTATATTCCTCCTGTGAAAATCGAATATAAGTATATATATAATTAAACTAAAACTTATAAAATATCAAATATTTATAAATATACTAACATGGGCCTTCCTTGCTCTCTCATCAATCCATTGTTGATCCTCCTGTCGCTTAGGGGTGCGACTATGCAATTCCACAGGAGTTGGTTCTCTACCAAGTGACGCTTTCTGTTACAATTAAGAGAGTTTTATCAATACTAATTATTAAAAAACAATTTTAAAAAATAATTAAAATTCATTACCAAACGACGCCTGTGCTCAGTATGTGGAACGGAGCCTCCTGTATGAAGTGCACTACCTAAGCCCCCAACATCAGAAGCTCTGTTCTGTCGATTTTGATCCCTCCTCCTAGTGTACTCTTCGCTGCCCCAAGCTGCATTCAACTCAGCCCATATCTCCTCTCCAATCCACAATGGTCGCTTCCCAACCTTTCTAACATCTGTGAACATGTCGCGCATCCGAGTAGAGCCACGCTTCTCAAAATTCCTTCTAATCCTGTCATTGTGTTGGGGCAGCCAACAAAACTCTTTCTGCAATTAAAAACAATCAATTAACCTTAAGTAAGAAAGAATAAATCATTTAACATAAAAACAAAAAAACAGAAATACCTCAAACTCTCTAAACCACATCTCCCGGACTTCTTTTGGGACTTTCTTCCAAGAAATATAAGGAGCGTCAAACCTGCTCCGTATGATGTCCCGTATTTTATGTGTTGGTTGTTTTGATGGATAGAACCTACAAAAAAAAAGTTATGTAAAACAAATATAAAATATAAGATAAAATAATTAGTTAGTTTAAATAAAAGTTACCATACGTACGTGTCACCCTCAGGTGCTATCAACATTCTACCATCTGTCTGCTGCTCTGCTGCAGCTGCTGTCGAAGGTCCAGCTGCTGTCGAAGGTCCAGCAGCTGTCGAAGGTCCAGCTGCTGTCGAAGGTCCAGCTGCAGCAGGCTGATAGGGTGGTGGGGGATAGTATGGTGGAGCATATGGTGGAAATGGATAAGTAGGAGGGGCACCAGCATAAGGTGGGGGTGTGAAGTATGGGTAGAAAGGAGTAGCCTGCCCGAGATCTGGTGAAGGAAATCGAAGGTCCGGTGAGTAGAACTGCGGGCTACTTGCTCCAGGAGTGGGTAAAAGCTGTGTAACAGGCTGAGGCTGTGAAGCAGGCTGAGGCTGTGTAGCAGGCTGAGGCTGTGTAGCAGGCTGAGACTGTGTAGCAGGCTGAGCCGAGGTGGTCTCCTCAGTATGTAGTGACCTATGTGGTCCAATTGTAGTCTTCTTAGTGCGCCTGTTAAAAATATTTTTTATCAACCCTCTACTAGGCTGCTCCTCACCTGAAGCCATCTGCACATAAATAAAAAAGAAATATTAGAAATATGAGTTATAACAAAAATGGAAATTAACGCAGTGCAGTAGCTAAAAAATTTGACTGAAGTAAAATACAGGTAAGTAAAAAAAAACGGAGTGCAGTAGTTATAAATAACATGAAAGTAAAATACAGGGAAGTAAAATAAAAAGCAGTGCAGTAGCAAGAATAAATTTAATTTACCTTATGTTGTTAACTCATCATTTGTTGATTCACTTTCATCAGATGATACACTCCTAGCACAATCAGATTCATCATCACTTTCCTCTATGTTTAAATCTACCTCCTCTAACTGCAACTCGCTCTCATTAAACCTGATTTGGTCATCTACATTGATTGGGAGATCTTTTAAATTAGACATAAACTCTTCTTGGTGTGCTGTTGGTATCGTACTGGTTTTCTCAATTACTCCCCTTGGTTTAGTCTTCATAACTACCAACCAATCCTGTTTGCCTCGTATTCCGCTTGGATAGTTAGCATAATAGACTTGAGTTGCTTGACTAGCAATGATGAAAGGATCAAACTTTGCATATCTCCTAGCCTGCTTTACTTCTGTTATACCGTAAATTGGATGAACTTTCGTGCCTCTATTTGGTACTGGATCAAACCATTCACAATTGAAGAGATACACAATATTCCTCATACCGGGATATTCAACCTCTAATATTTCTTGTAATACCCCGTAGTATTCAGAATCATCGCCTGTATGTGTGTTCCCTCTTACACATACGCCTGAGTTTTCTGTCTTCCTACCTTCACACAAATTTTTTGTTTGAAATTTATAACCATTTACCTCAAATATTTGATAGCATTTTACTAATCTATTTGGTCCCCAAGCTAACTCAGATAACCTTAAAAACTGGGAACTATCTTCAGCGTGTACCTTTAAATGTACAAGATGTCATTGTTACTAATATTAATTGCAGAAATAATTAACTCATTAAGTAAGAATAATTATTCAAAATATACCGTATTTTTGAACCAAGCAGTGAATTCTTTTTCCACTATATTCTGGACTTCTCCTTCTTCTGATATACTAAGACCATCAATGAACCTCCTACAAATTCATATCTTGAGTTTAGAAGAAAGTTAAAAGAGAACTAAAAATATAACAAAATGAAATTATACTTACTCGAGATACGGCTCAACTTCATCACAATTAAGCAAGATGTACAATGTGATAACTGTCATCTCTTTATCAGTCAAATAGCGCACGGTGCTAGCGCCTAAAGGTTCCCCAATTCCACTAAATACAGATATATTAGAGGATTTACCAACATTCTGAGATGTTGAACTTTCACCAGATTGATATATTGTTTCAAAATAATACGAGCAAAACTGAGTAGTCTCGTATGTTAAATATGCTTCACAGATAGAGCCTTCAGGTCGTGCTTTGTTCTTAGCGGTCTTCTTAAGTTTATTTAAATATCTCTCAAAAGGATACATCCACCTATATTGAACAGGTCCACCAACCATAGCCTCATATGGTAAATGAATAGGTAGATGCTCCATAGAGTCAAAAAAGCCTGGAGGAAATATTTTCTCAAGTTGACACAAAATAAATGGAATTTGCTGCTCCATATGAATCAAATTTTCCACATTTAATTTAGAAGAGCATAAATCTTTGAAGAAGACACTTAACTCGATCAAGGGCTTCAAAATCTGATCTGGCAGATAACTGAAAGCAGTGGATAGTAGACATTGCATGAAGATGTGACAATCATGACTTTTCAATCCAAATAATCTCCCTGATCTTATGTCAACACACCGGCTTAGATTGGAAGAATATCCATCAGGTACTCGTAGAGTCTTAACCCATTCACAAACTGCTCGTTTTTGCTCTAAAGTTAATGTGAATGGAGCTTTTGGTTTGAGGAATTTTCCCGCTCCACCATCCTTCAATTCCAAAGCTTTCCTTCTACAAATCTCCTTTAAGTCCATCCTTGCTTTTATATTATCTTTTGATTTCTCTTTGATGTCCATAACTGTATAGAAAATATTATCAAAAACATTTTTCTCTATATGCATAACATCCAAGTTATGTCTAATCAAGTTTGTTCTCCAATATGGCAACGACCAAAAAATACTTTTCTTGGTCCAATTATGGTAGACACCATATTCCGGCAATCTGAACTCAGCTAATCTTGGAGATTCCATTATGGTGGGCAAGAACTCTACTCTTTCAAAAATTTCTTCACTACTGAATCTTGGTGGAGGAGGAATCATCACCATTTTATTTTTAGTAAAAGCTTCTTTATTTCGCCTGAAAGGATGACTTTGAGGCAAAAACATTCGATGACAATCGAACCAACTGTTCTTCCTACCATACTTTAAAGTGAATGATTTTGTATTTTCCAAACAATATGGACAAGCTAACTTGCCTGAAGTGTTCCAACCTGAGAGCATACCATATGCAGGAAAGTCACCAATTGTCCAAAGTAATGCTGCTCTTAGTGTAAAATTCTGTTTGGTGGAGATATCATATGTACTTACTCCTTCTTCCCATAATAAACTTAAATCATCAATCAGAGGTTGTAAGAAAACGTCAATCTTTAATTTTGGATTATGTGGCCCTGGAATTATAAGTGACAGAAACAGATAAGGAGTAGTCATACATAACTCTGGAGGAAGATTGTAAGGAGTAAGTATCACAGGCCAACATGAGTACGGTGTAGCCGACTGACTGAATGGAGTAAAACCATCTGCGCATAAACCTAATCTGACATTTCTTGGTTCTGCCGCAAATGTGGGATGTGTACGATCAAAGTGCTTCCAAGCCTCTGCTTCTGATGGATGTGTGATAACACCTTCTTGTGGAATGCGATCATTATGCCATCTCATATGTGCAGCAGATCTCATGGATGCATATAGCCGTTGTAGTCTTGGAATTATTGGAAAGTAGAACATCTTACTAACAGACACATCTTTCTGCTTTCTTCTATTTCTAGATTTGGGTTTAAATCTTGGTGCATTGCAATGACGACATACAGTTTCTGCAGTATCTTCTTTAAAGTATAGCATGCATCCATTGACACAACAATCTATCTTTGTGCATGTCAAACCAAGTTTCGAAACTAACTTCTTTGTCCGATATAGATCTGTAGGAACTAAATTATCTGTCGGATTGGTTTCCTTAAGCAGCCCAATGAATTGATTAAAACATTCACGAGCAACATTATATTCAGCCTTGATGCTTAACATCTTCACAGCAACAGATAGTTCTGAGTGAGTCGTGCACCCTGTCCAGATTGGTTGCTGTGCAGCATGCAATAAATCATAAAAATTCTGTGCCTCCGTATTCGGTAACTCTTCATAAATTCCAGTTGCATCATGAACTAATTCCTCAAGATTTGGACGGATGTTTTCAGCCTCAGCAACATTACTACTTGTAGAAGGACCGCATTGATAATCAAATTGTGGCTCATACTCACCATGACAAGTCCAATACCAATACCGTGGCATGAATTCTCTGCGATACAGATCAACAGTTACGTCATCTGGTTCTAGGATCACTAAATTTTTGTGTTTAGAACATGGACATCGAAACTTTCCTTCAGATATAAAGATCGACAGCTGTTTCGCTTGCTGAATGAAAAGGTTCACCCCATTGATGAATTCATCAGTTAATGTCTTCCGACTTTGAGATAATCGGTTATACATCCAACTTCGTTGATTTCTAATATCCATAACCTATAAATAAGAGTAAAAATTTAATGGATTTATATATTTCTATCCATAACATAAAATTATGTTACACTTATTAATGAATTGTTTGCTCAAAGTCACAATACCCTCACTAGGTCTACTAACCACTAAAGCAAAAAGATATGGAGTAATGTTGATCTCCATGTATAATCCAACTTTACCTTCAACACCCTCTAGTCTTATCAACAAGAACAATACCATCAACAAAAAGCATGCACCAAGGTACATCCTCTAGCAAATATCTAGTGCTAACAACCATGACTAAAACATAAAAAAAATAGACTAATGTTGATCTCCATAATCCAAGTTTACCTTCAACTCTCTCTCTAGTCTTATCAACAAGAACAATATCATCAACAAAAAGCATGCACCAAGGTACATCCTCTAGCTAATGTCTAGTGCTAACAATCATGACTAAAGCAAAAAGATATGGACTAATGTTGATTTCCATAATTCAAGTTTACCTTCAAATCCCTCTCTAGTCTTATCAACAAGAACAATATCATCAACAAAAAACATGCACCAAACTATCCTCTAGCAAATGTCTAGTGATAACAATCATGACTATAGCAAAAATATATGAACTTAAGGCTAATCCTATATGTAATCCAACCGAAATAGCAAAAAAAATTGAAAACAAAAACCAAACCTTCGGTTCTCCTCGGCGGCGCGCGACTAGGCAGACGTGCGATTAGGAAGGAGGCTTGGTGAAGTCCGGCGATCGTCGACGGCGAAGTCCGGTGACCGTCGGCGATGTCTAACCACGGCGAGCGACGAACGGCGACGGAGGGCGACGGGCGAAGCAGTCGAAGTGAGAGAATGTAAGGAAACAAATGACGGCCAGACGGGTTCGGGTTCGCGAAATAGGGCTTTTACCGGCGGACGTTCCGCCGGTAGTTGCATTAGTAACGTCGGTATCATTTCCGACGTCTACTCCGTCGGTTATATTTCGTTGAGTTTAAAATAAGCCGGCGCAATTTCCGCCGGTAACATACGCCGTAACAGTTCCGCCGTAACGTGCGACGGAAATGGTTCAGGCATCCCTGTACCGTCGGATTTTCTGGCGGAACATTCGTCGGTGAATTTACGGCGTATTTTGCGCCGGAAAGGTTGACGCAAACTTTACGTCAAACACATCCGCCGGAAACGGCGCCGTTTATTACCGTCCAGACTTTTCCGCCGGAAAATCCGACGGTATTCGCGTGTTTTCCTGTAGTGGACTAAAATGGTCTCCAACTATATTAAATGATCATTTTGATCCCTCAAGTCTCTAAAAAGAAATCAAAATAGTCCTGTGGTGGGACTATTTTAGATTCTCTTTAAGGAGTTGAGGGACCAAAATGTTTCTTTAATATAGTTGAGAACTATTTTGATTTTTCATAAAGAGTCAATGGACCATTCTAATTTTGTTCTCAATAGTTAATGTTATTTAGGTTATATATATCAATATATAAGTGATGATCATAAATTCATTTAATATAATTTAAAATTAAAAATTCATAAACCTTTCAGTAACATCCACCCCTTGAATTTTGTGGAAAGTGTAGGAAAAAAATATTTGCTATAGTAAATTAGTGGCTTAAGCAGATCATTAAATATATGAGTACTATAATTAAATACTACAATTAAGTAAATTAATCTATAATTGCTATTATTTTGATATTTATTTGTATACTTCTATATATAAAAATAATTGCTTCAAAATGTATAATTTTATAAGAAATTTATTGATCATTTTTTTGGGATATGTGAAAAAAAAAGATAAAATTTTTCTAGAAAATTTTAAATGTACTTTTTAAAAAAATTTAGATGTTGCATCTAGCTATAATATATGAAATTTAAAATGCAAGATAGTAAATACAATAAAGTAAAATGTGAATATAATGCCAATCGCATCCACATGCCCACATCTCTTTGAAAGAAAAATATTAATCCCTATTTTGCATAATAATATGTAGAGAAGCTTCATTCCATCATTTGCTTCAACAATGACAATGGGAACCGCTTCTTCAGTACTCCTAACAATTGAAATCACTCTTTTGATTCCGTTAGTGTAAGAAGAATGGGGAAGTGCACCTATCCAAATCCTCTTAAAAATTTGATGTTTACTAAACAAGGAGAAAATAATAAAAATGCTCCCTTGACTCTTTATGAAGGACCAAAATGATCCTCAACTATATGAAAAGACTATTTTGGTCCCTCAAGTCTTTAAAGAAGAATCAAAATAGTTCCATTATAGGACTATTTTGGTTCCTCTTTATTAAAACTAGAGATTTGATGTTAAAACTAGAGATTTGAGAGGGAAAAAAGACATACTTTCATTCAGTAATATCTTCCCTATTTATAGATCTATACAAGATATCTTAATGAGGAAACAATAAATTACAGATTTAATGCCTAATAAAATCTTTCCTAAATTAGTTCCTTCATTATGGCGTGATTCATGAGAGCTTCCCACGGATTGATCTCAGTCCGTTGGATTCTTTGCACTGGAAACGGTTGGATTTTAACACTCTTTAATGAGTTGAGAGATCAAATTGGTCCTTTAATATAGTTGGGGACTATTTTGATCTTTCATAAAGAGTTAAGGGATTATTTTAATCCTTTTTCTCACTAAACACGTGAAACAACAAAAAATCCAATCCTACAAGAGATTGGTGGGAAGATTCTTACCACAAAAGTCATGAGAAAATAATAAAGCCGTGAGTCTTAAGAAACTTTCAAGAAATAATGCAAGTGTTTATATAGATTTCATTGACCATGGTGAGATATAATGAAACGGTATTTATAGGCCTGAAACCATACATGACAAAGATTCCCTAGAAGTTATCTTCAATATGCCTAAAAAGAATTTTCCCATTGGAAAAATTAAGTATAGGAAAAATTGTCAAAACATATATAAGATGGTCTAGTATTATGCATAAAGTGCAAAAACATCATTTTAATATTCTAAAAAAATTCCAAATTATATAAAAAGATGAAATTTTCTGTAGATGAAGTTAACATCATCATTAACTTTATCACAGCTATTTGAGATCAGTTTTATGAATTCTCATTTTTTATTCATTCTTATTGAGTGCTATCTGAGGAGTTAAATTTATATTTATAAATTATTTTGAACAACTTCTATCTATCTAATCTTAGTTCTACCTCTTTTCATTTCTAATCCTTTCATTTATTTTATCCGCCTTTATTATTGGCTCATCATCTACCCTTCATTGAGTGTGTCTAAATGACAAACCAATTTTAATTACTTCATCTTTAGTAAACGATTCTCCAACTGCTTTTTTAATATATTCATTCATATTTTATTCTTTCTAATTTCTTCACATATTCATTTCAATATTTTTATTTTTGTTATACTCAATTATATATAAATAATTTTTTTATTTCCCAATATTTGGGTCAACACAACATCATCAATTTAGTGAGAGTTTTGTAAAATTTATCTTTAGGTCTTCATGGAATTCCTATCACACGAAATGTACTTCAGAAGTTATTTCTTTTTCTATATCTCTATCCTTTTATATAATAGATCCAAAATACATAAATCTATTACACCTTACCATCTCACCTTTTAAAGTTACATATCATATTGCTAGTGTGTGTTTTATTCATTCGTTAGGGGACAATAAAACTAGGCATGTTTCAATCTCTTGATGAAGATCGAGTCAGTAATTGCCTACTTGAAGCCCGTATCATTAGCAAACTTCAGCCCCATCAAATGAAGATGATCATTGCATGCAAGACGTAGGAAACAAAGTAAGAGTTCTTTGTTCTAATAAAATTAGTTATGTGTTTGATTGTAGTCATTGAACCTAAATCTTTAGTCTTTGGTTTGATACTAAACAAGAACCATCCAATCAAAATATTTGATGGTCTCTGAGTCATATATGACCATAGAGCCCCACCTCTCTTAATCCCAAGTTAAAACCTTTTAAGAATATTTATAAGAAGATGATTTGGATATATATAAACAGTAGAATGACCTTAGCCTTTGATCCTTTTCTAAATTTGGTCTCTAATACCATCATTTTTATGCTTTTCAGGTTGTTGACACGTTATGGGGTGAACATAAAGAAATAGAAGACCATATTGTTCCCCAACCAAAGGAACGTGATGGAAATATTTTCTCAAAGTTTGAAAGGTGTAGCAAGAAGCAGAGAAGTGAAGATGATTGCAATGCTATAAGTTCTGTAATGGAAACTTGCGGAACTAAAAAAAATTTTCTCGTTTGCAATGTGAAAACCAGCTCCAGCAGTAATACAAGTCAAGAACTCAATGATGCAGGCATTGACATGGATTCATGGCCTGACTTGCCTAACTTAAGCATGTCATTTGGTGGAGGCTTCAATGATGAAATCGTTCGAGATTCCGTTGTAACTGGATTGGTGAGTGACCTTGATGATACCTCTGATCTTAAGTCTGTTGGGGGTTTTATGGAAGAATACAATCATTCTAGTGGATTGCTTCATGACAAGGATTCATCATCTTTAAGCAAAACATCTATTCTCTTAAATGGCAATGAGATGCAGCTTAATGGTGAGCCTGAGCTGTTTGGGCATGATGAGAAGGAAAATGACAAATTTATGGACTATGACTGGGCTGACATTGAAGACTTTGGTGATCTTGATAAGATGTTTAGGTAAGAATTTCTTGAACTTTTTTTCAAATTATTTTATGAATCTTTTTCATTGCATTTTTAAATGATGATTCTACAGAAGCAATGATTCAATATTTGGAAATGAAATGATTGACAACACCGATACCTTTCTCACTGCATCTGCAGAGTTAATTAGCTGCACTTCCCAGTCCATTCCTGTGCCTGTAAGTTTGCAAAATATTAGTTTATATTATTTCAAAGAAGTTTTTGCTACATGCCTGCAATAATGCGAGAGGATTCTTCTTTATTCGCATTCAGGATATTCCAATAGCCAGGGAACAAGCTTGGGAAGAAGGCTCTTCCTCTCATCATTTAGGTGAACATTCAAATGTAAAAGTGAATCCTTTGCAGAAGGGGAAGGCAAGTCCTCTGCGTGAAAATTCATCTTTTTTAGGTGTACTATAGGTGATTCTTATGGAGAAAGTTCCTTACTTTGGCAGACAGCATATATAATTTTGAATTCTAACGGGCAGATTTCATGTCATGCTTATCTTGGCAGTGAATCTTCTGGAATTTGCAGTCAGATGTTATACGAGATGAAGTTTTAACCTTTTTGGTTTGCATATTGTCCTCAAATATGGTATTTTGTAGCTTCAATAGGAAAATAGATATCTGTTGTGAGCTATACTTCCATACAATCTACTAACTGGTAGCTAGTGGTCTAAAATTGAAGTAATCACAATTGTCTTTTTCATCGTAATAAAAGTTAATTGGATTGTGATGCGCTTCAAGTTTTTATAATGCGTGAATCCGAAAATATCAGATAGATGTGTTTCCTACTAACCGCTGGCAATTTTTTAATTAATCTTGCCATTAACAACCATGCTAGAGAATAGCTAAACATCACATATCTGAGATCTTTTTCGTCAAGCTATTCTTACCATCTGAAGCATCACCTTCACTGCTTATTCAAAATAAAAAAAAATATTGATTAATTATCAACTGTGCTTACTTGGAATTATGGAATACTTCAAACATCTGCTTCAGTCATTAGGTTCATTCCTGATTCACTTTGCTTTCCCGCTAATGACATGAAGCTTCCCGCACATCGATGGACGTTAGGCAAGAACAAGATACAAACCCATATTGATAAAAAATTTTGTTCCAAGTTGATTTAGAATAATAGAGTATACAAATTGAAATAGAGTATAAAAATTGAATGAGCTGTATTCAGTTAGTTCGTTAGAGTTTGTTGCAACTAGTTACAATTGTTAAAGGGAAGCAATATTTTTGTAAATGTTGACGTCTAATCAACCGGTCCGTCACCGACGCTCGCAAACAAACAAAGCCCGACCATCTGCCCATTCACCGACTCACTCACGCACAATTACACGATCTCACAACTGCTTCTCTCGTGACAAAACTTCCTCATACGACAACAACCGAACCACACGCTCATTCGAACTCTCTAGCTCTCTCAGAACCAAAGGCACCTCTCCCTCTCGATATTCTCCTATTCTCGTTCCAGTCGCACAAGCCTTTTGAAGATGCCTGTGTCAATTAATTGAATAATTGATTAATCAATTTTGAACTAAAATTCAATTAATTGAATAATTGATTAATTTAAAATCTAATTAAATTAATTAATTTAAAACTTAATCAGAACTTTAATTAATTTAAACTTTAATTAAATTAAATTAATATTTAATCAATAAACCATTCATTAAAATTTTAAAATCTTTGAAATTAATTAATTTTATTGAGCAACCAATCTTTAATTCAATTAATAATTAAACTAGACATAATTAAATAAGTTTACAATCATTTAAAATTAATTAACGAGCTGAGCAATTAATTTAAAATAAAAAATAAACTTTCAATTAATTAAATTAAGTCTAAAATTTAATTAATTAATGCAAATTAATTCAAAATTTAATAAAATGCATTAAAATATTTAAAGAAGAATATTCACACTAAACAACCTAAGTACAACACATACCAACTAAAACCCAAACTCCTAAAACTAAATAAAACTGAAAGATAAGCTCCAAAAATCCTCACCAAAATCCCTCAAACTCCTGGCGAACTCCATCCAATTGTAAACCCTACAACTGCAAGCTTCAGCTCCTATATTTGCTAGACAAAAATACCTACAAACAAGTAGACTAAAGTTTGTGCAGGGTAAACAAAATTAGTACCGGAAAGAACAAAACAAGTGTTGGAAAGAACAAACAAGTATGTAAAGCTACTACTACAGGCAAGACTATTGCTGAAAGGAATCTAGAATTATAGACGGAACAAAGTACTGGAAATAAGGTACTGAAGCTAAAACAATGGTACTAAAGCGAAAGATAAGCTACTAAAGTAGGAAAGAAAAGCACTGCAGGTAAAACACTAGTGCTGGTGTCAAAGCAGTGGAGGGTGCAAAGCCAAATGTTTGTTGCTAAAACCCCGCTACTAAAATCCTGCTAACCTAAAGTTTAACTAACAACTTCTAATAAAGGTCATAAGTTCGACTTTGGTTAATGCATAAGGGGAAACCTCTAGGTATAAATAATATAACCTTAAATCCGGCTACAAGAGCCACCTCTAATAAAGGCCATAAGTATCACTTTAATAAGGGTGTTAGGAAAAACTTTCCCAGAATAAATAACACATCCATGATAATCTTGGCAATCTCTAATAGAGGTCGTAAGACTTACTATATGGGCTACTTCCAAGGAAAGCCGTAAGACCTGCTATACGAGCTGTTTCCCCAAATCCAAACATACGAACTACTTATAAGGGAAGCCGTAAGACCCGCTACACGAGCTATTTTCAATGAAAGTAGTAAGACCAAATTTCTTAAACTAACAGGCTACTTTCAATGAATGCAGTAAGACCTAACTTCTTAAACATACGGGCTACTTCCAAGAGAAGCCGTAAGACCCGCTACACGGGCTATTTTTAATGAAAGTCGTAAGCCCCGACCCCAAATCTAAATCAAACAACTGGTTAACTTGTAAATGAAGTCATAAATCTTAAACTATATTAAATATTGAGTATTCTAACGGATGTAAACCTCAAATCATAATAAAATCAAAATTCACACATATCAATTTCAGTTTACTCGGGATCCCTGAGAGGTGGCAACCCATAGTTGTTAATCAGATTTCCTGGACACTACGATCAACGATTGTGAGTGTTAGTAGTTTGAAACCTACGGTATACTCGAGACGACGGAATCATGGAATCTTGATCGGTTTTACTTCCATCCCCCACAACTAAAATTAAAACAATTGCACGTCTAAATATTGATTCATCCTTAATCGAGATTTCTCTTTTACGCGGTAGGAGGTGTAATTAACTATGAGAGCTCATAGGAAGTGGAACCTTAGAACTAAATAAACTCTGATGCTGATCATCGGGGGAAATTTGATTAATTTTAATTCTAATCTACCTCCGGAGGAAATGGAACCTAAAGCTTATGAAAACGGGGTTCGTGCCATAGCACCATCTTTTCCTGAGCGAATAGTAAAGTGATTGAAAAACTTATAAATACAGCTACTAACTAAAAAGAGAAACTAAGAGAGCAGATGTTTTTCTCTTAGTATGATTTTAATGATCTGTCTCGTTGCTTTTTTTGGTTTGAGACTAAGTGGGGGTGCAGTGTCGTGGAAGTTTCTATGGAACATGCTCCAATCACAGCTCTTAACCCTGAAAGTGTCCAACAAGTCTCAGAGCACTCAAAATGCACATACAACAATTCCATAGTGACAACCCTCAAAGTTGACCATTTATTTTTTTTATCATAATCTTTTAGAGGAAGAATGACTTCTTATAGCATCGGTGCACGTAGATGAGTTGGCTTTGAGCTGGACCAAAAGCACCTAAATAAACTACTGAGTTCTTGGAACTCTTTTAAGTTGAATGTTCTTAAAGGCTTCGGTGTATCATTGTATACAGGTTTGCTGGGTTAATTGGTTAAATTGAATCAACTTTGTTTGTCAAAAAGTTTTTACAATGCTTCGAAGAACTTGCAAATCAAAATTTAGCCACCCCTTCATCTTTTTCTCCATTTCTTTTTTTGAATCAAGGTTGTGCTCCAATATATGGCAAGAAGTTTGCTCATTACGCTTACATTTGCTATTGCAAGCTTTCTAATGAGCCAAATAAATGGACCAAACACTTGTCCCAACCCATTGTTCAAAGTCTAATTCGGACTATACTCCACAAAAAAAGGCATTACTGATGCAACATTTGATTTCAACATAGTTGGGCGAGCAAACATCAAAAGGTTTATGTTTCCAATACAACAACCAACATAACAACAATAAGCCTTTATTCCACTGCATGAGGTCGGCTACATGAATCCTTTTTCTCCTCCATTATGTTCTATTAGGAGTCAAATTCTCATTTGAATTTAATAAAAAATGTCATTGTAATACTTTCTAACAAAGCCTTTTTTTATGTCTACATCTACCGTACTTAACATAGGCCACATCCAATAGATTTACTCTCCTAATGGGGTCATCAGAAGGCCAACATTTTATATGACCACACCATCTAAGTTGGCTCTATTTAATCTTATCTAGCACTGGAGCTACTCCAACCTTTTCATGTATATATTCATTTTGTATTCCATCTTTAAGTGTAAAGTCACTTATCCACTTGAGCATCTTCATCTATGCAGCACTTAACTTAATTTTATGCTTCTCTTTTAATGGACAATATTTTACCCCATAGAGTATTGCTGGTCTCACTACCATCTTATAAAATTTTTCTATAAATTTGAGATGTACTTCATAACAGGCCCAATGCATTCCTTCACTTCAACCATCCTATTAAAAATTATATTTAATAAATAGTTTAATTAAAAAATGACCAAAATACCCCTTGATTTAACACCATTAACCAAAAAATTTGATGTTAGGATAAAAAATGCCCTATTTTAAGAGTTGAGGGTCCAAATTGGTCCCTCAAAAAAGTTAGGGACTAGTTTATCCCTCACAAAGAGTTGATGAGCCATTTTGGTCCTTTTCTCTTATAGAAAATAACACAAGTAGTTTAAATTTTATTATGTTGTAGGGGTGGGATTGTTTTATGAGTGTAACTTTCTCACTCTATGTTTTTCAGTCCAATGAAGGCTATTGATAAGTTCAAACAAAGGAATATGTGCTAGGTTTTATAGTGGAGATAGTGAATTAGAAGGTTATGCATTCACCATGGGCTACCAAGCAATATACCTTATTGATGAGCTTTTAATATGACTTTATATTATATTAAGAAACGAATTAAATCACCTCAAATGTTCAAGAATAGCTCACAAGTATGAACAAAATTCCACCACAAGCAAAGCTCCTCTTGCTGAAAAAGTTCTCTTCAACTGTTTCTTGAAAATCCTCCTCCCAAGCTTGTTCTGATTCTAAAGTTGATGGTGGTGGGAAGCTTTATAAGCAGAGTAATGGTTGGAGATGACTATTTATGGCTGGCTTATGATGTAGAGATGTGATCTAGGGTTGGTTTAATGTGTGTTCTTTGGGTGGTTTGAAGGTGGGGAAATTTTGGCTATCTTAAATGGTTCTTGTTTGGATTGAATTAGTTCAACTCTTTCAGTAATGGGTTTAGGGATGGCTTAATGGAGTTAAATGATTGCGGAGGGGTAGATCTAGAGCTTTTGGTGGAATTTTCGAAGCTTTAATGGCTTGTGAGAGGGCATTGTCCGCATTTTGCAAGGCCTCGTCCTATTCTAATAAATGGTAGTGTTAGACAAGGAGAGCGCATTGTTCGCATTTTGCACTTGATTTGTTGATGCGGGCTACTTTCATATCCCCTCTGCTCGAGTGAAGGTTACAAAGAGATTAGAAGCACTTTATCCTACCCTGAAGGAGCAAGCACTTGTTGGTTCTCCAGGTGGGCTCACCACCGATCTTCATTACCGGAATTCTGAGGAATACAGTTTCCCATCATCAACCTTCATTGTCGGAAATTCTGAGGAATATTGGGCCTTCCATCTCCGACCTTCATTGTTGGAATTCTGATGAATACTGGTCATTCCACTAGCCTTCATTGTCGGAATTCTAAGCAATACTGATCTTCCTTCTTGCATGCAAAGTCCAAAGTTGACCGAGCAGAAGCGAGAGAAGTCGAGCGTAGGACTTCCTCCTGCGTGCATCTGAAAAAGCCGAGAGTTCCCTCTCATGGTCGGGACAAGAAAGAGTGTGAGTCCTGCACTCCTTCTGACGATCATATTAGAGGGATCAGAGGCCTTGCATGCACTTATTTGGGGAAGATCGAATAGGTGATGGAGTCAAACGATTGATTTGCATGGGGCTGAAGGCTGGCTCGATCGGATGGGAAGCGATCTACATGCCAAGTGCTGAGCCGCTTGAGACTTGTTTTTTCTGTTGCTGTCTCTGAAGCTTGCTACAACCCTTAAAACAAATTTATTTTCCTTTATACTGTTGTACCTTCATTGCCGGCCTTCCCTTATTGCAGTTATTCTATCTATAACCAATACAACCTTCATTGTCACGCTGCTTAATATAGCTCTACCTTTCTGAGGCTAATTATTAAGCTGGAAATGACAGATCTGTATTCTCCATCTTGAGGGAGAGTGGCAAATATCATCCCATATGTTCCTTACTCTTCGATCCTATGGCTAGTATGGGGATCCGTGGGAGGTTCACCTAGATCACGCCGATCTACTTCCATATTCGGGTGGCTGATTTATGAAGAATTATATTAGGGCAATTATGTATGATTCTCTAGTTATTTGTTTCTTTATTAAGATATTTTGTATAGATCTATAAATAGGGATAATTTTGTGTAATAAAATTAAGCTCTTTTCCTATCCAATTCTCTGAATTTATCAGTATTGCATGATGGGGATCTTATATGGATTCTACATCAGATTATTGTGGAGAGCTCTGGCTAGTTTTATCCTTATATATGTGAATGTTGGACCTTCACATGCATTTATTCTCTCTAGATTTGTTTCTGCAAATAATTTACCGTTTGAACAAAACCTCTCAATGCAAATGCAACCAAATTGGTAGCATTTACTTTGCAGAGGCTTTGAAAAGTAAATGAACTAAAATTGGGTTGTTGTAAAGTAATACAGCAGTTTAGAAAGGTGGCATTTTCCGACATTCTATTCATCTTTACACCCATTTTGTAGCTAAGCAAAGTCCCTAAATAAATTGTTATGATGTATTGAACTGCAGTTTTCCCTCTCTTCCTTTGTCCTTTCTTTTACACTTCCATCCTTCTCTGACATCATCTTATTAGTTATATGGTTTCAGTTAATGTTGATTACCTCATATTGCCACTTATTTCAATTTTGCAGGCGGATATGGAAAATCAAACCCAGAGGACTAAAAAGAATAAGGAAGAAAAAGGAAAAGGTGGATCTTCTCAAGGCCTAAATAAATTCTTGTATATTGAAAACCAACAAATATCTAGTCCTAAACTGCAAGCTTCAGCCATGAATCCTCTACCAACATTCCAATCTCAACTCCTGGAACAAGCAAACTCGTCTCATCACATCATGCTCACCGATTTCGGATATCCTGGATATCACTTTCATGGTATGCCATTGCCACCTCAAATTCATGCAGCAAGGAACCAGCATAAGCCCGTCTCTGGTTCTTTCAAAGCTCATCTAGATTTCTCAAAGCACTCAAAACCAGTAGGGACTTCTTCTAAACCATTGATCATGACCCCTCAAGAAAAGATAGAAAAACTGAGACGGAGGCAGCAAATGCAGGCCATGCTTGCCATTCAAAAGCAACGAGAGCAATATAATCATCAAATCTCCGGCTCTGATGAAGCTCCCTCTCTGGCTTGCTTGCAAAATAACCAGAATCACGATGTAACCAGAAATACTGGTGTTGTGGAAGAGCTTGCACAAAAGCTATTATCATCAGATGCTAGCAGTCTAGCAGAACAAGATCAGTCTCAGATGATATCTTCTTCCCTTGACGGTCACTCTGTCGAAGAAGCTATATATTATCAGCTTCAAGATGCCATGGGAAAGGTTGGCACCTTCAGTTCCTGATTGGTTTGGTCTTTCTTATTACTTTCATTAATATTTGAAATGCTTAATGCTCTCTTTTGCAGTTGGACATGAATGTTAGACTCAGCATACGTGATAGCTTGTATCGTCTAGCCAGAAGCGCCATGGAAAGACAGAATATTAGTGACAGAAGCAGCACTAACAAGGGCAACAAGGAAGAAGATGAAATTTCTGCAGATGAAGAATCAAACAACCAGAACAGGTATAATTTTTCAGATAAAAATGTACTCACATGAACTGAAATCCCATTCTTATTAGTCTCCTTGCCTCATTTGCAATTCTGCAAAATACTATGAATTAATAGCAGAATTTTCTGCAGGTATTCAAGGTTGATAGACTCAGAGGCAGTTACTAATCCTATCGACCGGATTGTAGCCCACCTTCTTTTTCACAATCCTTCTGGGTCTTCTCTTATGCCTATTGCAGATGCAGGTATGTCCATGGCCACTTCTATGTGACCCTGAGAATGCATTAAAAACTGGATGGTTTATCTTGTGAATTACTTGGCAGCCTCGCAACATAAGTTGAAGGAAAGTCTATGAAGAGGTGTGAGAAACAAACTACACATTCAAATATGAACTGAGAAAAGTTTCCATTGTTATTTTCTAACAATTTGATTCCATTTTCCTACGTTTTGAGGTCTGGTTTTCCTTCCCTGTCAAGAAGCCATGTCGAGTTTACAAGTTCCAAGTTTCAATATTGTCTTGGTGGAGATATATCTATTCTACGTCTATGCATAGCCTGTGTATAGTTTACTTGTGTGTGCATTATCTAAGGCCGTTTGAACAGTTTTGTGTTAATTACCTCTGTAAGCTTAAATAAACCACCAAATTGTAGCTTTTGAGGACAAAACCACAAAACCTCAGTTGCTAAGATACAAAATTTTGGAAGTTTTGTTCCACTTAAGATATGAAATTGTATATGGCTATTTCACTTGAAGAAAACTGAAAGCACAATGTCAGGATGATCTGGTGTTCTAAATTTCTTTGCTTTAAATGATTTTCCTGATAATCTGCAGCACTGTTTCTCTCTGAGGTGATTGAAGAATTTATCTTTGCAGGCAAGAAGAGGGGTAAAACTAAATTCTAAGTATTTTTTAAAAGGCATCCTCTTTTTATTTGATGATTCGTTTGATATGATTTATATCTTTCAATTTTTGTCAGTTTTTTATAAGATTTGAAAGCAATTTTTAAAAGCAGAAAGGTGGATGGTTATAAGAGAAAGAAATCAAACTCCAAAGAAGCTTCAATGTTGGAGAAATTAGGGTTCGTTTGGGATAGCTTTCTTACTGCTTTCTAAAATAAATTTTTTTTTTTCACAAAAAATCTTTAAACTATAATTTTTTATGCTAAAAAGCTGTTTTAAAATGCTGTCCCAAATGAAAGTCTAAATGAATGTATACAATCAAACATATGTTTTTTTTTTTAAATTTTATAAATGAATAGTCTTTAGTATGAGCGTGTATGGAGAGTGGTTCAACGGTCATATACAAAACATGTGATGCACATAACCGAGCTGCGAGAGGGTTGTCTATGAGCTTGCATAGAAGAGAATATATTTTGTTCAATTATTTGAAATTTGGATTAATATACATGTTATATTTCTATTTAAGAAAATATGATTGAAAATTTGCTTCGAATAAAAATGCCCTTGATTATGTTCATGTCAAACTATCCTATTAGCAATATTGAGCAAAGTTGTTCTTAGCTTTTCCATGCGCTTACAATCATTTTCTCGATAATATCATCATCCTTTCAGCTGAGATTTCTTGTTACATTAGGAAGAGAAAGTTATGATTGAATTGGATGAAGTAGTTTAATGCTTTATTTGGGATAGTTTTCTTACAATTTTTTAAAGTAACTTTTTAGTATAAAAATTTTAAATTTTGCATTAAAAACTTGTTTTAAGAAGCAATAAGAAAGCTGCCCCAAACGAAGCCTAAGGCTCCAAACGAAGCCTAAGGCTCTGTTGCTTTATTAATGTTTTCTAAAGTAAATTTTTAGTAAAAAAAATTTAGTTCAAAAATTTTTTGCGTTAAAAATATGTTTTAAAAAGCAGTAAGAAAGTCATCCCAAACGAAGTCTAATTCAACTTTGGAAATCATGGGCTAACATTGTTAATCTTTAAATTTTGTTATAGGAATATGATTTAAATGATTGTGTAGATTCATACTTATAATGGGTTTGAACAAGATAAATGAGATTATTTAGATGAAGATTGAAAATAAATATTTTTAAAGTGTTGGGCTAACATATGGCCTTAAATAGTGGATTTACATTTTGAAATTGATTAAGGTGATATGTCCAAAGTAATTATCAAGTGAACTATCACTTGATAGTGATAGTCAGCCTATCATATCAACAAGCCAACTTCATAGCTAATTTGTACTAACATAACTACATGGAAGTATAAATACAACAATATGAGAGAGAGGTTGTTGAAATTATCAAACTTCAAACTCGAAGATTAAGATATGAATGGGATTTCAAATACTCAAAAGATAAGAATTTTAGATTTTTAGAAAGAGCTCCAAATATTCATATGGTTGATATATTTAATTAGAGACATTCGACTTACAAAGAAGGAAATTATTTGATCACATGGGTATAATCAAACCAAAGATGTCCATTTGAAAGATATGATCACATAATATAATAACTTAGCCAAAGATACATGACTAAATCGAGACAAGACTTAGTTAAGAGAGTATGAATGATTTAAGAAAAAAACCTAACAAGAGAGCATGGATGGTCAAAGAAAAAAATCTAACCAAAAGAGCATAAGTAGACTAAAAAGTGTTATAATTAAAAGAGTATGACTAAGAGAACCATCTAAGTCAAAATAGCATGACTAGACTAAAAAGAGTAATGTCCAATGGTAAAGTAAAGAATAATATTACCAAAATAGCATGACACTTGAACCACTGCACTGTTACTCTATAACATTGATTGCATGCCTTCTTTCACACTAAACATACTAAGGAACAGAGGCTTTCATAATAATTTTTTTTGCTCCCTTCAGCCATTCTCCTAAATGTGGAAGTTTAAGTTTAGAAAGTCATTTATTTAGACTGCTTGGCCAACTATTCACCGACCAACTCAATAGTTATATCAGCCAATTCCAATACACCCTCTGGTGTAATAGAAGGTGTTCAACTATTTTGATCAATCAGAAGTTCTTTCCCACTTTGATTCATTTTTTGTGCCTGAACAGTTAAACAAATCTTTAAGATTCATAAATGTAAAATATAGTCTCATTTCTATTCTACTCATAAACTCTAGTTGCATTTTAATTTTTCTAATAACCATTGCTCTTATACTACTTTGTCATGTCCTGAGATCTATAGTGGAAGATTTTTTTTCTTTTGCTATTTATTTATCTTTTCTTCTTATTTTTTTTTCTTTTATCTTTTATTTAACAATCAGATCAATTTGATATCCATAGTTGATTAATTACATTAAAGAAATATAAATAGTGAAAAAAAATATAAGTCACATTACTATAATTAATACTTACACTTTGATGGAGACTGGTTTGTAGAATGTTACATTCTTCGAGGAGATGACATGTTGTAGGTTTCAAGTTATTGGTAAATTAGAAACTCCTCCCAAGTTTTACTATTTTTCTTATAAATGTTTATTTTGTTGAGCTTAATTTTTTCGACTGAGAAGCCTATCGTATAAGCAACTACAATATAATGGTTTTCATCTTTAAGGTAGATCAAGTTCTCCAACATGCTTGAATGCTTCAATGAGGAATTTATAAACGGGGCAGAGACCAATCAATGAGGAATTCATTTTAGGATTGACTTAGATGTCGGCTGACTGGTTGTAGCCCCATTTATAAATTATTCATTGAAGCATTCAGACATATTTGAGAACTTGATTTGTCTTGAATGTAAAAACTATTTTGTTGTAGTTGCTTCTACGACAGGTATCTCAGTTGAAAAAATTAAGCTTAACAAAATGTACATTCATAGGATAAATAGTAAAGTTTGGGAGGAATTTAAAATTTATCGATAAGTTGAAACTTACATCACATCATTTTCTATAAGAATGCAATGTTCTCCAAATCAATCTTCATATTTATTGTCAATTTCTCATTTTTCTTTCTCAGTATCAAAATATTTTTATGTTAAAATTCTAAAATTTGGGAACCCTAAAATCTTGAGACATTTTGTGGATTATTTCTAAAAAATGAGCCCCAATAAAAGTTGGTGGACCTAGTGGTCAGGTCACTAGCCACAAACAATATACATTAAAATACTATTTCATTGAAGTTCGACTCCACATGTAATAATTTCTTGAATATATAATTACTATTTAATTAGGTGCAAACAATAATCATCAGGTCTATTCATGGGCGGGAAAGTGTCTTAAAGCAAGGAGGGAGAAGATGCATTAATATGTATAGGTTCGTAGATGATTTAAGATATTCCTTAGATCGTTAGCATTTTATATTATTTAATTCTTAGAATTTTAAATTTTTTATTATGAGTAAAAAAAGTTTTATCCCTAAAGAGCCTAGCAAAATTAGGCGTACACACATGCAAGAAGAAACATATAAAAATAGGCAATTTCTACGATGTAAATAAAGAAAACACATCAATATAAATATATCCATCATAATAAAAGAAAGTCCATAGCAAGTGTCATATAAGTACAACATAGGGTTTGCAAAAAAATAATGATGGTCAAGCCCCACCGACAACATCTTGGATTCTAGTCCCACTGAATGATGCAAGTCTTAAAAATAAGACATTTCATCTTCATCTTCGAGTCCTTCTCTGGATCACCTTCCTCTGGTCTTCATATAGTTCATCCTTTGAAAGGATATCTAAATGAAAATATAATTCCCTATAAAAAGCCTTTCTTTTTCCCTTTGGATTTCTGATATTTTTGAATACCTTATTTTTATGAACTTTTATAACTCAATACATCAAATACATTACATCGTGAAAATGAAAAATCTAGAATCTCCTACATTATTATCCTAAACAGTTAAAGAAAATATCCCAAGCAGTTATATATAGAAAGAAAAGTACTCATGTCAGCCACATTTGGCCATTCTCTTATTTATTTGGGATCTAAGCGGCTGAAGCACATGTAACTATTATATAAGTATAATTTATTTATTATTTTAGCCCCCTTTATTAGTGCTGCATGAGCATGACCACTTGTAGAAGATATCGATAGTATCAAGATTACCCCTAACCTATGGATAATCTATCGCACAATACATCATAAAGAAAGTATAATAATAAAACTTATTATTATAATAATCATCACAACAAATTAAAACAAATAATACACGTGCCACATGTAGAGTGTCACATCACAAAAATATAAAAGAAAAATATCGGGCTAACATAGAGCTAGAAGTTATGTCCTAACAAGCAATTCTATGTGTGTTTAGTTGGTTTTGTGGTTTTGGATATGTCCTAAATCGGATAATTAGTTCAAATTATTTTATGTTATGATTTATTTAAAGCCGAATGGGGAATTTTAATTAAAGTTTAAGTATCAATATCTTGGGGTCAATTTTAATTAAATTTAGTTGGTTAGTCAGCTTTAATACTCAAAGTAGTGTTATCTATAGTTTAATTTGGATTAGTAGATTTTAGAAGATCCAGGGTCATCTTATCTTCTAAGTTAAATGGGTCCAAAAGGTGACTGCTAGAAATAGACTAGGTTTTAAGGTTTTAGTATATTTATTAAATATTTTATCTTAAGGGGAGTAATTAGACTTTAATTTTGTTGGATTTGAATTTTTGTAAGCGAACTTATGATTTTTAGAAGTTTTGGGCCTTAATTATCGAACTATGGTTGAACATAGAGTTGACTTTTTAATTTATGTTAATTTATAGAAAGTTAATATTTTTAATAAATACTAAATTTTAATTATATTTGAATGCCTTTTAGTTCACTCAGTTTGAATTTTTTTGGAATTAGTTATAGTTTTTCAAGTTTCAGCATTTATGAATTATTAAAATTGTTTAATTAAGAACATTTTAAGGATTTTGATTTAAATCAACTCCAAACCTCTTGGAATCACCTCCAAAGGTCAGAAATGACCCAATGAAGAGTTCCCAAGTATTTGGGAAAATTTTAGAATGTTTAATAATTTTTAATTATTTAATTTACTTAAAAGAGTGATTTTTAATCAAAATTAAATTAATGTTCAAATTGAAGTCCAATTAAGAGGATTTTGATTTTATAAGATTAAGGATTAAATTCTAAAGAGTTTTATATATTATAGATAATTTTTAGATTTAGTTTGAATTTATTAGAATTTTCTGAAGTTATCGGGGCTTAGTTAAAGGGTGGATTAGGGTTTGTTAATTAAGTAGTTTAAAGGGCCCTAAAAATTCATAGAAAATTCCATTGGTTTTAGGTTGTCACTAAGTTCAAAATTTTTTAGTTTCATATCAATTGGAGGTGTACTTGAGTCTCTAAAATTTCTCTAAGTTTGCTAGATGAGTCCTTAAGTATTTTAATTAAGGTGTCGCTAGGTTGAGTAGGTTTAAATCAAGTATTTATTAACTAACCCTTGGGATAAAATAAAGGGAAAACACAAAAAAACATAGCACACCATGTCCTTAGAACTAGGAGGGCCTAGACTAAGTGCTCATGTATCCTAAGCACTAAAAAATTAAAGGATAATTAAAAAAGGATTAATGATGTGATTAGTGAATGATAGCAAAATCACTCACTAATCCTTTAACATAAATTCTATTTATAAGCGTAATATATGTTTGAAATTTAATTGAGATCTCTAAAAAATTAAAGGATTTAATATATGTATAATTTAAAACTATTTTAAAATACATAAATATCAGAATATAAATATATAAGTTTAAAAATAAAGTTATATATATATATATATATATATATATATATATATATATATATATATATATATATATATATATATATATATATATATATATATATATATATGAGAGATCTGCTGGCCACCCTAGAAGAGTTTCAAAATAATTTCAAAATAAATTTTTAATTTGAAAATACTTAATATAAAATTTATTTAAATAGTATTTAAGTATTTAAATAGTTAAATAATAAAAAAATAGTTAAGAAAAATTAAGTTTTAGAATTTTAAAATAATTTTAAATAAAAATACTTAATTTTTTAAAAATGTTTAAGGTATTATATAAATTTTTATGATTTAAAATAAATTTTTTATGAATTTTTAAAGTTTAAAACAATTAAAAGGTATTTAAAATGATTTAAAAATAATTAATATTTTAAAAAATAATTATCAGATTACATTAAATTAATTGTTAAAAGTTCTCTCATTTTTGTTTACATATATATATATATATATATATATATATATATATATATATATATATATATATATATATATATATATATATATATATATATATATTTACAGAAAGTAATTAATATTAATAGAAAATAATTAAATATTTGAAAGCTTAAATTATTAACATATATTTAAAATATGAAATATATCCTTAATTAACTATGATTTTAAACTAATATATTTTAAAATAGCTATTTAATTATTTATAATATTTTAATATGAAATTTCTTTAATTGTTTTTAAAATTAAATATAATATTAAATTACATATTAATTAAATATTTAAAAATAACTTAAAATTTATAACATATTTTAAATTAATTTTAATTTTAAATTAAAGGAAATTAAATTCTAAAAAATTTGATATGTCATATGTATTTTTTATTTAAAAATAATTTTTAAAGAAATCTTAATTAAAAAAGAATTAAAATTATTTAAGAAAATGCTTTTTTTAATATCTGGCGGTGGAGGCGGCGGTCATACACGCATCTGCTCGAGATTGGCTGTCAATCATTACTAATGATTGTACCACACAATTATTGGTAATGATTATCGCTACACAAAATTCAATGACACGATCTTTAACCATGTCGGATTCAACATGCGACATGTGACCGTCTGATAGCCTGTGGTTTGAAACTAACGGTGTTGATCTATCCGGATGGAGAAATTGACCGCGGGATCGAATTCCATGATTGATCTGAATCAAGAATGGTCGAATCACGACCATTGATCGTGAGATCAACAGTCCTGATCTCCCCTAAGAGAACAAAAACGTAACCCGAGCCCTAGAAACATTTTTTGGCTCATTCTCTTGATCGGGTGAATCAAATCAAGTGAAATTTTTAACACACTACCTACACATGAAGAACATTCATAAGAGACCAAAATTGTATTTTGAAATGCACTATATGAAAAGTTATTTAGATCTAGGAGTTATAATCTAAGGTTAGAGTTGTACCTCGATTTAATGGACATATTAAATTGTTTAGGATATCTTTGAGCTTGTTGACTGTCCATGATTGATCTTCCTCTAAGAACTATGATTTGAGAAGCATTAATGGATCATCCACTTTAAGCCTTGGATGATCTTCAAGTAAGGGTGGCCGAAATTTGATCGCCGACGGCCTTGACCGATGGGGTTTGACTTGAGAGAGGTGGAGGGAGGTCGAGAGAGCTCACATACAAAATTTATTGGGTTGGGAGAGACTAGGGTGAGAACAAAAGCAAAAGTCTCCTCTATGTTACCCTAAGACCCCTATATATATCCCTAGGCTCATGATCAATGGCCTAGATCATATCTAAGGTGAATTAAGAGGGAATTAATCCCCTTTGGTCGTGATTTGGCTCAAGGGAGAATTAGGAAGGCTTTAAATGCATTAAATGAAGGGGATTTGACCTAAATAGGTCAAATTTGGCCATGCAAGGCTAGGTTTGACCAATACATGGTTTGACATAGTCAAAACATGGTCAATTAAACCCAAGTATGTGAGGGGTTGAGCCAAGGATGGTTTGGAATGGATTGGAATTTGATTTAGGACAATTTGGGCTAGTTGGGCCAACCTAGGTAGACCTGGTCAATCAGGTTGACCCAGGGCTTGGGTCTAGGCTCCATAGATTAGGTTTAACCACTAAACCCAATGGATATAATCTTGGGGTTTGGCTTGGTCAATTTGACCAAGTCAATCCCCCTTGACCCAAGTCTGGGTGAAAACATGATCAATAGATAAACATAATATACACATTCGATACACATACAATTTTAAAGTTTTTTTAAGGTTTAGTGTTAAGTCATTTGTTTAGGAAATACATAGATATGCAGCTGACACATATAAATGCTGTCAAAACAAAAATAAAGGACCATCAATAGAATATTGAACAAACTTCAACCACCACAATCAATATAAAGTAAGGCAAATATCAGAGATCCACGTGCCAAACATAAAAACAACAATAATAGTTATCAAACTAGTAATAAAGGACTATCCAAATAAGCCTTACCCCCTTCAACCATATCAAACACCATTTATTACACATGCTAGGGCCCCCAAGAAGGAAAAAAAAAGATATTATGAAATATTTCGATACGTAGTAAATAAGATTGAAATGCTTTGAGTACACAATCTATATGCACTAAATAAGCAGGATATACTTATTAAATACACATTAAACTGTAAAGATGAAATTTCAATCATTCAAACAAAGTCATTTTATTATCAAATAATTATATAAAATGAAATGGACATACGATACACATCCGATACATAACCTTTATGCATCCGATACACATTCGATACACATCTGATACGCATTCAATATGCATAAAAGTTTAAAGTTTTTTAAAAGTTTAGTGTTAAGTCATTTATTTTAGAAATACACATATACACAACCGAAACTCATAAATGCTGTCAAACCAGAAATAAATGATCGCCAATAGAATACTAAACAAGTAAGACAATATTAGAGATCTACATGCCAAACATAAAAATAATAATAATAGCCGACAAATCAGTAATAAAAGACTATCCAAATAAGACTTACCCCTCTTCAACCACATCAAACACCATTCATTACACATGCTAGGGCCCCTAAGAAGGCAAAAAGTAGAGATTACAAAATATTTTGATACATAGTAAATAAGATTGAAATGCTTTGAATTCATAATATGTACACAATAAGCAGTATATACTTACTAAATATGCATTAAACTATAGATATATAATTTCAATTATTCAAACAAAGTCATTTTATTATTAAATAATTTTATAAAATAATCTATTTATAATAAATATTTTACTTTAATAATAAATCATCACAAATATACTTATTATATTTATTGCTCTAATTCAATGATATCCATTATCATCATCATGTACTTAGCTGATGGCATACTGGAGGGTACTCCGATTATGAATTCTCGGTGAAGCATTTGAGCATGCTTGTGAAATTATATTATTTAGTTGATGTCTGATTGGATGGTACATCGACTATGAATTCCTCGATGAAGCATTCAGGTATGCTTGTGAAATTACACAGCTCAGTTGATACCTGGTTGGAGGGTTTGCCATCTATGAATTCCTTGGTGAAGCATTTGGACATGCTTGTGAAATTACACTAGTTAGTTGATGGTCGATTAGAGGGTATGTCAGTTATTAATTCCTCGGTTAAGCATTCGAGCATGCTTGTGAAATTACACTACTTTGAAGGTGAATACATTTGTGTTATATTTTTCTTCATGGGTGGTTTCCCAATTTTTTTAAAAAAATCTCAACAAAACTTAGTTACAATATATCATAAAGAAATTAGTCAGGAAGTTAAATCATATTCTTTGGCTTCTTTTTTTGTCAGTGGCTTTTCAGCCTTGTATTCGATATGCCTTTAGAGATATGCTTTAGAAGATCTTTCACTTTTGCAAAAGATACCTATATAAACTTGTGGTTCTTTCTCTTCCCATAAATAATCAAATCGATATTTTCAGACAGATCCTTCACTACAGCCAACATGTATGATTTAACCTCCTCATTTAGTTAAGTTTGTGTGCTAATTTGATATTCAAACCTGTTTATATGATTTTTGAATATTAATCCACTACTTGCTTCAAAGTTATTTTGAGAATATCCTTTTAATATTTGGCATAAAACAACTAAAACACAAAACGACACCCAATTCAACCAACTAAAATATAAATTATTACTCAGGAAAGGCCAAGACACCCCAGTAAAGAAAATCAAGATACACATAACATAATTAAAAAAGCAAAAAAATTAGAATATACACAGTAAATAACTAGTAAATATGCTCTACACAGCCATTAAATATGCATTAAATACTCATCAAATATGCAACAAATACACAATAAATACATAATCAAAGATGAAGCCAGTATGTAGTGTTTGGACTTAAAAATTGTGAATTAATTTTAAAAATTAATTAATTACAACATAGCAAAATTAAAAAAGCAAAAACATTAAAAAATAATCAATAAATAATTAGTAAATACACACATCAAACAAGGAACAAATACATAGTAAATATGCAATCAAAGATGATGCCAATATGCAATGTTTTTTACTTTAAAATTGTGAATTAATTTTAAAAATTAATTAATTAAAACACACAACATAATTTAAAAAGCAAAAAAATTGAAAATATGCAGTAATTAACTAGTAAATACGCACTACACACCCATTAAATATGCACTAAATTTGCATCAAACATGCAACAAACACGCACGCAATCAAAGATGAAGCTAGTATGTAGTGTTTGGACTTTAAAATTGTGAATTAATTAATTACATCACATATAGATAATGTGGAGTAATATGAAATAATTTTTAAAATATGCATAATGGCTACATCGCTGTAAAGAAATTTTTGAAGGAGTTGAACTTTACCAATAAGTTGGAGTCTATATCTCCTAAATCTAGCTTTCCCTATGCCTGCACTTCTTTTAATTGTTCCGCTTCCTGGAGATTTGCATATTGATTTTCAGCCTCCACATCTTGTGAGAATATCATCTGCTCGCAAAAAGAAACGACATCCTTCAGATCATTCTTCATCTTCTTCGTATGATCGTAAAAAGAAACGTCATCCTCCATATCAATATTCAACTTTATCGACATTTTTTATGTTATTTCTTCTCAGCTAGCATAAAATTTTCTCTAAAAATTTTATATATTGCAAAACTTCGCGGCTGAAATAAAGAAATAAATTGAACTAATGAGGATGATCTTTAGGGCTGCAAACAAACCGACCCGAGTCGAGTATGTAGGTGTTCATGTTTGTGTTCATTTAATATCAACTTGTTCAAGTTTGGTTCATGTTTGTTCGAGCTTTATTGTTTGTGTTCATGATTGGTTCATTTAAATTAATGAGTGTTATGTTCAGTTCATATACAGTTCATTTTCGGTTCGTTTAGTGCTTATCGAGCTTTAAACAAACAAACACGAATGAGCTATAATCGAGCTCTACTTTTAGATGTTCATTAACTTAACAAACGAGCTTTATCGAGCTTCCTAACAAACGATTACATCGAACATGTTTGCGAACATATTTAACGAATTTTTTAAACTATCAAACAAACACGTTTATGAACATATCTATGAACAAACACATTTATAATAAAAGCAATTGTCTATGTAACAAATGCAATGATTTATAAGCAAATCCCATCTTCAAAGAATTTTCCTAACAACAGCAATAACAAAGACAATGATTTATAAATAAATAGCCATATAAAGCTATAATTACTTAGAAAGCAAGTTAAGTAATATCTGATACCTGCAACAATCTGAAAGAGCGTTCTAATGGAAAGAATAAGCGTTCTAAATCAAATATTATTTAATTTTATCGAGCTTATTCACGAGTTCAAAATCAAACACGAATCGAGCTTGTTCACGAGCTTCAAATGATGTTGTTCGCGAACATAAATGAGCCGAACGCATTAATGTTCAAGTTTGTTTATTTAAGAATCGAGTTTTTAAAATATTGTTCAAGTTTGTTTATTTAGTTAATCAAACGAACGAGCTTTAATCGAACCGAACAACAAGTAGCTCGCCTAACATTTGGTTCACTTGCAGCGCTAATGATCTTTTTGAGGAACAATTATTACATCCTCTGACCGGACGTAGAGGAACGTCCGGTCGGAGGCCCAATCCTGCCAAAAAACGAGAAATACCGAGCAATATCAAACAATAATGAGGAATACCATCACGTGAAGACTAAGTACCGAGTTATACCGATCTATACCGAGCAATACCGAGTTATACAAAAGTTGTACCGAGTTTTTCCTAGCAAAAACTCGGTACAACTCGGTATTGCTCGGTATAACTCGGTATTGGTTTTCACAAAGCGGTATTCCTCGTTATTATCAAATAATACCTATAATAAAAGTTTGTTCCTTTTTTAGCCGGATTCGGGATTTAAGATAGAAAAAAATTAATAATAAAATCAAATACAGATGGAATATTCATGTGGGCAACTTTAACGTAGGCAAACACGCTCAACATTTTTATTGACTCCTCACAGACTAATTTCTCCATCGTTGGTCATACAACTATCGATCTTGGATCAGCAATGGAATTGGTTATGGCGATCTCTATGGAGAAGAAAGCCTGAAACCGATATACCCTAGCCAATGCATCCACCAGTTTTTTTTTTAAATTTCTTCGGATCAGAAATTCCTCGATAGATCTTTCCGTCCAGTCATTAACGAGCACATCGATTTGAAGAAAACGTGATTTTTAATTTTTATTGCGAAGCTTTCGGTTTCCGATGAAACCGTCGGCAATGCTCGTTACCAGGCAAAGTGGATTCCGGTGAGTTAGGGGCCCTCGAAAATGAGCCATCATCAAGAAATTAACTCTTCGAGGAACATTCCAGGTTTACTTTTCCCCTTTTATTCTGTCACATTCTTGAATCGTTCGTTGTTTTGATTTATGTTTGGTCATACCCTTATTGTTTTAATCAATCGGTGGTTTCAGGCAAACTATATCGTAAACTTTGTCTTTGTTTTACATTAGTATATTTCTGCTTTGCTTGAAAATGTAATCGATTTCACTCCGCATCAATCTCATTTAAGCTTGTTTAGGAATAAGTTGGAATGAACTCCATGTAAACTGCATTTTAAGCTTCGCAGAAACCTCCATAGATTTCTTTTGCTCTGAAAGATCTGAAGGTTGTGTGAGGTGCTTTGGTGGTCATTGCCATCGATGATCATGTAAAACAACATGCATGCTGTAATCAAAGCGTCAAATTAAAGACTTTTAGGCTCAATCATGCATTGTCTGTATATTTGACTCGATACTTCTCTGAACAGTTTTTTTTTCTTTTTGGGTAACATCTTACGTTCAAATAACAACTGAATCAGTTATGGGCACGTTTCACAACTGAAGGACCATAAAGTAATCCTTTTGCTACCCTGATCACGATATTAGAAATAGTTGTATAAAAAGCTATTTCCAATATTTTATGGAGAAATTAATCGTTTGATGCTACTTTCACCATCTGATCTTGTCATTTGCTTAAGTGGGCAATAATTGTTGACCTTTTGCAAGCATTTATAATTTTGTCACTTCGTTTGAATCATATGGAATGGACAATTTCTCATCAACTACTTGTGAGTTACCTACAACAGGTGATCAGCAAGCTTGACTGTGCTATATTTTAGCACGATAGCATTTTTAGTCATTTAAAGATATTTGAGCATATACCTTGAAATCATTTTGATACATTTTCATTTCAACAGGTCATTTGAACCCATCAACGAGGCTGGAAAAGCTGTTGAGTGAACCTGGAAACAGAGTTTGTGCTGATTGTGGGTTTCCAAGTCCAAAATGGGTGTATGTACATGATATCTATACATTCATATATCAGCAAATGTAGAAATTCTCATTTGTTGCGTTAAGCCACTGTTTTACACATACCATCGACTATGATTTTTCTCTCTCATCAAATGTTAACGTGATTAAATTTCCAAGTTGACCAGTCATAAAACAGCAGAAAAGTGCATTTGATGATATCATAAATGCTGAATGACCTTTCCAAGAAAGCCTTACCAGGCTTGATACAGATAGCACTCTATAATCAATGTTGTAAACATAAATGCACTAGTAACACATTCTGGGATAGAAGATTCATGCTTTATGTTCCATTAATAGTTGGATATTCACGGAGTGGGCAAGGGATTCTTGAATCTTTAACATGATTTGGAGTCACACATTCACAACTGTTGCATCAACCATGTGCAACACTACGTTTTAGTCAGCAACCATGCTGCCATTTTCTCATATATAGGCCTAAATAGGTTATCAGAGGTGGTGAGATACAGAAAAGTAGGTAGATAATGGTTTATTAGGTGGTTTCTCATGACTTTGACATCCATCATGAGTATGGGAAACCAATGTTTCTTCACGAAAGTATTGATTGTTTACAAATGGTCTGTTGTTATGATATCCGCTGGTATGATTCTACTTCACTTTCTTAAGTGAAAACATTCGAGTCAAGGGCTGTGAATCAATCAAGGACATGTGGGTTTGATCCATTTTACATGATTGAACATGTAAAATCCATGAGAGTTTGTCAAACCTTGAAAGCACATGCAAGGACATGTGGAGCTGATCTATTTACACGATTCAACATCTAAAATCCATGAGAGTAGATCAAATCTTGAAAAAAAAGGATGTAACACACCCTCAACAAGGAATTATTTGTGTCAACCCCATGATGACCCCTTCCCAATCAAACGTAAGATATTTTTGCCAAACCATTATCTACTTCTAGCTTTGACACCTTTGGACCAAGTTAACGATCCAATCTGGCTTATTAACTTGAGAGGAAGTGATAATAATACTCTTCCACTACTCACATGCCAGCTAGAACTCATCATTTAATCATAGCCATTTATGCAAATTGACCTCTTATATAGCATATGATCAAAATGACATCTGACAATGCTGTTGCAATTTCCTTTATATATATGACTATTCACTATTGCCTCAGAATTGACATAATGAAGTTACTTTTCACCTTACTTTCTCGTTTCTATTCCTAGCTTTGCTTTATGTCATGTGTCCTGAAAAGGCTAAAGTCTACCTAGTCATTCATCACGAGAAACTTGTTTTAGCTCACTAAGTATTTTACGGAACCATTAGAGTAAAATAGCTACTATTGAGTGGATGTTGTGACACTCAATCGATCATTCAGATTCATGTTTGATTTTGTCGACATCGCGGGCTCCGAAAATTTATGCCCTGTTTTTCGAAGAGAGTTATATACTTATATTTTATGGGCCAAAATTTTAAAAGACATTTTAGATTATAGATAAGTACTGCCTAGAGTATTTATCCTCATATTGCGAGGACTTTAATGTATGGTTTCAAGTTTTCCATGGATGTAAGCCCTTATGATTAATTATTCCTCTCCATGATGAGAGAGAAGTTTCGATTAAGACTAGTCGTTAGGTGTTAAATGCTTAGCTCATAATAGTAGCAATTTAATTTTAGGATTGAGAAAATATACTGCCATTAGCTTAAAATGAATGGATGCGGCAATGATAACAAATCCAATTATAATCTTATGTTTATGTTGTCTAGGATTTTCATGGGCTCTTGTCTACTTAATTAGCAGATGTAGTTAACCAACTTGACTAAAGGATCATTGTCAGCAGCCATGGGTTGCGTCATCGAAGGAGATTTTTTAGACTTGGATTAGATGTTTGTCTTTGTGAAAAATTTATGTTGAAATTAGCTAATGGAGATCTTTGTGCTTTATTAAGTGCATTGTATTATTCACTACTCAGAGGATTTTTAATCCTTTGCAAAATGTATGGGTTTTGGTTGTGATCGTAATTTAATGGTGTCAATTGGCAAAAAATCACTTAGAGTACCTCAGTCATAACCGTATTTTTTGTGTTCCTATTTGGCTACAAAATCACCTGCTCAGAGGTTACATGCACGTCCTTACTAGCATGAGATCGTTGAGAATGATAATAGAAGTATGCCTCAAGTGATATTGGCTTTTTATGAGCTAATATTATTTTAACTTTATCGCCCTTGATAAACCGTTGCAGATTGTGGATAGATTTTAATATTTGATATAAATATCGGCACTGTGATGCTTTAAAAGCCTATATTACATTTTTTCAAAAAGTTCAAAAACCTCATTGTGAACTCTGATAGTCTAGTCATTGCTCGTTCAAAAAGACTTGATAGACTTGGATGCAATGTATCCTTTAAGCTCTCACTATTCGTAAAGTTTTCATGGACTATTGTGTTTCGTAATAGTTTGCAGCGATATGCCTTCTTGAAATATGTAATCTATTTGGTGATATCTGTATCATTAATCTACTTTTCTTATATATTGGACATGATTCAGGTCATTGAGCTTTGGAGTATTTATTTGTATCAAGTGTTCAGGCATCCATAGAAGCCTTGGAGTGCATATATCAAAGGTGTTGAATTTAAGCAACATATTTATTCTTTATTTGCTTCAATATTGTTCTTTATTTATGTTGTTATAAACCTCTATTCAATGTTTATCTTGTAGAGTCTATTGAAAATCTTTCCATTCAAACCCACAAACCAAAAAATTAAACACACAAATGCATGCAAGATATACAGGAGTAGATAAATTAATATGAGTGTACAAATATTAACCAAACTATAGATGATATTACACTCAACGATTTTAGCACACACTTATGAATAATAAAGATAACCTACAAGCTTAACACTATACAAGTGATTAATTGTGTAGATTATATAAATGAGAGAGAGGGGGAGGGAGAGCTTATATTCTTATTGGCCAATGGATGAGGCTCTCCGCCTTAAATATTCTTGTCTTTGATTGCATTTAATGGGATTAATAATATCCCTCTACTTGTTGATGATAACTTGATGTTAATGTTAATGAATTAAATATAATATATAAGTAAATCTAAGCTCCTCCCTTAAAGGATGCTTATGATAAATTAATTCTTCTCCTAAAAACATGCATCTACCCAACATCATTTATGGTATAGATTGACATAATAATTCTTTATTAGGGGTGTCAAAATGGGTCTGCGGGTCGGGTTTGGGTTGAACCCTGATTGACCCGGGTTTAAATGGGTTGACCCTAACTCCGACCCATTTTTGAAAACGGGTAAAGATATCCTAACCAAACCCAACCCGTGCGGGTTAGCGGGTTGACCCGACCCGACCCGACCCACGAACCCATGGATGAGCTGTGCGGACTGTGGACATTAGTGGAGCTGTGAGGGTGGAGTTTAGGGTGTGCGGGCAGACTGCAGACGTTGAGACGTGCTTGTTGGACGCGGTTCCTGGCAGACCGACATATGCGCTTGCGAGCAGTTGGCTCCTCGGCTTGGCAGACAGTGCAAGCCGAATGGCCAGAAGAGCAGATGACGGAGGGTGGACGCGGTAGTGCATGGCATAAATTGAGTCGTGTGGTTTTCTAAACTGGTCAATCGAGTCACTTTTGGGTTTTCGGGTCAACCCGAACTAGGCTTGGTTTTTGAAACAGGTTGACTTGCTGAACCCAAACCTAACTCATATGTCAAACGGGTTGACCCGAACCCAAAATTTTCTGGGTTGAGTCCGAGTCGGGTTTCAGATTATGTCAAATATTGACACCTATTCTTTACCAATTTACACCATACGAAGAGTTAACCTTTAATCCAATAGTTTGTGTTGCCACAAAATGGCATTCTCCCCTTAAATATTATACTTTGAAAATAAATTGGATGTAAACAATAGAAACAATTAAGAAACAACATGCTTGAAAATAAAATAAATCAACAAATCCTATCTATAATATCAAAATTATCAATTAGCAAAAATTCATTTTTTTAAAAATAAAACACGTGCCAATTAACTAAGGAGATTATAAAATAAATTACATTGTACTTGCAAAGAAATCATGAAAATTAGAAGAATTGATTCATATGGAAACACATAGCCTAATCATAAAGGCAAAAATCATTTGAGCCAAATACAATATGGTTAACTGCTGTATAAAAATTGAAATGAGTTTATGATCATCCTAACATTTCTTTAAGTATCTCAAGTAATGTTTACCAATGCTAATCATAAGCTAGGTAGAGAAGGCTCATAGGCTCAAACAAAGTTGCATAAATTTGATTCCATTGAATGTGTATCATTTAAAAAATAATTTAAGCTAAGTTCTCAAAATTAATTAACAATTTTGAGACATGTATCAAACTAAGCAAGTAACAAAATTATAAGGTAGACATTGAACATGAATCATGTGAAGAGCTAAGTGCTACGAAAATCCAAAAGTTATTTATCATTAATCTTATTGAAATTTCAATTTAAAACAAGATGATAATAAATCAAAATTTTATTTTATCTTGGTTTTTTAAATAATAATTAGATTTAAGATTTAAATTATGGTATTTAGTGAGGAGTTGTACTAGAATGATATATGTTTGATTATAGATAATAGTTTGAATGATAATGTTGTAGAAATTAATATAATTGGAGATAGAATTGTAGCTTTAAATATTGTTATTGATGCTAAGATTATTAATATTATAAATGCTTATGCTTCTCAAGTAGGTTTGGATAATGTTGTAGAAATTAATAAAATTGAAGATAGAATTGTAGCTTTAAAGATTGCTATTGATACTAAGATTATTAATATTATATGTTCTTATGCTTCTCAAGTAGGTTTGGATATGTGTTCTAAATTAAAATTTTGAAATAACTCAGAAGAATTAATACAAAAAATATTTCTTGAAAAAGATTTTTAATTGAAGGAGATTTAAATGAACCTGTGGGTAGATAGATAGAAGATTTTAAAAGCATTTAGGATAGCTATGATTTTGGAAAACTAATGAATGCAGTAGGATCATATTAGATTTTATTCTAGTTTATGATTTTGTAATTGCTAATATCTTATTTAAGAAAAGGGAGGAACATTTAATCACTTATAAGAATAAATATAGTAAAACTTAGATTGATTATTTTATTATAAAAAATATTTCATTTAGATTGCAAAGATTTTAAAGTTATTCTGAACGAAAGTTTATGTACCCAATATTGCTTATTAGTTTTTGACTTTAAGATAAAGTGGTGGAACATGAAAAATAATAAAATATTATCCTAGTATTAGATGGGGATATTTAAAGAAAACTAGCAAAATATTTTTGAGAGCAAAATTTAAGATCTTTAGAAGTCCATAAGAAGTCTAAGAAAGCAATATGTGATGCGAATAATTTTGCTTTTAATAATTTATATAATAGATTAGATATTAAGGAAGGCTAAAGATATATGTATAAGTTAGTCAAGCAAAGAGATATGAGAAGTAAAGATTTAGTTAAAGTGAAGTGCATTAAGGACGAAGATCAAAGTGTTTTTATTAGAAGATGATATTCATCAATGATGAATGAAATACTTTGATAAGTTTTTCAATGAAGCTTGTAAGAGTATGATTGACTTTAGTGAATTTAACACCCTAAATGAAAATAGTGATTTTTATTTTTAGTGGCGTATTAGTAAAACCGAAGTTAGAGAGGCTTTAAAAAAATAAAGTGTGAAAAAACTATTGGACATGATGACATTCCAATAGAGGTGTGGAAATACTTATGAAACTTTTTCAATATTATTTTGAAGACTAAAAATATATTAGATGAGTGAGTTGATTCCTATTTTTAAGACTAAAAGTGATGCACAAGTGTGTTCAAATATATAGGAATTAAGTTAATGTGTCATACTTTAAAATTATTGGAGAGAGTTGTGGAGCATAGGTTACGACGTAATACTAATGTTTCTTAAAATCAATTTGGATTCATGTTAGGTAGGTCTACTATGGAAGCTATACATTTATTGAGATGTTTGATGGAGAAGTATAGAGAGAATTAGGAGGATCTACATATGATATTTATTGATTTAGAGAAAGCATATGATAAAGTTCCAAGAAAAGTGCTATGGAGAGTTTTAGAAAAGAAATGGGTTAATAATGCTTTTATTCAAGTCATTAAGGATATGTATGTAAGAGTTGTTAATTGTGTTCAAACACAAGTTGATTTGACCAAGTATTTTCCTATTTTAGTTGGATTACATCAAGGATCAACCTTAAGCTCATATATATTTGCTTTAGTCATGGATGTTCTTACTAGACATTTGAAAGAGGTTGTACTTGGTGTATACTTTTTGCTGATGATATTCTTCTTGTTGATAAGACCAGAGAGAGAGTTGAAGGTAAACTTGAATTATGGAGGTCAATAATAGGAAGTGAATGCAATTCAATAAAAACCAGAAATCAACTAACAGAAAAATAGAAAGAACACCCAAGAATACTTTTTATTGAATGAACTATAAAGAAAAACACAAAATACAATCGGATCTTCAATTTGAGAGAAAGATAACTAGTACAAATCTATTGAGGTATGGTCAAAACACTATGTTCATAAGGTATTGAAATATGGCAAGTGCATTGGTGAGACCAAACGGCATCACCAAGAACTCATAGTGTTCCTCATGTGTCTTGAATGCAATCTTCGGGGCATCCTCCTCTCTCATCATGATCTGATGGTAGCCGAATTTCAAATCCATCTTCATGAACACCATCACTCCACATAGCTCATCCAGCAACTCATCAATCACCGAAATAGGAAACTTGTCTGGCACAGTCTTCTTATTCAGAGCTCGATAATCTACACAGAATCTCTAGCTCCTATCCTTTTTCTTAACTAATAAGACTGGGCTAGAAAAAGGACCCACACTCGACCTAATGATCCTTGCCTCCAACATCTACCAGATTTTCCTCTCGATCTTATGCTTCTAGATCTGAGTGTAGCTGTAAGGCTTAACACTAGTCGATGACATGCCCTCCCTCAAGGCTCAAGGTGATGGCACGCTCATGTTCTCTCGGTGGTGACAATCCTTGAGGTTGTTGAAAGTCCTCACTGAACTGTTGTATAAGCGGTTACACTAAAAGAGGGATGTCTCCCCCTCTTCCAACCTGATCCCCTCCAAGCTTTGCAACTCCATCAAAAATTTCCCCCCACCTTCTATATAGTCCTTACCATGGTTTTGAGAGAAATCATGACTTTGGATAACCGTGTATCTTCCATGATTACCACCTTCCTTATCTCCACCATCATTTTCATCGTTTGTGCTCCCCAATTAACCTTGGTGTCTCCCAAGGTCTGCAGACATTTCATTCCCAAGATGACATCAGTGCTCCCTAACTCCAATGGAAGGAAGGACTCCCTCACTTGGATCCCTTGTATGGTCAGTACCACTCCCTACACACCCCTTTTCCTAACTCCACCTCGGTGCCCATCATTACCTTGTAGCACCTATGTCCACCAATTTCATCCCTAATTGGTCCACGATCTAGTTGGAGATGAAATTGTAGGTAACCCTACTGTCAATCAGCACCATTAACTCCTTGTCTATTATGTTTCCCTGCACTTTCATGGTATAGTTTGGAGTAAATCCCACTACTGGGTTTAAGGAGACCTCCACCACGTCTAAATGCAGCTCTTCTTCCTCCTCCACCGCTCCTCATCCCCACTTCCCTTAGTTTTCTCGTCATCACAGATGGTGAAAACCTGAAGAGTTCTATCCTTACACAAGTGCTCCAGTATATACCTCTCATCACATCTAAAATATAACCCCTTCACTGGTGGGGGCAAGAAATATAGGGAGCCTATACCCCTCGCTCACACGAGAGATTTGGGTCCTTAAACCGACGACGACCCACTAAATCACGAATGATGATGACTAAGATGAGGAAGAACAAACTCTTACATTTCAAATTAAACTAAGAAGAAATTTACAAACGACGACGAATTACATCTTTTGACTCGAAATCAAAGACACCCTAAAGTTACTTAGAGACGAAAGATACAGATGGAGTGGCACTTGCGGATAGACGAAAGAGATTAGAAGCCGAGACGAAAGGTTGGAAAGAGCTCGCAAGATTTCTGGAGGGGATGAGAAAGAAGACGGACAAAGCTCGCAAGCTTTTCCAATGAAACCCGCAAGTTTACATTTCCAAAAATCACATATCATTCACTATTTTAAAACATAACAAGCCCCTCATATATATAGGTGTGAAAGAGGAATACAGAAGGACACAACATTAATTTTCACAAGAACCTAAATATCACAAGCATGAAAATTCCCCCATGCATTCACGGAAAACCGCCCAAGCCCAGGAACCGAAGGAGCAGCCGCGGGAGACAAGGAGGCCGCACGGAACCAAGGCGCCACAGCCACGGGAAACATCCCAGGCTCGGAAAACCAGTAGCCGGCCGGAATTCCAAGGGGCAAAGGCACAAAAAAACAATAGCCCATGGTGGAAGCCAAGGAGCCACACATGGGAAACAACACTTCTTGGAATTCCAAAGGCCGGTTTGGAATTCCAAGGGACAAACATAATTAAAGACATAAAAACAATAAAAAGTACATTTAATAAAAGATAACTATGAACTAAAATGTTAGCTAATAATGAGCTAACCCTTAGTTCAATAAGTGAACTAAAGATCAGCTCATAAATGAGCTAAAATTTCAGCTCAATTTTGATTGAGCTTGTAAACTCGAGGGAAGTCAAAATTGATTTATTTTGGACATGAGTTGACCCCCCCTTTGTCTACATCATTCACCCTCTTCTCCTATAGGTCCATCTTAGTGAGCTTTTTGAAGTTTCCCCTAGGTCTCCCTCCTACAGTGTTCTTCTTCAGAGTCTCCCTAAAAATACTCAGTATTGGTTCCTTGGGTGCTAAAAATGTGGTAGCCATCATGTATGAATCTCATGAGCTACTGCCTTTAGCCCCTCTCTCCTCTCTCCAAGTGCCTCTAATTCTCCACTAACTAGGCGAGCTCCATAGCCTCTCCCAAATCACGAGTCCTTATCACTCTGATCGCTGTCTGAATCTCTGGTTTGAGCCCTTTCATAAAGTTCCCTTCAAGTACAATCTCCGAAAGTCGATCCAGTTGGTTGGCAAGGTACTCAAACATCTCACGGTACTCCACCAATGTTCTCTCCTGCATTAGAAAGAAGAACTGTTCATAGAAGTCCCCTCCCTTGCTGGTTCGGAAACGTTCCAATAAGTAGTCCTTAAACCCCCTCTAGCTTTGTATGGGCCGCCTCATATCCCTCCACTAGTACCATGCCAACGTTTTTTCCTCCAGGCACAGCTCCGCCGCCGTTAGTCTTTCCTCCATTAATCCATTGATGACAATTACCTTTTCATTTTGTAGATTCACCCATGTGCATCATCTCCCTAAAAAATAGGCATCTTCAGCTCATCCTCAGATCTCCTTCGCTCCCCCTGTTTCCTCTATAAACCCCCATTCCCCAAGGGGGTGCCCCTCTCCTCAAGTGTCCTTCTCTAAATCCCAAAACAACTCTCTCCAATTGAATATTTCCTACTAGCTGCGCCCCTCACCCCCCTTCTTCTTCCCCCTTCCCCCTGGGCCCCACCCAAAAGGGAGCGGGATTTGTCTAGGCGGAATCCCCCTATTCCGCTTGATATAAACTTTGGCCAATCCAGGAGGGACTGACCCAACCTTGCCCTGTCTCGGAGGGCCCGGTCCATCAGTCAACATTAGAGTCTAAAGGTTTTCATTTGAGTAGATCTATAATTGAACATATGGAGTGTAATTTTAGTAGTAATAAATCTAGTGGGGGATTGTGACTTTGGACAATCAAGTCATTAATAAGAGAACATATTTAAGATATTTTGAGTTTATTGTTCAGAGTGATGGCGAAATAGATGGGGATATTATTTGTAGAATTAAAGTTGAATTGTTGAAGTGTGTGTGATATAAAAGTTATGGGGCAAACAATTAAGATTTGTAAGAGATGAGGAAGCTTGGATGGATGTGTGACTTTACTCCTAGAGACAAAATGCGAAATGAGCATATACGTGAAAAAGTTGGAGTAGCTCTATTGACAAATAAGATTAGTAAGAGTCTCCTTAGATGGTTTGATAACATAAAGCGTCGGCCTTCTAATGATGACCCGGTTGAGAGAGTAAATGTATTATATTTGGCCTATGTCATGAGAGTTAGAAAATATTAGAAATGACCCTTTTTTATTAGATTTAAATGCAAACTTGATTATTTTTTTTTTGAATTTGTACTTAGAGCTTGTGTTGAGTCTTAGTTTGAGTTTGTATTTTGTAAAAAGTATGTTAGTGTAAACATTTCTTTTTCTTGTTGTTTTTTTTTTAAAATTTATTGCATTTTGAATTAGTTAATTAATTAATTAAGTGAGATTTTAATTGTATTTTAAATTAATCAATCAATTAATTAAAAGAACATTTTTCTTGTTGTGTTTTATTTCAATTTAATTAATTAATTAAAATATTTTTTATGGTTATTTATTTAAATTAGTTAATTATTATTTTATGTAAATGTAAATAAAAATTTTCTTCATTACAAATAACATTTTGAACTTATAACTCTTTCAAATTAATTTTTTGAAATGACTCTCAAATTTTCATTTAATTAATTAAAAGAAATTGCTCTTCTTTCTCCCCCTTTTTTATATAATTTGATTTTTAAATGCTCCTTATTATTTTTCTTGATATTTTGGCAATCTCTCGGAATCCCCTCCCCTCGAAGGGAGATTGGGACGCACTTGCCATTATTTTTCTCGCTCGAATCAAAGATACAGTAGTGTTATGTCATCAAATTATAATCATCCTACTCGGATCAATGATACAATGGTGCGAGGTCTTTAAATTAAACATTCATCCCTCGATTAAAGATACAACTGTGCAGGTCTTCAAACTGTTGGGTACCTGTTGCTTCTTAGTTTATTTTATTTATATATTTTAATTATATATATTTTTCTTGAAAATTCTACATCCTCTCGGCTTCCCCTTCGTGCGAAGAGAGGTTGGGACGATACTTCCCGTTATTCTTCTTGATCGGATCAAAGTTACAATGGCGTGAGGTCTTCGAATTATAATCATCTCGCATGGATCAAAGATACAATGGCGCAGGATCTTCAAATTGAACATTCCTGCGTGGATTAAAGATGCCACGAAGCATGTCTTGAGATTTGAGGGTACCTATCTATTTTTTGCAAAATTATATTTAATTATACCGACAATTTATTTTAATCCTTAAATGTTGGTTGGAGTCGGTCTGCATGAATAGAGCAAAGACAGACATTTTGGATTTCTATCTTGAACTAAAGCAGACGAAGATTAGGCAATGCATTGTTTTGTTTTGAGTAATAGGCACGGGTAATTGAGGCATTTCATGCACAGTGTGCGAGACATAATCTAAGGTCTTTTTTTGTTTCATTTGTTTTGTATAATCCGAATGAAGGTCCCCTTTCTCAAACGTTATGCTGTGTTTTTTTGATCCGGGTAGGTTGATTGTAATTTGAAGATATTGCGCTTTTGTATCTTTGATCTGGGCGAGAAGAATAATGACAAGTGTTGTCCCAACCTCCCTTCGCACGGATGGGACTCCAGGAGCCTGCTAAATTTTGAAGGAAAATAACAAGGAGCGTTTAAAAATCGAATTATATAAAAAGGGGGTGGGTAAGAAAGAAGAGAATTTTCTTTTAATTAATTAAATGAAAAATTGAGAGCCATTTTAAAAATCAATTTGAGAAAGTTATTAAGCTTAAAATGTTATTTGTAATTAACAAATATTTTAATTTCAGTTAAATTAACTAATTTAAATAAATAACCATAAAAACATCTTAATTAATTAATTAATTAAATTGAAATAAAACACAACAAAATATGTCATTTTAATTAATTAATTGATTAATTAAAACCTCTCTTAATTAATTAATTAATTCAAAATGCAATAAACTAAAAGGAAAAATAACAAGAAAAAGGAATATTAACACTACCATACTCTTGTACAAAACACAGACAAACTTAAAACTCCAAACAAAACATAAACTCAAACAAACTTTAACTCAGCACAAGTTCTAAGTACAAACTCAAACAAAACTCTAAAGAGCAAAACACCAAACAAAACCCCAAACAAGCTCCAATATGTGCGGGCTCCAAACACCTGTAAACAAATAAGCAAAAGCAAAATTAGTACTATAGCAAAACAACATTACTAAAGAAAGAAAAGTTAAAGAACTGTAATTAAAACAAAGCACTGAAACAAGAAAATTAAAAGTATTGAAGCAAAAAGGCAAAAGGGGTAGGCGGAAGATAAGTGCAAAACTAAGCAATTAATTTCAAATTTACCCTAATGGGTAACTTCTAAATGAAGTGGTAAATCTTAATCTAAGGCTTCGTTTGGGACGTCTTTTTTTCTGCTTCTTAAAGCAGCTTCCTAGTACAAAAATTTTAATTTTTATACTAAGAAGTTGCTTTAAGAAGCAACAAAAAAGCTGTCCCAAACGAATTCTAAATGATTAGTTAAGGGAATGATAGGAAATACTTGAGTTCTCAAGTAATCATATTGGATCTACTTGAGTTCACAAGCAAACCTAACAATAATCAGTAAAAATAGCGAGAAAAACGAAGAAATTGTGGGGGAAGAATAATCAAACGATAGCATATCTTATAGAAAACCAAGAGAAACAAGAACAAAACAAAGATACAAGAGATCCTTAATTCGAGAGGAGGATCGTCTCTCCCAAATCTATAGACAAGAGAGTCTAGAGCCCAAGTTAAGATCACCGTTCCACTCAATTCATCTAACATCTCATTAATAACTGGTATAAAAAACTTGTCAGGTACAGTTTCCTTGTTGAGTGTTCTGTGGTCCTCACAAAATCATCAGCTTCCATCCTTCTTCTTCACCAATAGAACTAGACTAGAGAAGGGATTGATGCTGGGTCTAATGATTCATGCTTCCAACATCTCTCTAATCAACTTTTCAATTTCATCTTTCTGAAATTGAGGGTAGTGATAAGGTCGTACACTGATGGGTGACACACCCTCCCTTAACACGATGGCGTGCTCCTGCTCCCTCTGCAGTGACAATCCTTTAGGTGACTGAAACACCTCTTGGAACTCCTGAATCAGCAGCACTATGGTGAGGGGTATGTCCCCTCCCTCTTTTAATCTAGCTCCCTCCAAACTGTGCAGCTCCAAATATCCTCTGCTTACCAACTGTATATCCCTCACCATAGTTTTAAGAGGAACCATGGATTTTGATAGACCTACATCTTCCTTAATCACCACCTTCCTTCTATCTACCATCAACTCCATCGTGAGTGCTCCCCAATTCACTTTGGTGTATCCTAAAGTCTGCAGCCATTTCATCCACAGGATGACATCTATACTCCCAAGCTCCAGTGAAAGAAAATCTTCTCTCACTTGAATCCCCTGGATAGTCAGTAGCACTCTGCAAATCCCCTGATCTTTCTCCACCTTCCCCATACCCATCATCACCCCGTAATAACCGGTATCCACCAATCTCACTCCAAATTAGTCAACGACCTTAGTGGAAATGAAATTGTGAGTAGATCCACTATCAATCAGCACCACCACCTCTCTGTCATCTATCTCCCCCTTCACCTTCATGATGTGATTCATAGTGAATTCTACCACTGAGTTCAGGAAAATCTCAGCCAGATCCAAATGAAGCTTCTCCTCCATCTCCTCCTCTGTCTCCTCCTCACCTCCTTCCTCAGTTTTCTCGTCATCATAGACGGTGAGAATCTGAAGAGTTCAGTCCTTGCACTGATGCCGTGGCGTATATTTTTCATCACCTCTTAGCCCTCTTCTCCTGCATCTCTTTTTCTGTCAACTGCTTGAAATTTTCCTTACTCCCTCCTCCTAATGTGTTCTCCTTGGTGGACTCTCGATTCCCTCTTGTTGCAGGACCTTTAGGTGCTAGATAGGTGGTCGTTATCCTGTAAGTACTCCCAGTGCTGCTACTCCTGGTTCCCCTCTCCAAATTTTTCTGATTTTCAATCAGCTGGGCCAACTTCATGGCTTCCCCCAAGTCATGGGGCATCAGAACTTCACTGCTGCTCGGATCTCCGCCTTCAACCCCTTCATAAAATTTCTCCCAAATACTGTATCTGATAATCACTCCACCCTGCTGGCTAGGTGCTCAAATCGGTCACGGTAGTCTGCTACTGATCCCTCCTACATTAGAGTAAATAACTGCTCATAGAAATCTCCTTCACGGTCGGTTTGGAAGCATTCTATTATGCAGTCCTTGAATTCCCTTCAGTTCCTGATAGGTCTCCTTTGGTCTCTCCACTGATACCAAGACAGAGCTTTTCCTTCCAAAGTATCCACCTTCTTGGCCGCCATCACAATCCGGAGTTTATAGATTCACAAAATTTGAATTTGGGATTCAAAAAATAGCAACTTCCTTCTTTTCCGGGCCAAAAACCACTGATGGAATTTGCTGAAAACAATCCTCCACCGGTCCCAAGACTTGCTCTGATACCAATTTGATTGGAAATATTTGAGTTCGCAAGTAATCCCATCTGATCTACTTGAGTTCGCAAGCAAACCTAACAATAATTGGTAAAAATAATGAGAAAAATGAATAAATCACGGTGGAAGAACAATAAAACAATAACAAATCTTATAGAAAACCAAGAGAAACAAGAACAAAGCAAAGATACAAGAGATCCTCAATTCGAGAGGAGGGTCGTCTCTCCCAAATCTCTAGACAAGAGAGTCTAGAGCCCAAGTCGCCATCACAACATAATCTTCCCTAATCCTCTCATCCTCTTTAATACAAAAGCTTTCCTAATCTAATTTTCCTCCCAAGTCACTTGGTCTAGTGGAGCCCACCCCTTTGGGCGGAACAAAGAAGAGGAGGCGGACTACTTCCGCCTCCTATATACCAGCTGAACCGACCCTGAACAGGCCTATCAGGGAACTTCTAAGTAAAGTAAGAAACCCCAAATTTAAACAATAGACTACTTCTAATGGAAACAATAAGATCTATTCTAACCAATTTCTTTAGGGAACTTCTAAGAGAAGTGATAAACCCTAAATGAAATCAAAATCAACTGGCTACTTTCAATGGAAGTAGTAAGACCTATTTCTTTAGGGAGCTTCCAAAAGAAGTGATTAACTCTAAATTAAATTAAAACCTAAATCGAAGGCAACTTCTAATAGAAGCAATTAGATTTATTCAAAACTAAAACTATAGGCTACTTCTAAATAAAAGCATTAAGACCTATTTCTAATCAAAACTCCTAGGAAACTTCTAAGTGAAGCAGTAAGCCCTACGCCAAAATAAAAACTATCGGACAACTCCCAAGTGAAGCCGTAAGCCTAATCCCAAATAAAATTACTGGGCAACTCCTAAGTGGAGCCGTAACCCCATCCTAAATCAAATTATTAGGCAACTCCTAAACGGAACTGTAAGTTCCAAACTAAACCAAACTATTAGGCAACTCCTAAAAGGAGACATAAGCCTCAAACTAAATAAACTAATGGACATTCTAATAGATTTGCCCCAAAACTTAAACCACCACAAAACCAAAGCAAATATCTAAGCGCTTCAGTTTACTCGGGATATCTGAGAGAAGGCAACCCATGGCTGCTAATTAGATTCTCTGGATGCTATAATCAATGATTCGTTAGCATTGGTAGATTGAAACCTATGATATTCTTGGGATGACAGAACTATGAGATCTTGATCGAATCTACCTCTATCCCTTAAAAGCGAACTAAAACCTAAAATTTCAAAGCATAACTAAGTGATTCATTTTTAATCGAGAGTGCTCTCCTGTGAAGTAGGAGGGATAATTAACTATGAGGGCTTGCGCTCATAGGGAGTAAGAACTCAGAATTAAATAAACTTCGATATGATCATCGGGGGAAATCTGGTTAATTAAAAATCAATCTACCTTAAGAGAAAATGGAACCCTAAGCCTGTAAAGTAGGGTTCATGCCTAAAGCTATTTTTCTTGAGCAAACACTCTTAACATGACACAGTGAAGAAAAAAGATTTATGTAGTTGACCCCACGTAGTAGGATAAAGGCTTGATATTGTTGTATGATTTTTTAAATAACAACTGAAAATAAGAGTGCTGAAATAAACAAAATTTTCTTGATGTATGAATCATATGAGATTTATAAAACTAGTTTATAGTCTTTCTCAAGAGCAGAAATATTCAAATATAAATATAAAATTAATTTAAAAAGATAGATTAGCTAGCATGAATAAGGATAAGCTAATCTAAGGACCAACAATGATTAATAGAGGTTAAAATATATCACAGATTAACTTATGCATTGCCCTATATAAAACTTAAATTTGAGAGTACACCTTATTATGGTTGTACTAATGATATTGTGTATCCTATAGCATCAATAACATATCTTCACCGTGTCACGACCCGACCCGGTGAGCTCGCGCAGGCGAGGCGGGAACAAAGGTCGAACGGTAGGACAAAATTTCTAATCTCTAAAACTATCTCCATAATAATTTGAAAGAGCCTCTAAAACATCAAATTTAAAATACATAAACATAAAACTCAACAAATTCATAATTACCTTTCTTCAGGTGCCCCTCTTCTACGGTACACATTGCCACATCTTCTACTCATTTTGATTTACTTAAGCTTACCTGAAAAATATTAACAACTAACATTAAGCCTAAGCTCAGTAAGTAAAACAAAATTCTAAACTACAATAATCAAGGCAAAGTGAAAAATATGCTAAATGCCAATTTTATATGAACATAACATAAATTTATTTCTTACAAACATGTCATTTAAACATATCATAACATATAATAATATCTTCATTTTTCATGTCCATAATAATTTCAATATTCTTAGCTTTAGCTTTCTCATTTCGTATAAATATTACAACTGTCACAGGAGTCACCGTCTAGTACCATAAAGGTACTCATTTACCATTTTCCTTTTTCATACCATTTACCATTTTAACGTGCACGAGTACAGCGTCCCCAGCTAGTACCATAAGCGGGTGAACTCCGTCTAATCAGCATGCACATTCAATCATTCAATATAACATTCACATCATATCATATCTTTTCATTTCATAAATTAGATAATCTCTATCATATAATATCATAAAAATGTAACATAAACTTTGCATGATCAATCATTTGAACAGAGTAGTAAAATCATGATCTAAATTAATTATAAAGATTGCATGAACATGTTTGGACTTTCAAAACATAAAACTGGAGAGAAACAAAAGTATTGCCGTAATAAATAATCATGTATACTTACCTGAAAATTAGAAAATTGATTTCTCGCTAATTTTTCTTTCTTCGAGATTTCTTCAAAAACCTAATAGAGATAATTTCACTTTCAAAATCATTTATAATAAATCTAAATTTTAATGTTTTCATCCTATTCAAAATCTACCCCAAGTTCTTCCTCTCCCTCTCTCCAAAAGATCACATAAAGCATATCATAATCTAAAAATTCAAAATTTTGTCTAATTACTTAATATTAATCAAAATTACACATTCTCCATAATCTAATTTAATTTAAAATAATTTTGTTTTCGGATTTACCTAAAACCCTAATTTTGAAAAACCTATTTTCATTAATTCCCTCACATAAACATGTCAAACTCTTCCCTACACCTAATTCATAATTAAATATTTTTCATTTTCGGATTCAAACTAATTAAAAATTAGAAAAATAAGATTTTATAAGGAAAACTCAATTTCTTCTCTTAAAACCTCTCTTAGGACCCTTAGGAACAATATTTGCAAAGGCACTTCCAAAAACTCAACCTTTAGAGAAAACCCTAATTTTAGAAACCCTAGAAAGTTTTGAAGAAAAACACATTCTAATGTATAAAATCGTTTCTTAAATCTTCCCTCTAAATTTCTTAAAGAAATTTTCATTATTCCATAAAACCCTAAATTCTTCATCTCAAAAATCTATGGCAAACACAAAGATTTCTAGGTTTAGAAACATACCTTCTTGCTCCTTGAATCTCCCTCTTCGATTTCCCCCAAGTTCGGCCGCCGGAAACCGCCGCCGGAGCCGTCGTCCGTCCCTTGCCCGACGCCTCCTCTCCGCCTCTTCTTGCGTTCGGGCGAAAGAATGCCGAGAGAATGAATGGGGAGGGGAGGGTTCGATTCTCATAAGGAAAAATAAAAGCCTAAATGACCTATTTGCCCTTACTTATAACATCCAAGCTTTAATAATGCTCAGGGGTACTTTTGTTATTATGAGACTTCCATGAATTTTAATTTCTAATTTGAGCAAAATTAAATATAAGTTTTATATATCAAATCGCTCCAAATTTTGCGTAGAATTTTTCAAAATTATTTCCATCGAAATCCGACAACTTTAAAATTTTTTTTCACTTAAAACTCGTCGCGACACTTTGAAAAGCGTGCGAGGTCTAAAACGGCATTGCTCGGGTTTTTATAATCTTCTCTCCTAATAAAAATTTTGTCCTCGAAATTTACATACAACTTCTAATTATAATTCAATCAACAACTTCCATTTCATTTAACATAAACTTCAATATTGGAACAAAATAAACTAAACATCTGAAACATCATAGCAAAATAGTCTGATCAACTCCAAAATATCCAACATAACATAACAAGATAAACTACTAAATCCAAAACAAAAAAACATTAGGTTTATCATTACAAGTCGCTAAAAATAAATGATAAAGCCATCTCAATTTTCATTGTCAGCATCTACAAATTCATTGGGCTCTTGCCGAGTCAAAGTGTAAACTCGTTGTTTGACATTCTGTCTGGATTGATTTTGCACTGAACCTGCAACTGATGGTTCTGTCATCTTTTGTTTGCTAAAGTTCCTCTATGAAGGTGCTTCAACTGATCTCATTTCTCCTGAAGTCTTCTGAGCCAAAGCAGGACAATATTTTGCTATGTGTCCAGGCTGATGACACTAATAGCAAGTGTTGGAACCAATCAGACATTCACCTTTATATAATCTGCCACACTTAGCACAAAGTTCCGTGACTTTACTTACATTTGCACCACTGCCTCCACTAGAACTAAACTTGGACTTCTTCCCATTTGATCCCTCAGTCTGATTGCTTTGAATATCCTCTTCAGAACTCTTTCTTTTCTGAAAATCTCTTCTCCTTTGAGTACTCTGCAAGTCACTCTCAATTCTTCTTGCCCTCTTAACCAAGGTAGCATAATCCTCAATGCCAAAAGGGATTAATGGCTGTCTAATAACATCCTTTAAACCAGATAAGAAACGATGACATTTCTCTTCTGCATCGGGTATCATATGTGAGGCATACCTGGAAAGTCTAGTGAACTCGGCCTCATACTCAGTAATAGTTTTATCACCTTGCACCAATCTATTGAATTTATCTTGCATCTGCCTCCTAACAGACATTGGTACATACCAGTCTCTAAACACCTTGACAAACTCCTCCCATGTCACTTGACTGCTAGGTCTTCCTCCAAAAGTTTCTTCTGACTTCTCCACCATCTTTCTGCTTCCCCATTGAAGGTATATGCAGCTAAGGTAACCCTTCTATCCTGAGAGCATAACATTCCTTCCAATATCTTCTCAACCCTCATTAACCAGTCCTCTGCTTCTATGGGTCCACCTACGAATGATGGAGGTTTCATATCTTGAAATAATTTTAAGTTTTTGTCCATTACAATGCTTCCACTGTTTCCAGCTTGAGTCTGAGTACCCTTTATCATTTGGGTCATAGCTGCCATCATCTGCGCAAAAGATTTCATAGTAGCATTGATGCTACTATTTGAAGGCTTTGTTACTATAGGTATTTCCCTCCTAATCTCTCCCGTAGTGCCATCAGTGGCATCGTTTTCAGGGTCCATGGCTCTGAGATATAACGCAATGAAATAAAATTAGCAATCTATAACATATACCCTACACCATAACTAACTTAGAGAATCATCCTATTGGCTCTTTCTTATTGATCAATATTCCTAAACCTTTGCTCTGATACCACTTTTGTCACGGCCCGGCCCGGTGAGCTCGCGCAGGCGAGGCGGGAATAAAGGTCGGACGGTAGGACAAAGTTTCTAATATCTAAAACTATCTCCATAATAATTTGAAAGAGCCTCTAAAACATCAAATTTTAAATACATAAACATAAAACTCAACAAATTCAAAATTACCTTTCTTCAGGCGCTCCTCTTCTACGGTACATATTGCCACCTCTTCTACTCATTTTGATTTACTTAAGCTTACCTGAAAAATATTTACAACTAACATTAAGATTAAGCTCAGTAAGTAAAGCACAATTCTAAACTACAGTAATCAAGACAAAGTGAAAAATATGTTAAATGCCAATTTCATATGAACATAACATAAATTTATTTCTTACAAACATGTCATTTAAACATATCATAACATATAATAATATCTTCATTTTTCATTTCCATAATCATTTCAATATTCTTAGCTTTAGCTTTCTCATTTCGTATAAATATTACAACCGTCACAGGAGTCACCATCTAGTACCATAAAGGTACTCATTTACCATTTTCCTTTTCCATATCCTTTACTATTTTAACGTGCACGAGTACAACGTCCCCAGCTAGTACCATAAGGGGGTGAACTCCATCTAATCAGCATGCACATTCAATCATTCAATATAACATTCACATCATATCATATCTTTTCATTTCATAAATTATATAATCTTTATCATATAATATCATAAAAATGTAACATAAACTTTGCATGATCAATCATTTGAACAAAGTAGTAAAATCATGATCTAAATTAATTATAAAGATTGCATGAACATGTTTGGACTTTCAAAACATAAAATTGGAGAGAAACAAAAGTATTGCCGTAATAAAGAATCATGTATACTTACCTGAAAATTAGAAAATTGATTTCTCCTCGCTAATTCTTCTTTCTTCGAGATTTCTTCAAAAACCTAATAGAGATAATTTCACTTTCAAAATCATTTATAATAAATCTAAATTAATGTTTTCATCCTATTCAAAATCTACCCTAAGTTCTTCCTCTCCCTCTCTCCAAAAGATCACATAAAGCATATCATAATCTAAAAATTCAAAATTTTGTCTAATTACTTAATATTAATCAAAATTACACTTTCTCCATAATCTAAATTAATTTAAAATAATTCTATTTTCGGATTTATCTAAAACCCTAATTTTGGAAAACCTATTTTCATTAATTTCCTCACATAAACATGTCAAACTCTTCCCTACACCTAATTCATAATTAAATATTTTTCATTTTCGGATTTAAACTAATTAAAAATTAGGAAAATAAGATTTTATAAGGAAAACTCTATTTCTTCTCTTAAAAAATCTCTTAGGACCTTTAGGAATAATATTTGTAAAGGCACTTCCAAAAACTCCAACTTTAGAGAAAACCCTAATTTTAGAAACCCTAGAAATCTTTGGAGAAAAATACATTCTAATGTATAAAATTGTTTCTTAAAGAAATTTTCATTATTCCATAAAACCCTAAATTCTTCATCTCAAAAATCTATGGCAAACACAAAGATTTCTAGGTTTAGAAACATATCTTCTTGCTCCTTGAATCTCCCTCTTCGATTTCCCCCAAGTTCGGCCACTGGAAACCGTCGCCGGAGCCGCCGTCCGTCCCTTGCCCGACGCCTCCTCTCCGCCTCTTCTTGTGTCGGACACCCGTGTCCGGTTATTAAATGAGGTATCACTAGGTACATCTTCGGTATCGCTCAGTACATGCTCGGTACCGCTCAGTACATTCTCGGTACCGCTCAGTACATGCTCGGTACTGTTAGGTATATGCTCGGTATTGCTAGGTACATGCTCGGTACCGCTCAGTACATGCTCGGTACTACTCAATATATGCTCGGTACCGCTAGGTACATGCTCGGTATTGCTAGGTACATGCTTGGTACCGCTAGGTACATGCTCGGTGCTACTCAGTATCTTTCCATACAAATAACTTACGAACTTTAAAAATAAGCATAGCTTTAAAATTACTCTTACAATAAAATTTTGTTCTGGGGGGGGCTGCCCCTGGAAACCCCCGCAGGGGCGCTGCCCCTTGACTCCGCGACCCTGACAGGTCGAACCCCGCTAGGGGGCAGCGCCCCCTTGGACCCCCGGCAGACCGATATATTGTTGTATTCATGTTGTCTTATTATTGAGATATTTTGATTTCACTTCATATCAATTTAATTTGATATATTCATATGTATGATTGGTTTGTTAGCAAAATGAGCTTTGCTGCTGGCGGGAGTGGATTAGGTGAAGGTTCAAAAGAGCCATCTATCCACGCCGTGTCCGTGTCCTATATTTTTAAAAATGATTATGTATTATATTAAAAAATTATTATGTCGTTTCCACGCCGCACCTGTGTCCTATATTTTTAAAAATTGTCGTGTCCGTGTCATGTCGTATCCGTGTTGCCGTGTCCATGTCGGTGCATCATAGATGTGTACCAATGTAGGTGCAGAAGATAAAGATGTGATAAACAAATATATAAGTTTATGAGTATTAACAATAATATAAATGATATCACCCTCAAGGTTGTTACCATGCACTTGTGAATAAACATTAAAGCTTACATTTAGTGAATGAAAAAGAAATGTAAACCAATCTATAGAGTAAGTTTGATTTTTTTTTTTTGTTATTCATAACTAAATCAGTTTAAATTCACATATAAACACTCCTTTTACTTAGAATTCCACTAGCTATCCCCTTCACTATAAGATTAGGCTAAGAAACATTTTTATAAATACACTCTTCTTTAAGATCCAGAATAATAGCAAGGTACCACAAGCCAAGCTTTACTACCTAATGCTTCAAGTCCTTTAAGACTCGACACTTACACCATTAAAAAACTACTAAATCGAAGTATTCAATACTTTAGTGGTAGCTTAATGCTATCACCTATAACACAATACAATCTCTATTCTAGATTGTTAAAGTTACAGAAGAAAGCTCAAGACATTCTTACACTATCTAAGAGAGATTGATTGAGAGATGTTATACATGTCAATGGTGTAAAATAGCGCGCAACATGGCGCACATACGACGCTATTTACTTAGCACAGCGTTGCGCATCAAAATAGTGCACGCTATTTGCGCCATGCATGGGTAATGACGCACACTATTTTGTTAACATGTTATAAATTTCAAATTATAAATTATAATTAAATTTTATTAGGTTTATATATTAATATCATAAATTCATAATCAATTATTAATTAATTAACCTTTAAATTAATAAAATATAAAAAAAACTCTAAAGGATTTAATTTTTTTTGTAGGATTTAAAGTTGTCATTTTTGTTATTAGGCGGGATTTAGGATAAATTATGCTTAAATCCTACTCAAATCTATTGATGTAAGTTTATTTAAGATTTAAAATCGTTATTTTTGCTATTTGAAAAGATATTTATGCCTAAATTTTACTCCAATCAACATATTATATTATATATATATATATATATATATATATATATATATATATATATATATATTATTTTCTACTATACGCTATGTTTAAAAAGGCGTGGGCCTAGCCCTATGCGCCATGGCTCCATGGGATCTTTGTGCCGTGGTGCGCCATTCGCTAATGACAAGTATATTAATGTTACCAAATAGCGGCTTTCAAGGATTGAGACTTGGATGAACACTTGGCTTTCCTTAATTTTTCTTCACAATGATGCACACTCTAAGCCATTTTAAATTATTTTTTCATTAATCTCCTCTCTCTCTGTATATATATATATATATATATATATATATATATATATATATATATGCAAAATGTTCTCTTTAAATGGCAATGAAAAAGGCACTAAAAATCTTCCAAAACTCATTTTAGGACATTTGCCCGATAATAGGTCAGTCAAGTAGGATTGGAGGCTTTAATATGCACAAATCAGGAAGATCTGATTAGGTTTATTTTATACACGTTTGAGATAAAGCAGTTAATGGTTTAAAAAATCATAATAAATTCAATTTTAATTGAAAATATATCATGTAATATATTGCAAGGTATGAACTCATTGAATTAATGTATTAGAAATTTAGTCCATATTCATAATGTATAATATAGGTACTATATTAATCTTAAATAATACATTATTATTATTATGAATTTTTAAATATCTCATTTAAGCTTGAAAAAAATTTGATTTTTTTTTTTGTATAGGATTACATATGTAAACTATCATAAAAATTTCATGCAAAATAAAAATTCTAGAGCTATAAAATAACTCATAATATATAAGCTAAGTAGCTTTAATTAACATAATTAAACATGATTGACATGTAATTTATAAATTAATAATATAATGTATGAAACTTAAGCTCACATAAATTAATAATATTATAAGTAATCAATTCTAGATGAAATAAAGTTGTAGCTCATGTTTATTAATCATTATAATTTATGCAAATAATAAGCACCAATGAATTAAATATAGAAAATAAATCTGAATTAATTCCGACAAATCATAGATAATTCTAGATTAATATAGAAACATAATTTAGATCAATTCTAGCAAATAATATAATTCTTTTTAGGTTTGTGTTCATCATTTTCATCATTTTGAGGTCTTGCTGAATCCAACTTTATCAATTTACAATAAGAAATGCATAAAACTCGACTGACTTAGACAGACTTGCATGAACGTTTGCATTTGAATTTTTTTTACTTGAACACCTTCAGCTCTCTTCCAAATAGCAAATACTCGATGTTAGTCTAGTTTCATATAGTAATCACCTCCATGGTTGGCTAATAAGGATTTACAAGAAAGAAAACACTTATCAAATTATTCGACGATGTCACATAAGTTTTTTATCATTAAATTACTAATGAGCCATTTATGTATCACATAGGCTCATGGGGTCAACCCATCTTATATTAATTATTGATTAGATTAGAGCTATAGTACTTATAAAAGACTTGGTCTGTACGCTTAGGCTTCATGCATCTGGATGGATTTTTGGTTGTCTTGGTTCTTTTGTAACTAAAAGAATTGTACTATACACTAAATATTTGGTTTATGGCTTGGTGGTGTTCAGGCTGAACTGCATGAGTCTCTCTCTCTCTCTCTCTCTCTCTCTCTCTCTCTCTCTCTCTCTCTCCCTCCACCTGATACATAGGCAATAATTCTCTTCTGAACATTGCTTGTCTTCATGCCTCATCCTTTTCCTCTCCGTCACCCTCATTTCCACATACTCAACTTCCTCCGCTAATGTGAGCATCATCCGGAATTGAATACATGGAGATCTTCTTCCCATCCTTAGCATGGCTTATGTGTTTCCGTAAATGGGAAGCTACTATGGTGATTTCATCCATCATTCAGTTGGATCCATCCTGAAGCTCTAATACCTTTAGCAAGCTCAGAAAATATGTGATTGACAGTTTAATAGCGTTGATTCTTGATTGAGTTGGAACAACAGAGGGTTTCAAGAGTGGTTAACTGCTGATGTTGGCAGATATTGGTGAATAGGGGAAGTGTTTGAGGGTGGACTTGCTGCTTGCAGACGGAAGGATGATAATCTAACATTCCAAGCGTCAGGGGTAAGAATTAGAAAAACATTCTGTAATAAATAGTAGAGGGAAACATTCAGCATATATGACAAGGTACAAAAACATGTCTCAGCCAAAAAACCATGATCTCAAATTTATTTGATTAATTGATATTAAACATTCTTTGATGATCAATGTGAAAGAAAGAACTGAATCATAATGCAAGTTGCGCTAATGACAGCTACAAAAATTTGTGCAAGGATGGCAATTTGTTATTTTTTCTGATATTGAACAAAGTAGGCAGTTAAACAGTATGGTATCTTGATATCTTCTTCAGGTCTTGTCCGTGAATCTTGATGAATGGACGGATCATCAGGTTGACTCTGTAATTGATGCCGGTGGAAATGCTGCTGTAAATATGAGATATGAAGCTTTGTTGCCTGATAATATTAAAAAACCAAAACCTGACGCATTGATAGAGGAACGTACTGATTTCATCAGGTAAATTCTAACACCGTAAAATAATACAATTTTGCTTGACGAACATATTTATTGATGTATACTGGCTTGGAAATCTTGGCTTATAATTATTGCACATACTCCAAATTTATTTGGATTTTTGCGTTGATCTCATCAGGTGAATTCTAAGAAATTTCTTTTGAATTTGGTGTTAGAGCGTTCAATTTTATGATTTTTGTGCATCATTATTTTACTTAGGAGAAAATATGAGCTTCAACAATTTTCAGCTAAACATCCTACATCTGCATCTGCATCTTCAATATCATCAAGTTTGAGCTCATCAGCGCAGAGCAATGTTCCTAATAACAATTACTTGAGCTCATCAGCGCAGAGCAGTGTTCCTAATAACAAGTACTCTGAAAAGAAATGCATGAGTATCCGGTATGGGCTTAGTCAAGCATTCAGAAACAGTTGGAGAAAAAAGGAATCTGAACAGAAACCAGTCAAGATGATGGTATCAAATATGTAGATCTTTTTACATCTATCAATCATGGCTTCATCTACTTCAATCAGTTTCAGTTTCTTATGATGATTTAGATTTCCTTAATCACTTGACTACAACAACAAAGCAAACTGTTGCAGATGGGGATGGTTGAATTTGTCGGTTTGATTAAGGTTAATATAATAAAGGGTACCAATCTTGCTGTTCGTGATGTGGTTACTAGTGACCCTTACGTCATTTTAACTTTGGGCCACCAAGTGAGAATGGTTTGAATACACTGATCAATTTGTACTGCTTTCTGCTTTAAAGTTAATTAGTTTCCATTTGGTGCAGACAACAAAAACACGAGTGGTGAAGAGTAATTTAAACCCAGTATGGAATGAATGGGTGATGTTTTCAATTCCAGATCCTATTCCGCCCCTGAAGCTGGTGAGCTTTCTGTTTTGTATTAAAAAAAAAAAAAAACTCAAGAAATTTACTGAGGATGTGATATAATCACCTAAACTATCGCTTTACCTATGATTTATCTTTTTTGGTATTTTACTATTTTTTCCTGAAATGGAATATTCTCTTCACTAACATGCCATTCTACACGCGATTCATCATCTCCATATGGATTTCAATCCGCTATCTCAATTTGAGTATGGGATTTATTCCACCCAAGCAACCCTTTGCAATCATTTCACCTCCAAACTGTTTCAACTTCATATGCTCTTTTCCACTCTTCTTGTGAAAGGTTAAAACAAGTAGAAATAAATAGAGAGAATTGCTTTGTTGCTGAAAATTTAGAATAAATCATTTTGTCAACTAATTATCATGGCCCAACTAATAGAGCAAGATCAAGGGTCAAGATGAAATTAGCAGCCATGAGGCCCTCATCACAATATCAAGATCAAGGGCTTGAAGGAGTTGAGAGATCAAATTAGTCTGAGAGGGACCATTTTTATTTTTATTTTTGACTTTTTTTTCAGTGCTATCCAATTATAAATTTTATGGAGTAAAATTTTGCAATGCTAAATATACCGTTATCTTCCTCATATGCATGCCACGAGTCCTATTCGCCATCCACTCATTCTAACCTACCTCCATTCCATTTCTCCCGTCACCTATCCCTTAACCTGGCCGTGCCTGGAAACATCTAATTATTACTTCCCCGTATATGATCATCATTGAATAACCTGACACATTAAATTTTCAGTTGCTAGATTCGTCAAACAATAATTTGATTGAGGAAATTCAATAGATGGATAAAAAATTCATATAATTTTCTAGTAATACTCAGATCGAGAGTGAAAAAGATAGAGGAAATGAACAGATTTAAAAAATAAATCGAACGGAGATCTACTCAAGGATCTTAGATACATTTATACTTCATATATTATACATTTAGTCCTTTAAGTTTATTGATTTGACAGCAAGTATACGATAAAGATACCTTCAGCACAGATGACAAGATGGGAGAAGCTGAAGTAGATATCCAGCCACTTGTTGCAGCAGCCAAAGCATACGAGAACTCTTCAATCATGAAGGCAACGCAGCTTGGAAAATGGCTGGCTACAGAGGACAATACCTTGGTCAAGGACAGTATAATCTCCCTTGTGGATGGCACAGTAAAGCAGGAGATCACCCTCAAGCTTCAGAATGTTGAGCGGGGTCAGATAGAGATGGAGCTTGAATGCATTCCCCTTAGTCAATAATGGATGAAACTTGGATTTTTATTCAGTGAACTTTTTCCCTTTTTTTTTTAATTTTTATGGGTTATAGGAAGAACCAATCATCCCTGCTAAGAATGCTATGTATTTACAGACCACTTAACTAGTAAAGATTTGGTGATAGTAAAATTTTTGTAAATTATATATTTGATTTGTACCTCATAATGTCTTCCATTATATCTTTACTGTTTGTTTATTGATTTAGCTGTGAAATTTAAATTTGCATTTTAAAGTATTAGGTTATATTCCCTGCAATCCAAATCAGATTCAAGTCATGTTCATCACCGTTTAATGTGCAAGTTTATGTCCAAATTTTGCAAGTTTCCTACTCTCAATCAAGTTCAAATTCAGCCTGCTGTCATTTGATTTAAATTCAAGTTATTCTTAATCGTTCAAATTCTGTTTAGGCCCCATATAATTGTTTAAGTTTTGTGCGTCTTTACACTGAATTTCAACAGCCTCCCAACATCCCCCTCGTTTAGGGGAAACTACAGGAATCTTATCTTGTCTGACACGTCAAAAAAGACGTGCACAGTCGGTCTCGAGCGACACCACGGCCGTAGTTTTTAACCCCACCACCTGGATACTGCAAATCAGGCTCCTTTGGGAAGAACAAATGCTAACATTCAACAAGGTGGATAATAATAGGTATATTGTATTAGATAGAAGCTACAACAAAAGGCCTCGGCCTCCACCGTCACCTGAGTATGGCCATTACTAGAGCTTCATGAAGGATATGATCAATTGCCTACCTGCAGCACAGTGAGCATTATTCAAATTTTTATTCAAGAGCCTTTTAGCGGAACTGGAATGTAACATTTGACTGTAAAATTTGTATTTGTAACATTTGCTCGTCTTCAATTGGATTTATTATGTCAATGTGGGCTTCGAAAATTCGGCCCCGGCCTCCGCCCGCTTTTCTTTTATTAGGCGAGGGAGTTTTAACTGAATAAGTTCCGAGATAAATTTTGGAAGGCAGATGTGTTTGTAGATAAGACACTACTCAGATATTTCGCCCTCATTTTGTGAGGACTTTATAATCTGAGTTCTAGTTTCCTATAGGCGCAAGCCCCTATAGTTAATTACCCCTCCCGATAACGAGAGAGAACTTTTGATTAAGGCTAGTCGTCAATCAGATACGTAGAGAATACGTGTTATCTGGCATATAGTAGCAGCATTGGGTTTGGATTTAAAAATTGGGTTGAAATATTTGGGGAGTTGATGATTTGGATGTTTGGGAAAATGGTTGGGAATTGAAGAGTTTGATATTTAAAATAAGAAATTTCATCATCTTTCACTTAAAGCGGATGGTGGGGGAATGGATGATGGATCCGATCAAAATCCCATAGTTCCGTCATCCCGGGCCATCATGGTCCCTAGTCTACTTAGTTAGAGGAGGTAGTCGACCCAACCTGACAGAAGGATCCTTGTCGGCAGCCATGGGTTGCTTCATCCAAGGGGACCTTGTAGACCTGAGAATGATATTTGCCTAAGGGGATAAATTTAAATCCACCTTAGTTGACAGAGGGCTTTGTGCCCTATCAATTATATTCTATTGATTCGTATCTCAAGGATTTGATGTCAATAAGAAACGTAACGGCGCTGGCCATAACCGGTATTTTGTGGTGTCATTTGGCGGCAAAACCACTCGGTTCAGAGGGCCCCGGGTCATAACCGTTTACCTGCAGTGCCATTTAGCGGCAAAATTGTCGGTTAGAGGACACGTACCATGTCCTTACTGGCAGGATATTGTTTGAGAATGGATCATAGTGATATTCTCGACCAGGTATTTGGCTCTTTGTGAGCTAAAGTAAACTTTGATTTGTCCACCCGGGCAAACTGTTGTGGAGGGTGGATGGATTTTGCTTCAAGCGATTGATAATTTATTTCAATTTTAAATATTTGTGAGATTTTAGGATTTTTATGGAGTTTTTTGGATTTTTGGATTTTTTTATGGGTATTTTGGGTGGAGCTTTGGAATATTTGAAATGAACTTTAGATATTTGAGAGATATTTGAAATTATTTGGGAACCCCTCCGGTTGAGATCTGCATTCAACACGGCCATCATCAGGGTGTTCGGGGTCATTTCTCTTTTGTTGATTAAATCTTGTCAACTCTATCGAATTATCGATAGATGATCGTATTTCGTAGGCTTTATGCCCTTGATGGTGAATTCGTATTGTTATAGACCTTTGAAGGCCTAATATGAATGTATTAAAACAAATATATCGGTCATCATCACCGTATACTTGTTTGATTGTTCGAACCCTGTCGACTTCTATTGATCTGTATAGAAGGATCGGGTTCGAACCTGAATTCACTTATTGACCCGCACAGCTTCTCTAAACGTCACGTGTGTATCAATAACACGCTCGTCGGGGCCCATGCGAGTGTTTTGGGGCATTTAATAATTATTTGTTGAACCTTGTCAACTCCTACCTACCTGCTTAGGAGGATCAGGTACAACTTTATTGACTCGCGCAGCATCTTTAGACGTCACTGTGTACTAATAACACGCTCGCCGGGGCCCATGCGGGTTTTATAATTGCTTTTATCCCTTTTAGTGTACCTAAGTGTATACAAACTACGATGCACATGTGGGGGTACTTTGCAATATTTTTGTTTTGCTTGTGAGTGGTACATTGAATGTATAGAAGTCTTCTACAGTAGCCCATAGGAGCTCATATCTGTTTCAACTCTCTTTTTATATTTGCTCGTAGATGGAACTTTGTGTATGTAACAAGTCTCCTACAGTGATTCATAGGAGTTCGTAGTTAAATCATACACCTTCATATCTTGCAAGGTTGAACATGGTTGCTTATGTTCTGTCGTCGATTACCTGAGTGTTGTAGAGCAGTTGCTTCATCTACTAAATACCCTTCATATCTTGCTCATAAACATATTGTATCATTCATTGCATGACTCTTGTGTATGCTTTTAAGGAAGCATATATTTTCACATACAATTAAGTGACATTGAGAGCAAAGGAGAATTATCTTCTTTACAACCACCCTACTTTTCTGTAGACATGTTGCATATTCAATATCATTCATTTTTTTGCAAATATCTACGTGCATTAGAAATCTATTGCTTCAGCAGCATTTCTATTTTCGCCATCAATTCCATCATCTATGACTTGTCATTAGCCACCGATCGAGTTGTATCTCGCCATCAACTTCTTCATGTATATATTGTTGGTGTATCCCTTACCATCACTCACCAACAACTATTGATGCACAATATAGATCTCTTATCACATAGCCAATGGCACTCATTAGTATTATGCTCGATCAGAGTTTTGCGCATTTTTTTACTGGGTAGCTTTCATGGGTCAATTACGACACCCATTGGAGCTCCTTCCAAAGTATTTTAGGCCATGAATTTGTAACCACAACATATCTTTCGACTTCTCCTTGTTACTTGTAAGCATGTTATGCTTGCAAGTCCTCATCTTTAAAGGCAGTTCATTGTGTGTGAGGAATCTCAACACCAATCTTCTTTGAGTTCAAGTAGTCCATATCTTATTTTGAGTTCTTTGTCAGCTTCGGTCCACATTCAAGTTCATTTTTGTTCGTTTATATGGCAAATCTAAGTCCTAACTTGGTTCAAACCAAGTTCATAAGTTTCAAGTGAGCTTGTTCAACTCAAGTTCATGTTCATTTGAGTTCAATCAAGTCCTTGTTTGAGTTTTGCTTAAGCCCTTTGCTTATTTATCCAAGTTTGATTTTAGTTCAAATGATGTCCAAATATGATTCAATATTTTTTAAAGTCCTTGGATTTTCAATCCAAATTTTGGCAGCCTCCAGGCGTCTCTCCCGTTTAGAGGAAAAAAATCAAGAGGCAACCTTTTCCTCCGATGCTACGTGAGCGCTTCAGGTAGGTGTCAAAAATAACTCCACGGTTGCAAAAGTATTTTTTTATCCTTGCCCGCTACGTGAGCGTTTAAGGATTTATTTATAAGAAGAAAGCACATGTTAGAAAAACACAAATTTCCCCCCTCTACACCACGTGGGCGTTCGGGGGTACTTATATAAAAATAAAGAAAACACAATTTTTTATCCCCTTCGCCGCAAGCGCCGCACCGGTTTCCTTCCCTACAATGCTACTTGAGCGCGTATGGGGTTTGTCGGCTCATTGCTAGCATTGAAAAGGGATTCTTAAATCACCACAAGCGCCGCACCGGTTTCCCTCCCTACAACGCTACATGAGCGCGTAGGGGGTTTGCCAGCCCGTTGCAAGCCACGAGAAAAGAATCATTTTTTAAATAATTAATTATAACAAATGATAATTAATTATAATTTAAACATAATTAATTATAATTATAATAATTAATCATCTTTAATTATAACCAACAATAATTAATTTAAATCAAAATAATTAATTATAATTAATTTTGATAAATTATAGTTAATTACTAATGATATTAATTAACTATAATAACTATAAATTAATTATAATTTTATTTTAATTAAATTAATTATTATTGATAATGATTTAAAAATAATTAAAATACTTAATTATAATAATTATAATTAATTATAATTAACTATTATTAATAATAACTAATTATAATTAAATAATAATTATAATAATCATAATAATAAAAAAATAAAAACAAAAAAATAAAACCTCTCTCTCTCTCGGCTTGGGAAGATGAGGGCACGACACCAGGGAAACAGAGGAGTTCGGCTAGGATCGGAGGAAGGATTTGCGGCTAATGTAGGTCTCTCTCTCGAGAAATTATTGTGTACGCAGTCCGAACGCAGAATTGTGTTCGGATGCTGCGTACACACTGCTTATTTCATTGCGTATTTTTTGATACATTATGTTTTCTATGTATTTTTTTGCGTATTTTTTGTGTATTTAGTGAGTATTATTTATTTGCTAATTATTTATCACAAAAAAATTATGTCTCAAAAAATACGCAACAAAATAAGCAGTGTGTACGCACATCCGAACACGTTCGGATTGCGTACACAATAATTTCTCCTCTCTCTCTCTCTCTCTCTCTCTCTCTCTCTCTCTCTCTCTCTCTCTCTCTCTCTCGGGATCGGATGATGTCGGGCAGGGCTACAGGAGGTGGAGGTAGAGGAGGGATCGGAAAGCTTGTGGAATCGAGCGTGGGAAGAGCAGCGAACGAAGGCTTCGTTTGGGTCGGTATTTAACTGACGCGTTTGGGGTCTCGATCGAGGAGAGGTCGCAGAAATGGCGGAAAATCGACTGGAGCGGCGCCGTTTGCAGCGGGATTTCGTCACGATTTTGAGGATCCAACAGGTATGAGATGTATGTATGCTGGATTTCTACTTTGATTTCATCTCCCTTTGTTTCCTTTGGGTATAATCATGAGGGTCAACAGTCAATTTAATTTTGGATAGACTAAATGCTTATAACAAATTTATAATATGTTTACTATAAAAAATGTTTTTTTCATTCACAGTCCCTCACTTCCATCATTAAAAATCTTGCTCCAGTTCTTTGGAATTCTAAGCTCTCAATAGAAACTTTCTGCGTTAGTTTAACAGAGCATTACAACACACATCCATTTGTAGAAGGTAAAATTTAATTAGGAGAAAAACACACTGTATTCATGCTTAGGAGCTCGCTATGAAGAAAATGGCAATAACAATACTTCCTCTTACAATATTCTTTTTTCTATTTTCTTGAGCCGGGTGAATGTTAGAAGAGTGGCCCAAGCTAAGCCAAGAAGCTCACCAGAGCAAAGGTCGTGTTGGTTCTAAGGAGAATGAGCTCCCTGCAGCTTCTGGAGCCCGACTGGTTCTTGTTTGCAATGAATGCTACTATATTTACAAGAGATGATATTATATATGAAGAATTAAATTTTTTTTATATTTAAAAACATAAAACCATATTTTGGAAAATGTAATGTATTATCTAGAATTTCAAATTGCTTAGAATGAATTAAATATTTATTTCTCATTTTAAATTTCTAAAATTATGGAAATTCCCTCCACATTAGATCAATGTCTGATAGTGATTTTTCAAAAAAAAAAAAAAAAAAAAAATTTGAAATTCAAATAATTCATAAAATAAAAATGGCTATAAGCCTTAAAAAAAAAAATTCCCTTGTTCTCAAGGCCGTTTTAAAATTATTAAAATTGAATCAAAATCATCCCAATTATAAATTAAATAATTTTTATTTGCCTTAATTTTTAAAACTCTAAGAATTCATTTTAGTAAATTATAAATTACTTTGTAAGATTGTCAATTCAATATTCATTCACTAAATTCTATGAATTTAGAATCATTTTGATGAAGCCAAATCTATCATTATTGTTTTGAAAATTAGAAATATCAATTCACCAAAAAATCATTAATCATCAAATTTAATGAATTGGTTTAGTTTAGCAAAGTCAAATATTTTTAATATTTTGATTAATTCAAACTTAAATTCACCCTAAAGTCTTAGCTCTCTCGCTCCTTATAATTCATATGATTTGAGCAAGTGGTGGAGAAGGTGGCCATCGTGGTGGAGCAGGCGGTCACTGTGGGCAAATTATTACGTCCGGTGTCTGGCTTAGTCCGGACACCAATCCAGACGCGCCACGTCACCAAAACACACCGGGATCCAATGTATTAGGGTGACGTGATGTGTCTGGATTGGGTGTCCGGACGTCCGGTGACCAGACGTAATAATTCGCCATCATTGTGACCAGCATGGTGGAGCACAATCTAACGACGGAGGATGAGCAGCCATAAAAGCCAAACGAAAAGCACCGGAGAAGACGCGATACAGTTGGGCGGCGTCTCCCTAGGTATCTTTGTCGCAATGATAGTAACGTTCATTGCCAATAAGAGATCCAGAAGCTGCATGGAGCTCATGCTCCTTAGAACCAGCGCAGCCTTTGCTCTTTTGAGCTTCTTGGCTTGGGCCGCTCTTCTGATATTCATCCAGCTCAAGAAATTAGAATATATATATATATTCTAAGAGGAAGTATTGTTATCGGCATTTTCTCCATGGCAGCCAGCGTCTTGCTCCTCGGCATTAACTTCGTCGTATAGCTCTCAGTAATGGATGCAGTTGTTCTCATAGAAGCGAGGCAATATAGTCTATTTTTTTTTCTCCTAATTAAATTTTAATTTCTAAATGATTGTGCGTTGTAATGCTTTGCTAAAGCTAAACTACGCAGAAAGTTTCCGTTGAGAGCTTCAAATTTCAAAGAACTGGAGCAAGATTTTGATGGAAGTGAGGAACTGTGAACGAAAAAAACAATTTTTAGCGTAAATAAAAAAAGTTGAATAATGCTCACTGTGCTGCAGGTAGCCAACTGGTCATATTCTTCATGAAGCTCTAGTAATGGCCATAGCCGGGTGGCGCTGTGGCGGTGCAGGCCGAGGCCTTCTGTTGTAGCCTCTAACTAATACAACATACATATTATTATCCACCTGTTGTAGGTTAGCGTTTGTTCCTGCCAAAGGATTCTTTTTTTAATTTCAGCCAAAGAAAATGAGGCTCTTCCATCGATTAGTGAGAGAATTGATTAATGATATAATATTCCAATCATCAGACCTTATTAGAGGACACAAACCAATCGAGAATATATTGAAACAATGAACAACTTCTTAGGAATTGAGAGGCAACTAGAATTGAGACAATGAACAACATTTGGGCCTTTAGTCTATTCAATTGATGTAGTTGGCTCTGCTGAGAATCGCAAAATGCCTGAGGGTGGAAAAATTATTACGTGCAGTGTCCGGATGCCAATTCGGACGTGCCACATCACCCAATACACTATGCATTAGACGTGGCGCGTTAGGATTGGCCTTCAGACGCATTCAAACACCGCACAAAATAATCTCCCCTGTCGATTAGCTTTTTTGGAATGACCTGTCAGATACTCTACTGGCTTAATATCATACCCCCTTTTCATGCAGGAAGTTGAGTTAATAGAGGCTCAATATCATTACTTCTCATTTTTAATAGAGCTTGAGGCTTCTGTTATTATAGCCATCAAACTATATGGTAAACAAAAAAGATAAGATAATTTTCTGCCATAAAACTATATAAAAAATTATGTATACTTTTTTAAAAAGGGTTATAATAATTAAAAATAAATAAATTGTTAGTAAAAAATATATCTTGACAAGCAAAATTGTTAAATGTTATACCCTTTTAGAATATGATAGTTGTAAAGAAATATTTATCTGATTTTTATAAATAGGAAAAAAAATTACAATACTCAAATTAATTTTAAAACATTTATTTGAATTATTCTGTTAGATAATTACAATCTAAAAAAAAAATATCATACAACTACCAAGCATTCATAGATAAAATTAGGGGGCTTACCTCTACAAAAAGATATGTGGTGATGAGAGAAGCATTTCTTGGAGATTGAAAGAGAGGTGGTGAATTCTAATGAGCATATAAGAGTGGTTATATATATATAGGCAAAAGAATAGAGTATTATAGAATATAATATTTTAATAATGAGGATATTTTTATAATAATAATGGTCATAAAATTCTACTATAACTATTACACACATATTTTAATATTCATATGGAAGTGAATAATTTGCTAGGTTCTCAATTTTTCTGTTTTGAGAGCTGTCTCATGGCTTTCTAGAAGAAGGAGATGGTCTTGATTGGTTGTGTCGAAGGGAAGGATCGGTTATTGCATGGGTTTAGGTGCCTGACTCTTCCTTCTATTTTAAGTGTCTTATTATAATGAAATTTAATGTCTCAACAAGATGAATGCATCTACGTCACCACTAAAGATTTGATTTGAGTCCCAATAAACCCAAATCAAGCAACTAAAGCTTCAATACATCATTTAAGGGATCAAATGGTCTCCAATCAAGTGTTCTTATAGTCAAATCGAGTGGCTCAATGTGGTGAATCTTGCGAGGTCAATATTATTTGGTTTGAATATTATTAAGAAATTCAAATATTTGATAAATAATCTATCATTAATAGGATCAATATAGATTGTACGATAGAGAGTTTGAATAATATTCAAATTGATTAAAATACATCTCTCAAAAAAACCTATGTTACACATTGTTGACCTCGATTTTTCCAAATCCTAGGTCAAAGGAGTTGACTTGGTCAAATTGACCGAGCCAGACCCCTAAACCCCTTCCATTGGATCCAAAAGGTCAATTTGAGTCTGCTGAGCCCGGGCCCAGGCCGTGCGTCAACTTGGTTTACCGGTCAACCTAGGTTGACCCAAGTTGACCTAAAGAGCCCAATTCCAATCCAAATTAATTCCAACCCTTTCATGACTTGATACCACTTGTCCCTTGACCCCTTTGACTGGGTTGACCAGGTCAACCTTTGACTTGGTCAACTAGGGCGTCTATTGGGTCAAATCTAATTATTTAATCCTATTTAAGAGCCATTTAATGGCGATTAAGGCTCAATAACGTTTTGAAATTCAAATTCCTGTGCTAAATACATGGTTTCCCTCTCAATCAGAGGAGGGATTCAATCCTAGTCGTCCCTTGGTCGTTTAGGAGCTTAAATAGGGAGAATTAGGTCATGATAGGGATCTTTTTTTGGATTGCTCTTTAGCGAGATCGCCAAAACACTTGAGATTTCGTGTGAGAGCTCAAGAGAGATCTTCCCACCTTCCTCGATCAAGACTCGAGAATTTGGAGTCGTCAGCGGCAAGCTTTCCGGCGAACCGAAGGCCAAAGCATTCCAAGGCTTCTCCTGATCGATCCATCACGCTTCGAAACGCGATTTCCTCTACAACTAGGAGTGTGGACAACCTACAAGTGCAACAAGCCAGAGATCCCTCGATTCTATTAAGTATTTTCGGTATAAATCTAAACCCTAGCTAGAGCACACAAAGCTATTTAACTTTTCATAGGGTTAATATTAAATAATAATAATTATACCCCATGATTTATGTTCATTCATAGTATCTAGATATAAAATTTCATGTAATTCCATCGAGTATTTTGCGAGAACGATCCAAAAAATGGAATTAGGGCTCGGTCCAGCTCTCCGTTCAGCCCTGCGTGTTTTGAACCGTTGATCTGACGATCAACGGCTCGGATCGCGCCTTCCCGCGCGCCTATCCGACCGCGGGTAGGATCTGGCGGATCCGTCTTCGGTCCGGCAAGATCGGGACCGTCTGATCGAACTAGCGGACGATCCGACGGCGGGGGCGCGTGTTGACTCATTCAAGTTATGCGCGGGTCCCACCGCAATCATCCCGCGGTGATGCGCCAATGATTGCTGGCGGGGCAATCATTGGCCTGAACCGCGGGTCCAATGAACGCGCGGCACTTGGCACACCAAGAGCAGCCACCGCCTCCACGGTTACGGGAGCGAACCGGATGCCGCCACGTGTCCCGTCGCCTTCCGATTTGACTAAAATTGATTTTAAAATTATTTTTAAACATATTTTAACTTCAAAAAATCACAAAAAAATCATTTTTGCTCCGTTTTTGACGCATAATACCTCGTTTTCATAAAACAACAAAAATGATTTTTATTCTCTACACGTTAAAATTTTTTTTTTATAAAAATGACATATAAGTTTTAAATTATTTATAAAACAGCAAAAAACCCCTATTTTTATTATTATTTAAATCATTATTTTTATATAATAATTATTATATTCTTATTTAATTATAGTTATTTATTATAATTACTACTATTTTAGATTATTAGTTTACTGATTACTTTATTATTATTATTATTATTATTATTATTATTTATTAGTAAAATATATAGGTATATATATATATTTATAATATATTATTATAGTAATTATATATTTAAATTATTTTTGAAATTATTATAATTATTATTTTAATAACCTAATTACCATTTTATGATTATTTTTATTCTTTAATTATCTTAAGTTTATTTTTTTATTATCTATTACCTTTTTTTTTATTAGTATTTTAAAACTATTTTAAAATTTATCCTTTATTGACTTTAAACTTCAAAAATACACAACTTTCTCATTTTAAATCCGTTTTCGATGCACAACACCTTATTTTGTTCGTATTTGAATTCTGTATGATTTGAGACCATTCTTGTTTGCAAAGTTTAGGTATTTATGCAGTTATTTTGAAAACAGTAAAATACACTATTTTAAAAATATTATATTATTGTATTTAAACTTGTAAAATTCATAACTCCGTCGTTTTAAATCGGAGTTCGGCGCGCAACCCCTCGTTCTCTTCAGAAAAGTGTGCTTTATTTTCTAAAATTATTTTCAGTCACTGATTTTCACATATTTGACAGATTTCTATCTTAGATTGCTATGTTGAGCATTTTCCCTATTATTTAAACATTTATTATTATAATTATTTTGAAATTACAAATTATTTTCAAATCGTTTTGAAGCCTCGATTGGGTGGTTAGTGGGTCTCCCAAATACCTATGAATGGAGCTATTTTGAATTATGCTTATTTTCACAAAACTCTATTTATTTTCTTTTAAATATATGTTTATTTTAAATTGTTTTAATTTAAAATTACCTCTATTGCTAAATTAATCTAATTTTGGGAGTTCCATTCGATGAAATCTTAGACATGGGTTCTATGAATGAAGAGAAACCATGAGGGAGTGGATTAGTGGATGGTTGAGTTCCAATCATTCACTAATCCTGTCATTAGTTTTATTTACTTTTTGTTCGTCGTAGATCGCATGTGTAGGTCGCACCACGAGCACTTAGTTTAGGCTCTCCTAGATCTAAGGACATGACGTATTTATTGCTTTTATATATTTTCCATGCATTATTACCTTGAGGGTTAGTGTAAAACTCCATTTAAACCCATATAACGTTGTGACACCTTAGGGACAAAAATTAAGGACTTGTATAGCAAACTTAGAAATTTTCTAGGGGCTAGGATAGACCCCGGATTGACATGAAAACATCAACACTTAAACTTAGTGACATCTGAAATATTCCAGAATTTTCTAGGAATTTTTAGGAGTCTTTAGACCCCTTAATTAACCAACCATAATTAACCTGCTAAATAAGGCCCTGAGACCTTCCGAAAATTACAATAAATACATTTTAGGTCAGAAAATTACCCATAATACCTCAAATTGACCAGAATCTGATCCTTGACCTTAGATAAATAGAGCTCCTCAGTTTGACTCTAGGTTGACCCTTAATTTGACCATAGACAAAAATTACCTTTTGCCCCTAATAATTCATAAAAAGTTATTAAAAATCCCAAAATTTTTCCAAACACTTGGGATCACCTTCTCAGGTCATTTCTGACCTTTAGGGGTGATTCCAATCTGTTTGGAGCTGATTTTGATTAAAACGATAAAATCAGCCCCTTTATTAGGAAATTTAAAAAATTCCATAAATACCTTGAACTTAGAAAATTCATAACTAATTGTAGAAAATTCCAAATTAGGCAAACTCACTTGCATTAGACTCCAATTAGGGTCTAGTATTTATTAAAAATATTAGGATTCCAGAAACTAGCCTAGATTAGAAAGTCAACGTTTTGGTCAACCACAGTTCATTTATGGCTCGAAACTTAGAAAATTCATAACTTTGCCTAGAAAACTCCAATTTCAGTGTACTACCTGGATAACTACGTCTCTTAAGGTCTAGTATTTTTATAAAATATTAAGAGACTCAAACCTAACTTATTTCCTATAGTGATTTTTGGGACCCCCTTAACCTAGCACCTAGGAGGACCCGAGACTTTTCAAAATTGGCTAATGTAATTTAAACTTCAAATATGACTAACCTAAGCTTTTAAAAGTGATCAGCAAACTAAATGGAGCCTAATCCACTAATATTTGAATTTCAATTAAAATATCCTTTTTAGACCCCCAACAAACCTGAACTCTAGATAAATTTAACTAACCACCCTGCTTAGGGCCTATCCAAATCACACCAGCCTTACACACACATAGAATTGTTTGCTAGGGCACCACTTCTAGATCTAGGTTAGGCCGCTGGGTTTTATTTTTCTGCTGTGTGCTGGAGCTTTCCGTGGATTTCATTGCATGCTGTTTGAAAATGATTGGTGTGTTTGCTTACTTTTTCTGTACTTTGTGGATGATGTGATGAGCGCTCGATTTACCCCTAGGTTAGGAACGTCATATATATATATATATATATATATATATATATATATATATATATATATATATATATATATATATATATATATATATATATATATATATATATATATATATATATATATATATATATATATATATATATATATATATATATATATATATATATATATATACTATTCTTCCGTGCAGGTGGCCATGCTCAAGCTAATAAACGGGGTCACCGTTATGATTTATAATACTGTCTTATGCAGGTGCTTGCACAGCCCCCCCTGATATAATGAGGGCTCAAATAATTAAATAATTATAAATGCTACAGGTGGAGCTGCTTAGCCCTCATGATTAAGGGCATGACTTGGCACAGGGTCAATGGTTTGAGTTATTTTCATTTCCATATATAACTGCTTGGGAGTTTTTTTAGGATGACCCTGCAGGTTCTTTAGATTTCTTTTCTGCTTTTCATTTGAATGTAATATTTGCAATAATAGTTAAGAGTTGTGAAAATGCACTCTGAGTGAGATATTCTTATCCAACTTGAATTCCAAAAGAAGAAGGCATCCCTAAAGGGGAGAGTCTTCTTCCATTTGGAAGATCGAGTTGGATGGCTTTAGATATCCAAAGAGAAAAGGCAATCATCCCCAAAGGGGAGAATTGTCTCTTCGTTTGGATATTCAAGTCACGACGGATCTAAGGATTTCAAGGAGGAGAGATCCATGGAGTCCAAGGAGGAGAGTTCAAAGGAGTCCAAGGAGAAGAAGACACCTAGAAGACTGAAGACCAATATCCCACTCAAAGTCATTGGCGTCTGTCATAGGCTTAAAAATTCAGGTTGTTGGCAGTGGTGCCCGTCCACTTTGTTTTTTGCATATCTGGGTTGTAATAAGGGCAATTTGTCTATGACCATTTAGTTGATTATTCTGGATTTATATTGATGTGTTTACCTGATTGCGCAGTAAAATTACCTGCTTTTTTTAGGTTTCTTTATTGCATGCCATTTTTGCTTTCGCTTGGATTCCGTTAGGCTATCTAAAGACTATAAAATTTTTTCTACTCATAACCAAAATTTAATATTTAAGTTTTAAATAATTTAGAAACTTAACGAATATAGGGAATTGTCGGAACCGTCCGGGGTCGCATGCATATTACTGCATCCTTCTTTCCTTGCTATAAGACATCTCCTGACCTGCGGGTAGAGTCCGGATAATATGGCCTATGAGGATGAAGTGCCGGACCTAGGGAGACTCAGTTTTTTCAAAAAATTATTTTTATGAGCCTGTTTTTTAAAGTTCTATAGCATTCATGAGCTGACTTTTCAACTAGCATGCATTGCATTAGTAACCAACTAAATAAAATTTAATTGCATTAATGTTGACCCCTATACATCAGACCATGCGAGAAAAGACTCAAACTGGTAAATAAAGCAATATGTGCATTGATGAAACACGTCACTTAAGTGGTCAAATGACCTCCAAATGCCAAATGGATTGTATCGTTGCGATTAGGATACTGAATTCTGCTAGGTCGAGGCCCCTCGTAATTGAATCAGATGAGATTGGTCAAAAGAGACGACCGACACCCGAAATTAAAGCGCGAGGCTGATCAAACGATGTCGAATCAACAAACGGACTTCGTCATTGTGTTCAGAACATTGCAAATACTCAAAAATTGTATTTTATTTGTTCAATTTGGATCATCCTAATGAGTGACATAAATTTTGAAACAACGTGTATTTTGAGGAAATCAGGCCTCGACGAAGCTTAGATGATGTCCGATCATGAAACAGACAGTGCCATTGCGTCCGGAACATTGTCGACATTCAGATTATATATTTTATTTAATAAATTTGGATCATCCGAGACGGTGGAGAATTTCTAGACGATGTAAATAAGATATAAAGGCATGCGTTACGATGGAAACGATGCCACAAAGATGCGCGGACGACGTCCGGTCGACAAACGGACAGCGCCATTACGTAAGAAACATCGTCGACATTCAGATTATATATTTTATTTAATAAATTTTGTTCATATGAGATGGTGGTGAATTTCTAGGCGATGCAAATATGTATAAAGGCCTGCGCTACGATGGAAACGAGGCCTCAAAGATGCTCGGACGACGTCCGATCGACAAACGGACAGCGCCATTACGTCTGGAACATCGTTGAAATTCAGGATATATATTTTATTTAATAAATTTGGATCATTAGAGATGGTGGTGAATTTCTAGGCGATACAAATATGATATAAAGGCCTGCGTTATGACGGAAACGAGGCCTTGAAGACGCTCGGACGACGTCCGATCGACAAACGGACTGCCCCATTGCGTCCGAAACATCGTCGGCATTAAGAGTCTACATTTTATATTATCAAATTGGATCATTTAAGGTAGCGTCGTAAATTTCAAAAGCGATTCGCATATGATCCAAAAGCACGCATTAAAAGGGAAACGAGGCATCGACGATGCTCAAACGAAGTCCGATCGACAAACGGACAGCGCCATTGCGTCCAGAATGTCGTTGGCATTAGGAATATATATTTTATTTGAATAAATTGGATCGTTTGAGGTGACGTCGTAAATTTCAAAAGAGATTCAATTATGTTGCGAAGGCACGCATTATGAGGGAAATTAGCCTCGTCAGTGGCGAAATGATCTTCGATCTATGAACGGACTTCGCCATTGTGTCCGGAATGCCTTCAATGCTTTAAATCGATTGCCAATTGTTCCAAAATAGAATTATGTCGTGACCGATGAGGGTCCTAATACATCAATGCGCATTTCAAGGGAATTAAACTTTGACATCGCCCAAACAAAGTCCAATCGCGAAACAGGCTGAGCCATCGCAACCGGGATATCGTCAATACCCTAAATTCACTATCAATTTGTCTAATTTTGATGTTCGGCGAATTTGACACGCAGAACGAGGCATATTGCATGAATTTTGAGGCAATTGCACACTTTTCAAGGAAACACGTTTCAAAGCATCTTTCTTTTAAATACAACAAACAATTGCTATTTTGAATTGATATTAATATTAATTTAATAAAAATTAGATCAAATTAAATGAAACGTCAAAATCTCATTAATCTTACCTCGTATCTCTTCGGATTTTCTGATCTGAACCTCTGCAGAATCCTGCAAATCCCGCTTGTTGCCTCGAGCGAAATGCTTATGCTGGCTTAAGACGATAGATAAGGGTTGCTTAAGGCTTCGTTTGGGACGGCTTTTTTACTGCTTTCTAAAACGGAGTTTTAATAAAAAAATAAAAAAATTTGTACTAAAACTCTGTTTTAGAAAGCAATAAAAAAGCCGTCCCAAACAAAGTCTTGGGACGACATTTTCATTGCTTTCCAAAACGAAGTTTTAGTAAAAAATAAAAAAATTTGTACTAAAACTACATTTTAGAAAGCAATAAAAAAACCTTCCCAAACAAGCCTAAGACTAGTCGGATTCACTCAAAAAAAAAATGGCTCCTGAGCCTTTCTGTTTAAATTTCTCCACGAAAAGCCAAAGCTCCCTCTGGTCCGTCCTGTATTCTCCTCCCCAGCTGCTCCGTCTCCAATTTCAGATGTCCTCACAGCTTCCACAATTCACGAGCTCAAGCCCTCTTCTCTACGAACTCCACCTTCTCCTTCAGCAGAAGTCGCAGCCCATCGACCCACTATCAGCTCCGAGCTCCAGGTTCGATCCGACTACTTCTCCGGCCATATTCGACCTTCCATTTCAATCGAACACATCTGCTGCTCAAACTGATGCCAACCACTCACCTGCACGGACTAACCCCTGCTGTTCCGAACTCAACCAAACCTCTGTCTTCAGTGGACGCGAGGTTTATCCACCGGTTACGGTCAACAAAGAGGAGAAACAACGATGTAATCCCTATCTAGTGCTCCATGCACTGTTCAGTTCATGCAATCGCAGAAAACTTTGAAGGAAAACTGTGTTGGTGTAGCATCAGAGAAATGACTCTTTGGCATATATTGACGTGGAAGCAAGGTAGATCCAAGTGTGGCGTATAGAAGATATTTGGTTTCTAGTGCTGCATAGATAATTTTATCAGCAATAAATGATATTGATTTTATGGATCATTTTTCATCATCAATTGCTGTGGCTATCATCATGTGTGCTGCTGATGAGGCTCTTGATCCGGCTTTCATTGATCCCAGGACAAGCCGTTAATTGGTGCAGTGGACTCACCAAGGAAGGCATTATAGCCTACTACAAACTCATGCAGCAAATTGGAATAAAGGGGAGATCTCCATTCATTTTACCTCATCCGAGAGTGAAAACTCTCATTAATCTGAGCTCTGTGATTCCACTTTCTTATACTAATTATTTCATTTAAAAGTTCAATGGCAGAAACTTATCAAGAGAGTTGCTCTTAAAGTCCATTGGTGATGACATGGAAATCTAAGAAGAGGTCAATACTTTCAAATTTAATGGATTCCTCAAAGTTGTTTGAATCAACCACCGACAACTTTGTTGATGTTAATGATTGTTCATCACTTGTGGCAATGGCAATAAGAGAAGAAGGTTACAGAAGTCCCAAATTGATTAAAATTCACTTTACACATACTTGAGTGAATAGAGCATCGTATTATGATTTTGACGCAATTTTCTTTTGTAGCACAATATAAGATGTGTCTTGTTTGCTCTAGTTTGAAGTTGCTGTAGCTTTGATAGTAATGTAAAAAAAAAAAAAGTTATTTTGTTAAAAAAAAAAGAGATTTCTCAAAAAAAAAAAAAAAGTGAGGCAAAAAAAAAAAGAGAGAGAAAGAGAAAAAGAAAAAAGAAAAGAAAAAAAGAGTGTTTTTATTTTGTACATTCATCCTCGCCGTCACCGCCAATGTTGCAAAGGTATAATATTTCTAAACTCAAAACCTTAAAATCGATAGCCCATTTCGGAGTTTGTGGCGCACCGGAAAACCGTCCATACACGCCTTTATTGCGCGTGGTGGGATGGGACCCCGGTGCGGCGGCTACGACGAGATGGGAAATCACCTTAAGGTCCATTTCGGCGTCTGCGGCGCACCGGAAAACTGCCTATACACGCCTTTATTGCGCGTGGTGGATTGGGACCTCGGTGCGGCTCCTACGGCGAAATGGAGTCATTTATAAGTACCCTCGAGCGAGGGGAAAGCAAACTGTGTTTTTTCTTTATTGTTATTTTTATGCAGGTGCACTCGAAGACCTCATACACACCTTTATTGCACGTGGTGGGAGTAAAGTACACGGCCGCGGTGTCCTCGTCCGAGGGCACCTACCATACACGCCTTTATTGCGCGTGGTGGGAAGGTTAGTCTTCCAAAATTTCCCTAAACAGGGGAGATGCCGTGAGGCTGCCGAAATTTTGTCTAAAAAAGACAAGGACTTGGACAGAATTTGGACATATTAGACTTGAACTTGTGGACCAAATAAAAAAGACTAATTTTGAATTTAATAAAAATAAAATTGAAATGAGCTCATACTTTAAAATGACTTGAATAATTTGAATAAAAGTTTGATCAAATAAAGATAACAAAACCTATGATTGCAACCAAATTGAGCTCAAATGAATGTTAAGTAATAATGACATTTGAAATTTATTGAAGTTGAATATAAGAGAACAATATTGAATTGAACTTCATATAAGTGTGATAATTGCAATCAAATATCAATTGATCCAAATGATGAATTTATGAAGGATTTGTGATCTCTAAAAGCATTGAATGATAAGTGCCAATCATAATTATTCAAGCAAGAATCAAGTGAACAAATGCAAAGATGTCCATCTTGAACATGAGTTGAACAATATCATGTGGAGTTTAAAATATTTGAACAAACAACTCTTTTGTGATATGCCTATAAAAAAATGAAGGGATAAATAAATGATAATCATCTCAATTCAAATACAAAAAAAATGATGTTATGAAAGGCATGACTTGATTTCAAAGTCACTATGTGAGGATTCTAAAAGCATGATAGTCAACTTGTAATATTGGGCATAATTCACTCATAAGTGACAATCAATTGGCCAAGAATGAGGCATGTCATGAGTATAAGCCATATATCTCAATCATGTTCTTAAGTGATTGAAACTAATTGAATAAGTGACACATTCATAAACGAGATGTGAAGAAACTATGATTGGTGAAAACTAGTGCCAAATATGGTGTCAAGCTCATCATACATGTTGCAATCTATTCTGCAATTATAACTTGACTTCCAAATAATAAAAGATTGTGGAGAATATGGCTTAATCATAAAGCTATGGTATGAGGGGATCCTTTGGATTGTGATAGTCCTCTTGCAATGGTGGACATGATAGATCCCTAAGCAACAATCAATATGAGTGTAGCAAAAAAAGTAGAAAAGAAATATGCAAGTTTTACATACATGGGCTCATATGATGAATCCTTACAAGCAACAAAGCTGAAAGGGATACTTTGGAAAGAAGAATGAAGAGCATGCAATAAGTAAAAATACACTTTGCTCAATGGTAGGAGTGATATGATTACAAAACACAAACTCCTACAGGTCACTATGTGGGACTTGTTACACAATGAGTAAGATGTTGTTTGAGAGCAATCATAAAAGAACTACAACAAATGCAAACTCATTCAAGTTGTTGTAGAAGACCATTTCTTATACACAATACACTATCTACAGACAAATACATAAGAACTGTGATAAGTGCAAAAGCCCTTATATACAACAAAAGATCTGCAATACATACAATCTTTATACGTATACGGATGTATGTATAACATGCCACTTATGGGTAGGTGTAGAAAGGCTTCAGTAAATGTAGTATCCTGATGTCAATTTCAGTGTGAGAAGGAAGACATCTACCTACCTACATGCAGCAGTAGCGGATGTACTAAAAAATCAAAGACCACAACAAAATGCATGAAGACTACGACAATTGCAAGCTCCTACGACCCAAAGCAGGAGACTCGTTAGTGCACTACAATCTATCTGCAAAAGGCAAGTAGTGCACGACAGTCTACCTGTACGAAGTAGCGAACAACTCAATTCATAAGTTGATACGCCACGCCACCAGATCCGCAACTCCTATGCAAGCAGACAGAATGCGTCTACGAATACTTTCAAAGTATCCCCACACGTGCACCGTAGTTTGTATACACATAGGTACACTAAAGGGGAAAATACAATCTCAACCCATATGGGCCCCGGCGAGCGTGTTATTGGTACACACGTGACGTCTAGGGATGCTGCGCGGGTTATCAAATTTTGAACCCGATCCTCCTAAGCAGATAAAAGGAGTGGATATGGTTCAATTATAAAATGCCCCCAAACACCCACATGGGCCCCAGCGAGCGTGTTATTGGTACACATGTGATTTTTAGGAATACCGTGCGGGTTGACAAGTGAATTCTAGTTCGAACCCGATCATCCTATACAGATCAATAGGAGTCGACAAGGTTCGAACTCTCAAACAAGCACATGGTTGTGGTGACCAGTGTATTTATTTTAATACATTCATATTAGGCCTTCAAAGACTAAAATCAAGAGAATTCACTCTCAAAGGCATAAAGCCTACGAAACTCGATTCTCTGTCAACAGCCAGACAGAGTCGACAAGGTTCAAGCTTTAAATGGAAATAACCCTGAACTCCCCGATGATGGCCGTGTTGAATGCAGATCCCAACCGGAGGGATTCCCAAATATTTTTAAATGTCTCCCAAATATCCACAGTCCATTCCAAACACTTTCAAATTCCTCCAAAAAATCCCAAAAAAAATCCCAAATATCCAAAAATCTCAAAATCCCTAAAACCCCAAAAATATTTAAAAAATTTGAAATCTAATCAAGAAACATTTAAAGCAAAATTCATCCACCCTCCGCAACAGTTTGTCGGGGTGGAAAAATTAAAAAATACTTTAGCTCACAAAGAGCTAAATGCCTAGTCGAAAATATTACTAGAATTCATTCTCAAAAAATTCTTCTACCAGTAAGGACGTGGTACGTGTCCTCTAACCGACAGTTTTGCAGTTAAATGGCACCGCAGGATAAATGGTTATGACCCGGGGCCCTTTGAATCGAGTGGTTTTGCCACTGAATGGCACCACGAAATACCGGTTATGGCCAGAGCCAATACGCTCCTTAATGGCGTTAAATCCTTGAGATATGAATCAATAGGATATGATCGATAGGGCAAAAAGCCCTCTGTTAGCTAAGGTGGATTCAAATTTGTCCCCTTAGACAAACATTCAACCCCGGTCTATAAGGTCTCCTTGGACGAAGCAACCCATGGCTGCCGACAAGGATCCTTCTATTAGGTTGGGTCGACTACCTCTGACTAAGTAGACCAGGGACCACGATGGCCCGGGACGACGGAACCATGGGATCTTGATCGGGTTTATCATCCATTCCCCCACTATCTGCTTTAAGTTCCACGTGGTGAAAATTCCAGTTTTAAATATCAAATTTCTTAAATCTCTCAACCCAAATTCCAATCCTTCAAATATTTCAAATTTCAATACCTATGCTGCTACTATATGCCAGATAACACGTATTCTCTACCTATCTGATTCACGACTAGCTTTAATCGAAAGTTTTCTCTCGTGATCGGGAGGGGTAATTAACTATAGGGGCTTGCGCCTATAGAAACCAAAACTCAGATCATAAAGTCCTCTCAAAATGAGGGCAAAATATCTGGGTAGTGTCTTATCTACAAAGCCATCTGCCTTCCAAAATATACCCCGGAACTTATTCAGTTAAAACTCCCTCGTCGTACGAAAAAAGAAAAGCGAGCGGAGGCCGGGGCCAAATTTTCGGAGCCCATAATTAGCTAGGAGCATCTGACCCACATAAGTCCAGGACCATTTAGGAAACTCTTTAGATGTCGATCATACTTCCAAAAACTGTACCACCCACCCATCTTTCATAATTGACCTGATAGCATGGTTTTGAATCGATTAGATGGTTAGCTGGCTCCTCCAATCCAGGCCGGGATAAGTCTAAATTTTGCACTGCATTAGCTAGGATACGGGTCGTAGTGTTTCGTAGAACACTAAGCCCAACCTAGATTTAGGATTCGAGGCTACTACACTCGGTCTCGTAGTATGCCTTAAATAGTAGGTAGGTCCCTTCTTTTCAGGGACCCTAAATCCTACATATCTGTGTCACAGGATGACGCCACATCCATCTCTTCTCTCACGCATGTGGTTGATTGCTTGTCTTTCATCATCCAGTTTCTCTTTAGTATCCTAGAGCCTCCGAATACTGGTATGAGCCACGCATGTTGATTGAGTCCATTTGAGACCTTTCTTCCCTTTGAGTAGGACTTCTTAGTTTATACCCCTGTGCCAATCCCACTTTAGGAGAGGATAATATATGATCCTTAATCGAGAGTTTTCTCAGGCTCCGGCATGGAATGTAATTAACCACGGGGGCTTGCGCCCGTGGGAAACTCGGTCCAACATCTACTAAACCCCATTCGAACTGTTGTATCGGGTGGGGGAAACCCGTGATTAGGTTGTGTATATTACTACCCATTGGGGTGTGTTGGCGACAGCCTCTATCCTCAATGGTTAGTCGTATGCACGATCCAATCTGTCCCTTCCAATTGACCCGTTCGCACGGTGCTTTTTCAGAGGTCCACACACATGAATGCAACACCACCTGGATATTGCAAATAAATGAAAAATATCCAGGTGGTGTTGCATTTATGAAAATTTCAGGTTAGGATCAACTCGTTTGCCATACGGGTCAAGTTTGGGTGCAACAAGTTGACCTGTTTCGAAAATCGGATCAGGTTCAGATTAACCAAAAAACCCGAAAGGAAATAACGATAGAATAAATAAATTTTTTTCTATGTTAAAATCAATTCTATCAGTTAAAAAGAAAATAATGATAGAATAAGATGAAACAATCAAACAAATGTGCCATGCATCAATTATTTCTAAGATTATCAAGCCTTCTAATTAAGAGCACTCACTTTGATACCAATTATAAAAAAAATAGGAAAGGGGGTAAATTGGCTGTGCAACTAATAATTTGCTCAAAAAAATTTCCTTATGGAATTTCTACCAATTCAAATGATGTGGTATTTATAGGCCTAAAAAATAAATCTGAAATATATATATTAATATTACAATATGTCTATATATAATTTAAACATGGGCTAATTAATATTCCAACAACTACTTACCATTTCCAATTTCCAATGGCCATCTTTTGCAGCTTTGGCAAGCCAGCTCCATTTCCTTGGGTTTGTGAAATTGTAAGAGGCGGTGGATGTACTGATAAAGCAATAATATATAATAGTAGAATATAATAATAATAATTGATATATTCTTTTTTTTTTTGGACATATAATTGATATATTCTCAAAAAATTATCTTGATTGGGCACGAATCTCGAGGCAAAAGCTAGTTGGAAACTTTAAAAATTAAATTCATGAGCATCTGAACTCCGATTTCAACGAGCTTATAGTCAAACTAAGCATCTCGGAAACACGAACCCAATGACACCGAATTCAACCCAATCCGAGCCCAAATGGGTCCGAATCAAGGACCCGAAGCACTGTTGGAAGGTTCGAATCACAATTTGAGTTACTAAACGGTATCCGATTTTAACGAGCTTATACTCGAATCGAACGGCTCGACGAGACGAATCCAACGAGCTCAAGATCGTCGAATTCCGACATCGCTAAGGCCATCAAATGTCCAACGAACGGTGCACGATCGAAGGGTTCAACATCAACCGTCCATTCGACCACTCCTTATTCGCCCCTGATCTCACACCTATTTACAAGTCATACCACTCCAGAAAAACTATAAATAGAGCCCTCATTTTCACAAGAGGACTCAAGTGAAGAGAGAGAAGAAAAAGGAAGAAGAAGAGAAAGGGGAAAGGGAGAATCCTCTCCTCCTCGACCACCGCCGGAGCTTTTTCCACCGCCTGAACACGTCGGAACTCTACCGAATTTTCGGGAAACGACGGGATTCTGCAAAACTTTGTAAATTTGCTTCAAGTTATAATCTGATCGTCCCGATTTGTGGGACGAATCAGTTTCTTGTAATTTATAAAAAACACTAGTGGAACTTTTCAGCTGGGCGTGGCCCCGTGGTTTTTTCTCTCTTCTGGGTTTTCCACGTAAAAATCATAGTGTTCATTTTATTTTCTGTTTGTGTGCTAAATATTCGTGCAATGCTCGGACGTGAATTTGTAAACTCTACCACCGCGTATATTCTAGCCCGCAACAACAACAATAATAATAATAATAATAATAATAATTTATTAATAAACAATTATGAAGCAATGTCCATATCATAATTTTATTTAGGTAAATATACCTCAATATTCATTGGACCAAAATGTCCTTAAATGCATAACAGGCCTTATATTCCACTTGAATGATATACTCCTCAAAGATCATAGGCTGTTTCGTTTGGGATGACTTTCTTACTGCTTTAAAAAAAAACTTTCTAATGTATTTGCTTTAAGAAACAGTAAGAAAGCCTTCCCAAATGAAGCCTTTCGATAACTTCTTTATTATTTTTTAAAATAATTTTTTAGTATAAAAACATCTTGAACTAGAAATTTTTATGAATAAGAAGTTGTCTTAAATTAAGTATTTCTACCACCTCCAAAACACAGTCTTACATTTCTTTCTTTTATTTATGTTATTGTGAAATTTTTTACACTAACTAGTAACTTGCACCTATCCAAATTTCTTCCTACACTATGGAAAGACGATTACAATAGTGGCTAAAATTAAGATCTTAGTCAAGAAGCTGAATCGAACTTTGATCGACATCTAAAATATTTATAATATTGTTTAAATATTTTGGGCATATGTAAAAAAGTTGTGAAAGGATTACTTTTGAATTAGGTTTGAACAAGAGTCAACTTCTAACTAAGGTTTATCCTTAATCAAATAAAATTTGAACACTGTTCAAAAAAGATTTGAATTTTATTTGAACCTATTATGAACTTGGTTCTAACTTGATTTGAATCTATTTCAAATATTGTTTAAAGCTATTTTTGACTAAAATTAAAAAATTGATTCAAATAAGATTTGAATCTAATTTAAACCGATTTTAACCTTCATTTAATGATGATTCAAAGCAAGTTAAGCAAGCTCGACCTTAGTTAAAACATGGTTTAAATCATTTATGAATTGGATGATAATGTTAAACATAATAAATGGGTTTGAATAAATTTAAATCCATTCAAGTGCTTTCAAATACTATTTTGATTGGCTTATAACTAAACTTTTTAATACTATTTTGAATGCTAAAAAGATGCCAGATGAGTAGAGAATGAGTGTGTTAATTCTTATTTTTAAGAATAAATTAAGGTGATGCACAAGATTGTGTGAATTATAAAGGAATTAAGTTAATGTGTCATACTTTAAAACTATGGGAGCGAGTTATGAAGCATAGGTTGCCACGTGATACTAATTTTTCTCAAAATCAATTTGGATTCATGCCGAGTAGGTCGACTATGGAAGCCATACATTTATTAAGAGGTTTGATGGAGAAACATAGAGAAAATAAGGAGGATCTACATACGATATTTATTGATTTAGAAAAAGCATATGATAAAGTTCCAAGAGAAGTGCTATGGAGAGTTCTTGAAAAGAAAGGAGTTAATAATGCTTATATTCAACTCATTAAAGATATGTATGCATGAGCTCTTACTTGTGTTTAAACACAAGGTGGTTTGATCAAGTATTTCCCTATTTCGGTTGGGTTACATCAAGGATCAACCTTAAGCCCATATCTTTTTGCTTTAGTCATGGATGTTCTCACTAGACATTTGCAAGAGGATGTACCTTAGTGTATGCTTTTTAATGATGATATTCTTCTTGTTGATAAGACTAGAGAGGGAGTTGAAAGTAAACTTGAATTATGGAGGTCAACATTAGAGACTAAAGGTTTTCGCTTGAGTAGATCTAAAACGAATTATATGGAGTGTAATTTTAGTAGTAATAGACCCAGTGAGGGGATTGTGACTTTGGGTGATCAAGTCATTAATAAGAGTACACATTTTAGATATCTTGGATCTATTGTTCAAAGTGATGGTGAAATAGATGGGGATATTATTAGCATAATTCAAGTTGGATGGTTGAAGTGGAGGAATGCATCGGGCTTGTTGTGTGATAGAAAAGTACCCCTCAAACTTAAGGGAAAATTCTATAAGATGATAGTGAGGTCTGCAATACTTTATGGTGCTGAATGTTGGCCATTAAAAGAGAAGCATAATACTAAGTTAAGTGTGGCAGAGATGAGGATGCTCAGGTAGATGAGTGGCTTTACCCTTAAAGATATGATACGAAATGAGCATATATGTGAAAAGGTTGGAGTAGCTCCAGTAGAAGATAAGATTAGAGAGAGTCTCCTTAGATGGTTTGGTCACATAAAACGGCGGCATTCTGATGACCCGGTTAGGATAGTAGATGTATTAGATTTGACTTATGTTAAGAATGGTAGAGACAGACCTAAAAAGACTTGGTTAGAAAATATTAGGAATGACCTTTCTTTATTAGATTTAAACGAGAATTTGACCTTTAATATAACACAATGGAGAAAAAAGATTCATGTAGCCGACCCCACGTAGTGGGATAAAGGCTTGTTGTTGTTGTTGTTGTTGTTGTTGTTGTTGTGTCAAGTGCTTTCAAATAATGTATGAAAATCTTATGAGCATACATTATGAGGCATTTCAAAATTTGAGCTCATAATCTCTAAACTCCAAACTTTGTCTAAACCCAAGTTCAAAACTTTGAGAAAGTGTTTGAATCAAAATAGCTTTTTTTTTGCTTTGAATGATTTGATAAAGAAAGCTACATTGCCTTAAGGATTAGAACAACATGTATCTTAAATCTAGCTTCTACTGGAACATTAAGTGACTTCGGCTTCGTTAGGCAGTTTTATTACTGTTGTCAACAACAACTTTTTAGTGTAAAAAATCTTCAAAGTTGTGAAAAATCAGCAGCCAAAAGCAACCTCAAACATAGCCTTAGAGGTAATTTCAGCTTTTTATGAAAACAAAAATATTTATCAAAATTTAAAATAGAACTTTTTGGAAGACTTATGAAGAAAACCTTGAATCACTAACTACAAGAAAATAGGTGATTATCGACAAACAAAATTGGTCGCTAAAAATGTTAATTTGGACGCTAAAGCAAATAGCGACCAAATATATTTAGGTCGCTGATTTGTCGCAGTAGCCTCGTCGTAGAGGCTTTTAGCGACCACATTTTTTTTTGTTGCTAAATTAGCGACCACTAATTAGTATTGGTCACTAAAATGGTACATTTTAGCGACCATTTTTTTTGACGCTAATGATTAATTATTTGGATGTTATTTAATATTTTAATTATTAATTTTTTTATCACATTTGTTAATAGCGACCAAAATAAAAGTTGATCACAAAAAAGATCAACCAAGTATATCACAAGCCCTTTAATTTCATGAAATGTGATTATTAATGCATATCAATTTTGGTCATATTTAGTAAAATTTATTTATTATTCAATTATTATACCTTTGCTAAAAGATTTAAGATTAATCAATCACTTCTTGATATTATCACATCTAATTACTTCTCATTAATTAGACATATAAAATACATATTAAAGAAAAAAAACACTAATTTTATTACAATTAGGTAACAAAAAATAATAATTTTTGAATAAAACAATATTCATGCTTGATTAACAGCTTCATATGCATAGAATTTGGCTTTTTAGCATGAAGATGCTGGTATCTTCTACATTCTAAAGCATCTTCATAAATGTCAATCATGCTATCTTGAGGATGTTGATCATCACCAACTAGAATTACATATACTCATTCTAGAGTCCATTTAGTGGCAATTCGGCTATGGCAAGTTGAATTCCACGTGAAATTGTTCCATCATATTAATACTCATTCAAGATGTCTTTGTAAGCTCCTTGATATTCTCCAACCTAAACCGGGAAATAAAACCATTAGAAAAGTGAAAAGAAATGAGATGCAAGGTTAGCCACTTCATATATATATATATATATATATATATATATATATATATATATATATATATATATATATATATATATATATATATATATATATATATATATATATAACCTCCTCGCCCATTACGAAGACTTTTGGATCAGCTGCCATCTCCTCATCTAATGCGGAGTTCAGAGCATCACATACTGTCAACTGCAAAAGGAAATATCCATTTCATGTCCTCAGAGAGGAAATAAAAGACTTTCAAGGTATTTTTTCATTAAAAAATAGAATAAAAAAGGTTGCATAATATTCACGCAACTATAATAATTATCTCATATTCCTGTTGGAGCAACCTATTATACCTACTTTACCATATATCTTTTAATATCCAGAAGTGGTTACAGAAAAGATACTAAAGAGCAAACAAGAAAAAAATAAAGAAAACCAACAAACAAATTGGAATTCATGAACCGCCAATTTTCTATCGCAAATCGTTGATAAGCCTCAATCAATTCTCTTAGCTCCAACCAATCAGAAACAACAGAACACTCCAATTGATCAACTAAAACCAAACAAAAAGACAACATGCAGTATCATCCATTACCTCTTTAAAGATGTATACTTGAAGTTATGTTTGGACAAAGACCAAGGCCGAGCATGGACAACATTCTAGGCTTAATGCATAGCATATCATTCCAACACCATTATCAATTATGCTTGACCTGAAAGAAGCACAACCAATAATTAGATATTCAATATTTACAAGTTCATATAATAAGATATTACAAATAACAAATAGTGAAGCCATAATTTGCTTGATAAGTTCAACTAATGAGACAAAAATAGCTCAGACTGAGCTTGACTATCGTCTCAAATCATTTAATAATAGAGTACTCATGGAAAGGAAAATGGAACATACCCACTCAAATCAAGCAATTTAATGCGGAGTTCAAAAAGTAGAATGATCTATTTTATTTTTAAAGCCCTCGATGTAGATTTGAATTAAAATATGTAAGTAATTTTAAGGTCACAGATGAAATGAATAGAATAATCTTATGTTAAAATCATACAAAGGAGTAGACAATGAGCAAACTTGGAATGAGAACTAAAGCAGGCCTCTTAAGATAAGAAAAAGCAACTATATTTAAAGGATTTTTCATATGTCAAAAAGTTATTTTTCATATGTGTGATCATTTAGATATTTGATTAGTGATTTAGCATTAATTGTTAATTTATAATTGAATGTAATGTGTTGGATAAAATATATATTGAGGTAAACAATAGAATCATTTTACTATGGTTATTTCATCAAATTAAAGTGTTGGGAAAGCTAGGCCATTAGGGCACCATATGGGTGTCATGTGGATACTATTTCATCATGTTCATGTGCCTAGAAAGTTTAATTTTTAAGGGCACATAAAGATGCCCATACCTCTATGCCAACACCCACCTACATGACACCATAATGAGATGTCCCAAAAGCATGTGTGTCCTGATAGATATCTATTAGGGTATTTTAAGGTGCCTTAATAGCTAATAATTTTTGTAGTGAACAAGAGGATGATCTCAACCAACCAACAAGGCCTGGTGAAATGCATCATTCATTACTTCTTCATACCGCAAGCCTTAATCACAGTACTTAACCTTTTTTTTCGACATATACCTTCGTAACAAGTTCTATGAGATTATTGGTAGATTGAATAGTCTCTATCATTTCTAAGAATCCATATTCTTATTTGAAACCAATAGTAAAAAGTGATACTTCTTTGCTTTAACACTTATTAGTCCCAAAGGTCAAAACTGCATATGTCAACATTTGCTATCATGAAAATAAGTAAGACGAGAACATCTTTGAAGAAAATTCACTATTAAAAACTATTATGCTTAAGGAAAATTCAACTACAATACTAATTCAAAATAAACCTATGGTATTTAATACTCCAACAGTCCAATAACACAAAGGATTCATAGCTGTTAGGAGGACCCATGAGGAAATTTCAATAAGAAAGACTACTCAAATCTAGAAAAGATAAGAAAATAAGGAGTTAACAGAGTTGGGAAAATATATGAGAAAGAAAAACATAGATATGCAGAGGTAAAATATTCTCATAAGCCCTAAAATACAAAATGCCTAACAGGCTATCATCGGCCTCAGAAACTTTAACAGGGACTGAGTAGAAAAGAAAATAAATACTGAATGCAAAATAGTGAGAGGAAAGTGAAAATCAACACAGAAACAACCATTAGATCTTTGCCACTAAACCATTGAAAATCAGCCATAACCTCTTAAAACAACTATAACAATCAGCAATGTTGAATAATATCATAAAAATGAAAGGCAGCATTCACACCCTTGCTCCCTTTGAGGTGATTTTCTGGCGATTCTAGGGTTTGGTCTTGGAGGTCCTCTGGTGGCGCTTCTCGCGTGGATCTCTCTGGTTTTCTCTTTGGTTTTTTGGTGATTTTGTTCCTTGCTCCCTTCGTTGCTCTCGGCTTTTACTTTGGTGGTTGTTTCTTCGTGGCTTTTGCCTCTTTCTGTGTTTTTTTGGTGTTGTCCTTCTCTTCTGTGTGTTTGAGAGGGTTTCTGGTCTGATTGGCCTTCTGGTTAGTTCTTTTGGGGGGATGACGACTCCGTCGTCATCTAACCCTTCGGTGGCTCCTGTCCTTAATGGGAAACCCCGATCCTTTAAAGAAGCGTTAGCTAATGATGCTTGTTCTTCTTCGAATCTGAAATTTGTTCAATCCTCTTTCAAAAGATGTCCTGCTCTTTTGATTGAGGATTCGGTGGTTGCTCAACTGGCTAAACCTTTTGCTCTTACCCTTGTGGGAAAATTTGTGCTTAAGAGGCCCAATATTGATATTATTCGATTTTTTTTTTATAATCTTAAGCTGTCCGGCACTTTCCATTTTACTCGATCCCAGGCATGTAGCTATTCAATTGTCGAATGATCTGGATTATAGAAGGATTTTCTCTAGGCGTTCCTATTACATTCAATCCTGTCATATGCGGATTCTCAAATGGACTCCCGACTTTGATGTTCATCATGAATCTCCTATTGTTCCTGTATGGGTATCGTTTCCTAACCTTAGATTGCATTTCTTTAATTCTCAAATTTTGTTTGGTTTGGCTTCTATTCTTGGTCGGCCATTGCAAACTGATCAGGTGACGGTTTCGGTTTCCCGACCGTCTGTGGCCAGGATTTTGGTTGAGATGGATATTTCGAAAAAATTTCCTAGTGAGATATGGCTTGGGTCAGTACTGAATGGGTATTTTCAAAAGGTGTAATTTGAAAATTTTCCTATTTTTTGTACGCATTGTAAAATGCATGGTCATAGAATGAACGAATGTTTTAAATTACATCCTAACCTTAAGAAAGCTAAGGAACAACTTAAACCTTCTAAAGTTCAAGAGGTCAATACGATTAAGGGTTGTAATCATGATATATTTGAAGGAGATGATATTGGTAAGGAGGTAGAGGAGCTACCCACCTCTCAGGCTGGCATTATTTCTACGGATATTCAATCTCCTGATCTTCTTGTTAGGGAGGTGGGAAAATGTATTGTGAATGATGTGGGGGAAGGTAATATTTCTCAAGATTTAATCAACAATATGATTCCTAACTTACCTCTGCAATCTGCTTTTGATTCTAATCTGGTTGTTATTCATGCTATTGTGGAAGAAGTTAATAATATTTTGGATGTCAATACTAATGTTATTATTGAGTCTAATCAGGTGAAAGAAGATGGGTTGCAAGCTTTGGTTAGTTCTCCTATAAATACTATGGCTACTGCTCCTAATATTGTCACTACCGTGGTTGAGGAGGCGAGTCTACCTCAGCCTAATGCCACATCCGTGAATGGTTATGTTCTGATTGAGGATGTTAATGGGGAACCGTCGGGTCATAATAAGTTCAATAAAGGTAAAAGTCAGGTGGAAGGTAATGAACGTTTTTTAACCTCGTTAGAGGATGGTGTTTTTTATTTGGAAGATGAGAGGCCTTCAAAGGGGCCTTCTGGTAACTTAAATGATAAAACTATATTGTTATCCGATCTTTATCTTTCTGATGCTTATACTGATACAAAAATTGACATTTTAGCTAAATGTTATGCTAGAGAAGATAATGACCTTAGTTTCTCTAAGGGTCGTGGAAAAAGGGGAAGGAAACCTAGAAGTGTTATTTTACAATCGCCTATAAGTACCAGATCGCATACTTCTCATTAATGTTTTTTGTGTTTAATGTTATTATTTGGAATGTGAGGGGGATTGGTTGTCCCTCTTCTAAGCCTAGAGTTAAAAATCTTTGTCGTATTCATAATATTGCTATTCTTATTTTACTGGAACCGCTTATTTCCGTTGATAAATTATTTAGAACTGCTAGGTTTTTGGATTTCAATAATGCCAAGTCTAATATTTCTAACAAAATTTGGATCTTTTGGAAAGATTTTGTTAGGATTGACTTCCTTGGTGATTTTACTCAAATGATTCATTGTAATATTGAAAGCTCTAATTGGCAATGTTGTGCTTCTTTTATTTACGCTGCTTGTTCTCGTTATAACAGGAGGATTTTGTGGGATCAACTTTTGCATTTAATAATATTTGTAACCTCCCTTGGCTGGTGTGGGGGGGGGGGGGGGGGGATTTCAACACTATTTCTAATCCGAATGAAAGGTTGGGTGGGTCTTCTTCTATCTACAAATCTATGGATGAATTTAATGACATGATTATGGCTTGTAGTCTTATGGACATTGGTTATTTGGGTAATAAGTTTACTTGGAATAGGGGGCATTTGTGACAAAGATTGGATAGGGTTCTTTTCAATAATTATTGGGTGAACACTTTTAATTTAACTAAAGTTGAGCATCTTAGTCGTACTTTGTCGGATCATTCTCCGTTGCTTATTAATATTAAGAATAAACCTACTTATTTTCCTGCTCAGTTTAGATTCCAAAATATGTGGCTTCTTCATGATTCTTTTCTTGATGTTGTGCAAGTTAACTGGAATGCCCTTGTTTTTCCTGAGGATTCTATTTTTGGCATGAATAGGTTATGGCTTAAGCTCAAAAGGCTTAAATTAGTTTTGAAATCGTGGAATCAAAAAGTTTTTAAAAATCTTTTTAACAATATTCTTAATGCTGAGTCCAAAATTGCTAACATTGAGGATATTTGTCAGTATAACCCCTCTGAGGCCAATTTCTGCATGCTTAGGGAAGCTAAAGAGGTGCTTTCTAAGCTCCAGATTCAAGAAGAAACCTATTAGAAACAAAAAGCGGCTACCAAACATTTAGTGGAGGGTGACAATAATACTAAGTATTTTCATTCTCTGGCATGCCATGAACTATATTCATAAAATTGCTACTGTTAACGGTTCTATCACTAAAGATAAAGATGAAATTGCTAGCTTGGCTGTTAATTTCTTTCAAGGTCATCTGAATAAAGCTTTTATTCCTAATATGAATGTGGACTCTTCTATTATTCCGAAGGCTATTACTATGGAGGATAATGAGGACCTTTCTAAGGCTCCTCTTATGGAAGAGATTAAAGGTATTTTATTTAACATGAATGTTGATTCTGCTGCTGGGCCCGACGGCTTTACTACTAAGTTCTTTACTACTACTTGGTCTATTATTGCTAATGATGTTTTCCATGCTGTTCAAGATTTTTTTAATGGTTCTCATATTCCTAAGTTCTTTACTTCCACTACTATTGTTTTAATTCCTAAGAATCCTGTTGTTAATTCTTGGAATGATTTCAGGCCTATTAGTTTATGCACTGTGTTTTATAAACTGTTATCTAAAATTCTTATAAGCAGGTTATCTGGTTTATTACCTAAGATTATATCTCCCTTCCAAATGGGTTTTGTTAAAAGTCGTGTTATTGCTGACAATATTCTTTTAGCTTAGGAATTTTGTCAGGACCTGGACATTAAGGTGAGAGGTGGTAATATGATCATGAAATTGGATATTGCTAAAGCCTATGATAATATCAATTGGTCTTTTATTTATAGAATTTTGAGCCTTTTCGGGTTTGATTTAAATTTCATTAAGCTTATTAAATCTTGTATTGAAAGTCCATTTTATTCTATTATGGTGAATGGGAAGTCTCATGGTTATTTCCAAGCATCTCATGGGCTGAGACAAGGGGATCCTTTGTCTCGTGCTATTTTTATCATTACTGCTGACTATTTATCTAGGAGTTTGGCTAATCTGTTCTTTAATTGTCCTAGTCTCTATTTCAAAACTCTTGGAGATTCTCATATTTCTCATTTATGTTTTGCGGACGATTTCATTGTGTTTTCTAATGCCTCCAAGAATAGGATTAGAAAGATTTTAAGAATTTTTAATCATTTTGAAGCTGTCAGTGGTCTATCTTTTAACAAGCAAAAATGTTGTTTTATTGCTTCTAAGAATGTTGGTACTGATCGTATTTTGGATATTAGAAACCTTACTAGGTTTTCTCATGGTCATCTTCCTATGAAATATTTGGGTCTTCCCCTTTTTAAAGACAGAAAAAGAGCTTTTCTTTTTGATGATTTAATATCCTTGATTCAGAATAGATTATTTTCTTGGAATTCCTCTTTTTTAAATTTTGGTGGTTGGTTAACTCTTATTAAAAGTGTTCTTTGTTTGTTGCCTGTTTATAGCTTTCAAACTCTCTTGCCTACTATGGGAGTTTTCCTTAGAATTGAGAGGATTTTGAATAATTTTTTTTGGAATGGCTCGGGTTCCAACTCTAAGATTCATTGGAAAAATTAGAAAGGTTGTTGTTATGGCTGCAAGCAAACCAAATGTTCGACGAGCTACTCGATGTTCGGTTCGATTAAAGCTCGTTTGCGATCGTTTAATTAACTAAACAAATAAATTTGAACAATATTTTATATACTCGATTCTTAAATAAACAAACTTGAACACTAATGCGTTCGGCTCATTTATGTTCGCGAACAACATCATTTAAAGTTCGTGAACAAGCTCGACATTAAGCTCGATAAAAACTCGTTTCGTGTTCGATTTTGAACTCATGAATAAGCTCGATAAAAATAATTAATATTTGACTATAAAATTAATAAATACAAATAATCATTACCTTTGTTATATAGATAATTACTTTTATTATAAATGTGTTTGTTCATAGATATGTTCATGAATGTGTTTGTTTGATAGTTAAAAAAATTCGTTAAATATGTATGCGAACAAGCTCGATAAACACTAAACGAACGAACATGAACAGAACATGAACACTCCTTAATTTAAATGAACCAAACATGAACACAAACGCTAAAGCTCGAACAAACATGAACCAAACTTGAACAAGCTAATATTAAATGAACACAAATATGAACACTCACATACTCGGCTCGGCTCGGTTCGTTTGCAGCCCTAGTTGTTGTGGCATGAAGCAGGAAGGTGGTTTAGGGTGCAAAGATATGTCTGATTTGGCTTGGGCTTTCTCTTTGAAGTTATGGTTTAATTTTAGATCTAATGACAGTCTTTGGGCCAACTTTATGAAGGATAAATATTGTGGTGGTAAGCATTCTAACTTACTTACCATTCTAAAGGTAACTCTATAGTGTGGCAGCGTATCTGTTCTGTCAAATGGTTTTTGGAGCCCTTGTTAGCTTGGGGCCTTGGTAATGGCGATATTAACTTCTGGCAGAATAGATGGGTTAATGGTGAGTCCATTAACTCTTTACTCAATACTGTTTCTATTTTTAATTTGAAAGTTAATTACTTTTTCTTTGATAATGGGTGGGATGTGGACAAACTTTCTGCTATCCTTCCGGATGACATTATCCAAATTATTATTAAGATTCTTTTGAATGCCAATGTGGGTGACTTGTTACTTTTCTCGGGCTCTCAGGATGGCTCTTTCAGCATAAAAAATGCCTGAAATTGTTTTAGGACTAAAAAAGAGACCTCTAAACTTTTTAAAAGGATTTGGCATAACACTATCCCCCATATTGTTTCTGTCTTTATTTGGAGAATTTTACATAATATTTTACCTTCTGATGAGAATTTAAGAAGGAAAGGTCTTATTATTACTTCTAAATGCTTGTGTTGTTTTCATGTTGACAATATGCATCACATTTTTATTTCTTGTCCTATAGCTGTTAGGGTTTGGATCTTTTATGAGGATTTGTTTCATTTGACTTTCTTTAAGGCGACAATGTCCATGTCCCAATTACTGAATTTTTGGTTTGTTGACTACAAAGGCCATATCAAGAATGTTATTTCTGTTCTCATTTGTTGGTACATTTGGTTGGCTAGAAATGACTCTAGATTTAATGGGGTGAATATGGACCATCACAGGATTATTATCAATATTAGAGAAAAAGTTTTTTCTCTTTTCACGGCTAAGCTGCTTTCTATTAAGAATTTTAATAGTTGTGTTCATACTATGTCCTTTTTTGGCATTAATGGTGTTTCGATTAATCCTATTTCGAAGCTGTTTTGTATCAGTTGGGGTAAGCCTATGCCTAATCACTTCAAGGTTAATATTGTGTGCGTTAAAGTGGGTAATACTTGTGGTTATGTGGGTATCATCAGAGATCATTTTGGCTTATTTATTTCCAGTTTTTCTGGCCCGACTGAGGTTAATAATATGCATTTGGTGTTACTTATGAGAGTGATGAGTGGGATTACACTGTGTAAGAAGCTTAAGATTAAGAATATTATGTTTGAGGCTAATTTCCCTTTGGTTAACCTGGTTGATACTGGTATGAATGCTTCGACTTGTGCCCCTTCTCTGTTTTACTTCAGGCGTAGGATTATTGAGGAGCTGGATTCCTTTCCTCACTCGTTTTTTGTTATTAATGAGAAGGTTAATGCTGTTGCCCAGGCGTTGGCTTACTTGGGTACTGTGTTCAAGAATTATAAGGAGATTAACTTGGACCAATTGCCTACTTACATTCAAGGTTTCCTAAACTTAGACAAAGTTGGTTTTCTTTATGTTTATCATTAGTTCTGATTTTTGGTGCTGGGGTTTCTTCTGGTTGGTGGTTATTGGGTCTTTCTCTTTGTTTTTTTTTTTCTTTCCTTTTGCTGGTTCGTTTGGTCCTTTTCACCTTTCTGGGCTGGGTGTTGGCCTGATGGGTTTGCTTGTGCTGGGGGGTTTTTCTTTGGTGTTGGTTGATGGTTCATGCTTTGCTGGCTGGGGGTTGGTTTGGTTTGAAGCCCGGATCTTCTGGTTTGTGGTTTCTGGGTTGTTGGTTATTGCTTTATTCACTTGATTTTGGTTTGCTTGCTTCTCTTTGGTTTATGATGGTTTGCAGGCTTCTTGTTCTGACTAAGGTGGGTAGCATTTGGTTGGTTTCTCAGGAGCTGGAGGCTGGTGTGGTTATTTTGTTCAAGGGTATTTCTGCTTTCATTTTCTTTCTTTTTCCTTTTCGTTCTTTTTCCTTTTCGTTCTTTTCTATCTTTTTTGCAGGTTTGCTTCCACCTTGAGCGAGTTTTTGACAAGGGAGCTTGGGCTGATTGGAAATCCTTCGTGCTTTATTTTTTTTTGGGCACTTTTGTGCCGGCTTAGAATGTATCTAGGCTATTTTGTATCCGTATAGATGGGGACAATCGGCCCTTAGGTTTTTTATCTTTTTGATTGATTGTAGCTCTTTGAGCAGTAGCGGGCTGATGGTCCCCTTAAGGACTTGTAATTTTCCCTTATATCAACGCGTAGGCCCCTCTATGGGTTTCAAAAACAAAAATAAAAAATAAAAATGATAGGCAAGCATAATATAAAGAAGATCAAAGAAATTTTGAAATGAAAAGAAGAAGAAGGGCAATAGGGATAACCTGAGAAGGAAAAATCGAGGGAGACGAGTTTGCGGGATTGTCCGAAGAATTGTGACTGAATAAACTCATATCAACACGCGAATGAGAGAGGTCATGGCCGCTAACAGTGGAGTCCGTCGATTGCAGTTGGCGATTGCAGTTTGAGGTCGAAGGTCGCTGCTAAAGAGGTAGGGCATACGATTTTAGCGAAAACAAGAAGTTGGTGTGCGTGAGATGATCGCGAGAGTTGGTTTTGCTATAATGTAAAATTTTATTTAAATAAATAATTGTTAAAATTTCTTTAATATATATTATAATTTATTTAATAAGTAATTTATTAGATTTATCATCATAAAAATATAAATATTAAATTGAATTCACCATTTATATTAAATTGAATTCATTATTTTATTTATTAATTTGAATATCAAAAATAATATTACAATCAAAAAATTTTCTATTAAACGAATTCACCATTTATATTAAACGAACCCGTCAAGGGACGCTGCCCTCTTGGACCCCCTGACAAATTTGCGAAGCGTGTGATTTTGTACACAATTGAAAAAAATAATTAGTCACAAAAATGAAATATATATATTTGTGAAAAAAATTATCTAGACTTTTAGCGACAAAAATAGTAGCCAATTTTTTTTTTGTGGCTAATATCAAACTTCCTTATTATTTAGAGGTCTTACTTATTCTTGGTCGCTAAAAAATATCATTAGCGACCAATTTCTTTTTGTCTCTATTTTTTTGGTCGCTATTGACCTATTTTTTTTAGATAGATCGAAGGGAAGGGAAGGGAAGGGTGCGCTCAAACTGAACATAATAGCGCGCAATCTATGGAAACTATATTTACTAATAAGAAAGATAATGGTTGCTTAATTAGGAACTTCTGGAGTACTGGTCCTAGCATCTGGCATACATGACAAGTGGAAAACTACGATAACCATAATTAAGTACTAGATGGAGCTAACACACCAATTAATCAAACAGCTATTATCAATGCTAAACTCATCCGCTGCCTTCATAAACTTGCATTTGTTCCACGAAGAGATCTTTGTCTAAGTAGCCCATTGTCCTTTATTGAAAGGCTGTGTCTTGATCAATGGATTTCTATCGAAGAAGTTGAAAGGACGAAGCTCAAAACCACAGCTCAACATCGACATTAATGGAAAATCTTCTTGGCTGGGAATGTGATGGATGCCCATTGTATACCACAATACAATATCTGTATTTTCGATAGATCGATTCCTGCATTAAAAGAGTTGATAATTAATATGGATTATCTCCATGCAAATACTTCCAAAATGAAATTACCTCATGCTCCAGGCGGCCAAATTATCATCGCCGTGACTCTGATCCGCATAGAGTCCGGAAACCCACTTATCTCTCTTGTTGTACGGCGTCACCCACAGTTGTTTCTTGGTGTAAGCTGCTCTTATGAGTGGGTAGTCATCGTCAGTCAAAAGAGAGGTAGCTGCTGCGCTGCTGCTGATGAGGCGGTAGCCAACCGTGTTGCCGAGCTTGGTCTTCACACTTGGGTTCACAAAAAGCAACTCCGCCGGCGCCGCCGTATGGAAATCAACCCGTGCGTCGGCCTCGGTGGTCGCCGTCTCTTTGACGGTAGTCCAGTAGCTCTTTCTGGGTGTTTTTCCATCATTCACCCTCACTGTTTTGAGGTTGGCCTTCACGAAGGAGTTGGTCGTTCCGGCGATATCGAGGTCGAGATGGTAGCTAATGTAGTGGTCGTGATAGACGCCGATAGTATTGGGTGCCACCAGCTCTCCATGCTGCTCTCCTCTTATCTCTTTCGCATGACTGTAATCTGTGCCCCGTACCTCCATCATTCCTGTGAGCCCAACCTGAACAGATATGCACGTTTAATATATCTACAAGTTTTTTTATTAAAGATTTATTAAGAGTATTTAAATTCAATTTTTATCAACATGCCAATATAAAAAATAATATTGAGTTTGGGTTAATTTTTGCAAGAAAGATTTTTTTTTTTTTTGAAATTTAAGTCAATTAAGACAAACTAACACACATAAGTCTCGAACATAAAATTTCCTGATAGATAGCTAAAACTCGCAACTAACAGAGAACAAATTTTAAGAAGAAGCATAGCCAAAGTTTAAATTATGTGAAGGAGTAAAAGAAGCAAATTAGCCAAATTGATTATTGAAAAAGTCAAATACTTTGACTAATCCTAAAAAAGCCAAACTATTTGGCTAATTCTGAATAACCATAGTTTGGTTAATTTTATAGAAGACTTAAATATAAAATCTTTTGATTGATTGTCAAAGTTCTCAACCAAAAGTCGAACTGTGTTATGATATTTACTTAAAAAAAGATAGAATTTTTACCCAAACTTTGATGGAGCCGCTGGTCTTGAATTCCCAATCCAAGACATAGTCGTAATTCCCCAGCGTGGTCACCGTCCTTACCACCAAGCTCACCTCCTCTCGAGCTTCTGTGATCTGCAAGTCAATGCGTATTTCAAAAGCAGCTTAATAGAAAGTCGCATGAAAAATAATTATCTGGATGCATAAAAAATAACTAATTACCACTTTTCCGGGAATCAGAATTTCTGTGTGGCGCCAGGATGGATCTCCTGCATAGCGTTCGAAGATACAGATGACATTGGGAATGTGCACCGGTGAGCCATCCCCATTAGCGTAATAGCCGTCCATGTACTCGGCGTTGGGCGGGCAATCAATCATGGGCTCAAGCGAAGATGACAGTGGCCCGAACCCATAATCACCGTAATCGAAGAATGCCTTGAAGTACCACTCCTCCGACGGGTCCATATAAGGTACACAAATCTCTGAGACGTAGCTTTTGTAGAGAACACTACGATATTCATTATTCTCGTCATTCAACACTGAAGCATGGGATATCACCAGGCCCGCCCGAGCATCAAAGCCCACGTGCAATGCCCAGTTTGCCCATCTGTTCCACAAATTCAGGATTAGTTGTGAGATTTTCTTCAAGAGGGTGTTTTTATATGAATTTTGTTGTCTTCTACTGTATGAGTAGAAGATAACAAAATAAAAGCTTATACATGGATCTGTATAAGAACGTACCTGACAACGTTGCCGCTAACCGTGAACCCCTTCCCCTCCGGCTGCGCCACCACCACCCGGTTTCCTCTGGGCCCATAAGGCGGCATCTGCCTCGAAGCCCTGTAATCCGTTCCCGTCGCTTCCGGCACCGGAACAACAATGCGGTCTAGGTACTCGAGAATCTCCATGGCTTCCAAATCCGCCAATATCGTTATCCCCTCCAGCGGCCTCATATAAATATTAGCAGTTTCCCCAACCACAAAGCACTGCAGCTTTATCAGTCTCCCCTTATCCCTCTCGCCGTTCCACCCAACGGTGTATGTGCTGCAGACGACGTCCTTTAAGTCGACCCCTCTCTTCTTCACCGACTCGACAAAGGGAGTGTAGTTGAAGGTTAAGAGAGTCACAGCGTTCTGCTCCTCCATATTCAGCGTTGGGTAGCCATTTCCCGAGCGGACGCGGTGTGATGCGATGCAGTTGTTGGTGATGTCGACGTAGAGCTCATGTGTTTGGCCGCCGGCGCGGAGGATTACGAATGCCTGGCGAGGAAGGATGGGATGGGCGGTGGGGTTGGAATGCCATGAGAGGAAGGTTTGCTTGTCGGGCTCTTCGAGGCCGACGTAGTGGAAGCTGAAGCTGGTTAAATTGATGGAGGAGGATTTGATGATGGTGCGGATGGCGGAGATCTCAGAGGGCGTGAGGGGGTCGAGCGGGTGGGGTTGGCCGAAGGATAAGCTGAGCGAGTATAGAATGAGAAGAAGAAGTTGAAGAAACTGAGAGGAAAATGGGCTCATGGGAAAAGACTAGAACTTTGGCCTTCAGGTTGCAAGGTAGAGGGAGGGAGGCGGTGCGGCCTCTTTTAAAAGCACAATACGATGTCATTAAAAGCGAACTAATGGTGATCAGAATGGGCTAAAGTTAATATTAATATAGGATAATACATGAAGAAATCGTCAGTGAATTTAGTGCATTTGAATTGTGATCGCACACAGCTCTTCTAGGCTTCTAATTAAGAGGTCTAAAATTTGAGTTTATGTGTATATATTATGTGTATGAATTCGTTTTAAATGGAGATGCCCTAAATTGTGACCATGCCCTGGTCAAGTAATCAATAGCCCTGTAAATTTTTGTTTTAATATGTAGACACTTATGACGGACGCGATAATATAATATAATAACAGAAATCAGAAACATTGTACAACGGGCCTCGATTTTTTTTTTATTATTGAAAACGTGTAAAGGGCTGTGAATGCAAAATAAAATAAATTGCGGTGTAATAAAATACATAATTTATACTTCATCAACAATCGAGCACGACTCTCCAGATATATCTGAATCAAAAAATTTCAAAATTAAATTCTGGGCCGTATCCATACTGTCTTTTGCACTTATGATTAAATTAAACATCTGGATGAGAAGTATCAAAGGACATAAAAAACAATCCAATTGACCCCAATTCAAAGACATGAAGCATTGTTGGAAATTTCAAAGTTTTGATTGGATGGCCAAATGATTTTCAAATATGACCTACTTATAGTTGAATTGAGTAGTTGGATGAGACAAAATCTAATGAGTCTAAGATCAATTAATTATGATTTCATATTTAGGCTCCTAAATATTGAAGAAACGATTTGTGTTTGGAAAAAATCAACGTGGGTCATCCGATAGGGTTCTGCGGGGCTTCTCAATATTTGTGAGATATGTCACTTTAAAGAATTTATAAATATACTGAACTTCTTTCATGAAGTGGACCATCTAGCTAGAGATTGGAGAAAACTCTAAGGCCCTCAAGAATCCCAGAGCTTCACAAGAGAGCCTTAAGAGTGTATGTAAAAACATTGATAAAAAAAAAATTACATATGAGATCTAAAAAGCAAAATAATAAAAAAGCTATCCAAAAAATAATCTTAAGTGACACTTAGGGCATCTCCAACCGAAAATCTCATTTTCACTCCAAAATACAATGAAACTAAAAAATGTCGCGATTCATCTCCAATTGAACTTCATTTTGCACAGTAACCATCTTTCTCCTCTTTCGCGCATTTCTTCCACAAATCCGATGGAAATAGAAAAATAGCGTAGGTGAACAGTGCAACACCAATATTGACGTCGCAATGTTCACCCGCAACCAAATAGCGAAAGTTTTGATGTTCGGCTAGAGCTCTTGAGCGATGTCATTCATGTGTTTGGAGTTCGGTTGGAAAAGGCCTTAGGGGTGTCAATTTTTTAAATGACCCAAAACCCAACCCAAAAAAATTTGGATTTGGATCGACCCATTTTTAAAACAAGTCGGGTTCAACAAACCAACCAGTTTCAAAAATTGAGTTGGGTTCTGGTTGACCCGAAAATCAACAGAAAATGGTCTGCTCGCATCTGCCCAAGGCATCCATAGTGAAAGGATTCGTCTGACAGTCTTGATAAACCACCATTCCTGCTCTCTTGCTCTGACCTGAAATTGTTAACCACATATAATGAGCTTCAAAAAGCCCAGCAGGTCACCTAATACCTATAACTGAAATCAAAGCACGGTACGGAAACAATATGCATATCAATCAGTCGAATCCATAACAGTCAGTTGCACATGATCATTAGTTCAATGCAGATACGGAAATCAATACAGAAATAGTATCAATGCAGATAACGAAAATCAATGCATGAACAATAATCAGTACATTAACAATAGTCAATGCGTAAACATTATCAATAAGAAACAGTAAACTCCTAAATCCACAGTAGAAGAATCAATAAACAGTTCAAAGGTCCGTAAAGCTCAATAAATCAGTGCGTACGTCAATCTCTATAGAAATCAGTCGAATCAGACAATAAATCATAATAACATTTAAACAGTTAGAATCAATCAATGTCGTAAAACCGTATCAAAATGTACATTTGCAATTCAGTTACCCAATATCACGTGCTCAGTGCATCACATGCAATCCAATAATCTATGTCACGTGTGCAGTGAATCACATGTCACTCACTCAGTATATCACGTGCACAACGTCAGTACAGTGAATCAATAGTATCAGTTCCAGTATCAGTAACAATCCAGTGACATGAACAGTAATGCTATAATAGTGAAATCATACATTAACAGTAAATCCGTACAGTAACAATAAATCCATCAATAAATCATAATAAGATCATAAGAACAGTACTGTACACATGCAATTCAATACAATAATCTTACTGAACAAGTACAATCACTAGCTATTAAGGCGTTTTTCAGTCTCTTATCTTATATTTTGTATCTTGTATCCGTTGGCTCAGTAGAAAGAGTTGTCACTCTTTGCCCGTCGGCACAGTATTCATCTCCTTATGACTCCCTTCAATAATCACGTGATCAGTAGAGGATAACACCAAACCCTTTATTTAAAGGAAAGCCCGTCGGCCCACCATCCTGTACAGGTATCATGTCTCCAACCAACGGTTCAACCAGTATTTACTTGTCTTTCAGTAACAATAACAATAATTCAATCATATATTTACATTCATATGCATATTCAATCATTTAAATCATCAATTCAGAAAATCAGAGGTCGTACGAGAAATCGGCGGCATAACGGCAGTATACAGAATTTACACAGAAATCACAGATTCAGAACTTTACCAAATTACCACAGAACATGTAAAATAATAATATAAGAATTTCATTTTACTGACAAAATATTTTTCAACATCCTGATAATTTGCAGTTCAATTAAAACACCGCAGAATCCAAAATATCCGATAAAAATCTTCCAGAAAATACTCAAAACGTGCACATTTAACATCT